>OX638366.1:2256508-2856508 GCA_951812935.1 Hermaeophaga mercurialis | reverse complement strand
ACATTATATTTATTGTTAAAACACAAAAAAATTGAAATTTGATAAAAATGGTCAAATAATCCTACTTACAGTGGTTGATTTGTCACTAGAAGCTAAGTAAAGATACCGACGTATTCTTCAAATGTACAGTTCCAATTGAAAAGTTTCATCGAAATCGAGAAAAAATGCATAAATCGTGAATGATTTCTCATAATTACTTTTGAAATATCGGCGTTTTAGAAAAAAATTGGAAGCATTTTTGTATCAGGGAAATTTAGGTTAAATCGGCATAAAATTACATTCATTATAGTCTTTGGGGTTTTAATTTGACAGGACAGTTTCAATTAATATATAAAGAATAAACTTTGACACAATTTTATAGATTTTTATTTCGTATACATTGTGTCCAGAAACTCAATTCACAGAAAAAAACCTGCAAAATTTAGAGATCATATTATGTTGATTTGACCCAAATCATCTTATTCAAAAATGCTTCCTACGGGACCTAGAGCCGTTTAAAGATGGTGCTTTAACCAAACGATTAATTCAAATAATTTCAAAACGGTTTTCTTTTAAGTGAAAACATTTGACATATTTATTTCTTGTATTGTGCCCAATTAAATGACGTAAATATAATTTTTTAACTGTAGTCATAAGCGGCTCGTTTGGGTGGGGTATTAGATATATTTATGAATAATTTTTTTCTCTCTCAAAATATTGTCATTTTGACATGATGTTTAACAAAGCTTGATATTTTTACAAAAAACATATCCTTTTATTGAAGTCTCTAAGATGAATCGTTTTCGAGAAAAATCGATTTAAATTTTTCATGTCTCCATGCATACGTTTCCATTGTCTAACAAATAAATTTTTGAATTAACATAGACGGCTGTGAAAAAATGTTCCAATTTATTAATTATCATGTCAAAATGGCGACATTTTGAGAGACAAAAAATGCTGAATTAAAGTATCCAATACCCCACTAAAACGAGCCGCATATGACTATAATTTAAAATATCAAATTCAGCTACTGTTATTGGGCACAATTTAAGAAATAAATGTACAAAATAATATCATTCAACAGGAATCCGTTTTGAAGTTATTTGAAATAATAGGGTTGTTAGAGCGTCATTTCTAAATGTTGCAGGTTTTTTCTATGAAATTAGTATATTGAAAACGTTATAATAATTTCCTTATTTGTTACTCTATTCCTCTTTTGACAATAAAATATTTATATAAGAAGAGCAAATATTTCACTTCATATTAAAATATTTTATAATTTTATGTAAACAATAATTACCAATGCGAATCACTTTACCCAAGCAACACATTTAGTACCTGCTACGTGGTAGGGACTAAATATGTCACTCCATAGTGGTTTGCCTTAGTTGCCACTAAGTCATAGGAACGGATTGAATCCGTTCCTGGTACCAAAGTGGGGAACAAATGTCACGTAGCCAACTCGTATTTGCTACGTTCCGGCTACAGTCCCTACAACTTCATGGAACCTCACGGCTACGTTGTAGGAACATTCCAGGGTAGTTCCCGTGTAGTAGCGTTCACTTCCAATATTTTCCATGTTTGTTGTCTTTGTTTCTCATATTTCTGAATAATACTTTTATCTCAACTTAACTTGTTCTTCCATTCACTAAGGTTTCCATAACGTCATACTTTTAAACTTATACTTAATATGGCGGTAATTGATAATATCTATATAATTCATGTGTTGTTCATATCGGATACAAATTTTACAAACGAATGAAAGTTTATCGTAAATTTTTGAAAATTAGGTTGAAAAAATAAAAGCGCCTTCAATATATACACTTATTAAATAAAATATACTTAAATATCATAACAAATTTTCTTCTTTTTTATATATATTTTTTATATTAGTATAAATGTATAATTGGAGAAAGTATAATAAGATTCTTTTGTTATTTTATCGAAAATAGCATTTATATTAACACTTTTTGAACTTAAAAATAATGGTGTGTTTCCATATTTTAGTTTTTTAAATGGCGGAAATGGTACCTCCGTACCTCAAAGTACCTTCTGCTACTTCTATGGTATATTAGCCATCTATAAGGTGGCAAATTCCAACCGTTTTGTCTTTTAAAGTATTCGCTACGATAAAGTAACAATCGGAACCACCCTAATGTAACTATATGGTAGCAATTTCTACCTTGCTACTACAAAGATACTAATAAAATGAAGTACGAATTGTTTTCGCCGCCAAGGTCCCATTTGCCACTTTATAAGTATATTTACAAAAGTGTAAATTTGAACCAATGGCTAGTTGTTTGCATATGTGTCAATATATTGTTCATGTTCACTTGAACTCTGCAATTCAGTCTTTGTTTCGAATTTCGCTAGGCCGTTTGTTATTTTTTTAAGTTTTCTGTAAAAAGTAGATGAATATCTATAAGACGTTTTCTTTCGAATTGATTTGGAAGCCATTTTGTAAAATTTGACGTTACTTAATAGGATAATGATACCATAGAGTAGCGATTTTAAGTATAATTCACTATATGGTGGCATGTGTAAGAAGCGGCTACTTTCAAGAAAACACAGTCTACTCCCGGGACGTACCCGGGTTCTATATATGTTACTTAAAGTTTCTTTTCTCTTAGGTCCCCTTGTTTGTACCAGGTACGTTCCTAGAACCGCTATCTGGGACTATGAAGTACCACATCTTGTAAGTCACAATTTAGTTCCACAAACTAGTAACTGCCTCGGAAATTTGCCGTTTCAAAGTAGCAGCGGTTTTAAAAGCTGTTTGAAGAGTAGCCGGGTAGTTGCACTGAATTTAAAAATGTCTTCATGTGGCGGGCCTTTGTTGTAGCCAATTTAAGTAGCAAATAGGTAGCTGCTACAGCTTTTCAGTACCAGAAAGTTATTAATCTTTTTAAGTTAAAAAATAGGTAACAGGTTGGAACCATTTACTTTTATAAAGTTCCGGTTTCTATACTACCTGTTCCCGAGACTAAATGTGTTGCTTGGGTACCTACATTCAGTTGTTAGGTTGACTAACAAAAAAAAACGAATCAACAATCGCTTAAAGCCTTGAATAGAATATCTCGTATTACGTATGTCTTTTGACGTCAATGGCAATTTATAGCTAGTAGTATGGGAAGTGTTATAACTTTACAGGGTGGCGCAATAAAAGCTCGTGTACAACCCTGAAAAAACTGAATTTTTTTAAATACGATTTTTAATTATTGTCAAATAACATAAAATTTTACTAAAGATTCATGTTCATAATTATTTTTAACTTTTAATATACCTTAACAAACTAATATACTAGCTTGTTTGTTACTAGTATGTCATTTAATAGTATACAAACTATTATGCATTAGGTACATTAGAATTTGCTTCAAATTAAACGTTAGGTATTACATTATTTTAAAGTATCATTTATTTATAAAATAATGGCTGTAAGAAATACATGGTACCAGCAATTTTACAGTTTTGACATAGTATAAAAATTTACGGAGTAAATTATGAAATAAATTTAGCGTTCACAGATTAAGTATGATGTCACATGGTAGTATTAAAATTTATATTCTATTGTCATTTGCACCAAACTATGTTTAAACTAATCTAATTGATAAAATTGTTGAATTAATTAATTTGTTACGTATTACAGCTGTTATCTATCTAATATTTCTAGTAAAAAGTATTAAAATTTTCCTCTATTTAAAAAGTTCTTGAAAAAACATAAATTATCTTACACAGTGAGACAAAACTTGGAATAAACATTTTTTCATTTTATTACAGAACATACTAAAACAATGTTTCTTCAATCTTATAATAATACGATGCATTATATCATGTAACACGTTTTGTAGAAATATCCTATCATTGTACTAGTATTCATTTAACTACTAGTACAAAAAAGTAACCATAGCAACAGATTAAAGAAAAGAGATGTATGTAGCCTTGATTTATTAGAACTACCCTTTTGATATTTTAGTGTTGAGTATTTTTCACTTTTCAAAATAGTAACATTTAATAAATATAATGTAATAATATTTTTATTATTTAAAACTTATTTTATGTCCGAATTGTTAATACAACTCTTCAAAACAAAGATTTCATAGAACACAAAACATTACTTGTCATTTCTCATCTTACAATTAAATTAATAGCCTACTCTATTTATTATGTTTATGTTTTGCCCAGGATTTAAAAAATAACGTCTGCCTTCTACTCGTTGTAGCAACATAATTTACTATTCCTTATTGGATTTGAAATATGTCACTAAAGCTTATAGTTAGGTATAGATACTTGTTTACGAAAATGTAAGAGCTATTAAATGTCTATCCAAATAACATAAAATCTATTCTATTTAAATAAAATGAGAGAACATTTCATTCGAGTTTTGACGTATCCTCTCCATAATGTATAATTATTTTGAAAACTTATTAAATGGAGAATAGTAAAATACATAACAAAACTAGTAGTGGTGAAAAAAATTGCAAATTTTTTTCCTTTTCAGATACGCGACTAAATATACATCGATTTTGAAATAAAAGTGGTTATATCTTTTAAAACATCCGGAATGGACCTAACAAGCAGAATTCATTTATGCAATAAAAATATAGTATTCCGTTTAAAAAATATAACTTTCATCTGGCATGGCTTTATGGAGCTGTACAATTGCAACTAATTTTAAAATATGAACCTTAGGCTGGTTACAATCCCAAAATTTTGTTTTGATGCCTTTAAGGATATAAATGGTACTAGACTTTATGGTACTAATGAATCACCTGTATAGTGTTTAAACAAATATAATTTTCATCTGGCAGTGCGTCCCTGAACACGCTGAATATTTGTGACTTATTTAGAATGAGTATCTTAAGATTGCCTACGCTTTTTGTAAATACGTTTTTGTTAACTTTAATAATAGCGGACTTATTGAGCTTTGTTACGTTAATGCGTCACCCTGTGTATATAAACAATAAACGCGTAACGATTGGTAAGGTAAAAAACACGCAACGTAGCAAATATTACCATGGTTACTTATAGTATATACACGCCTAATGCCACAAATAAAATCTGTTAAACATGACCCCATCTCCGTTGCAATGTATGAGTAATTAAACTGTAATATAATAGTAGTCATTTATTTTTATTAATAAACAGATTTATGATAAAAATTCATAACATATAAATATTTCATATTTTGATTAAGAGTTCAGTTGTTGTCTTACTTTTATAATGAAGTTTTCTGAAAGTAATAAAACATCTCAGCTTGAAGAATGTTTTAAATAGTGCTCTAATTTCTAAATTAATTCCAATTGGGGGCTTAATATAAAATGTTACAACTTACCTCCGAATCTTACAAACTTTAGTCAAATTATATTTAACAAGTTAACATTTTCTTAACAAGGTTACACCAGTTACCCAATTTAATTTTTTTATATCATTTATCTCAAAATCAAAAATAGAGGTCGGCGTGTCACATTGTCCCTTGATTTTATGTAAGTACAAGAATTATAATAAATTTTCCATCAATATATGATTTTCACTAATACATTGTTTATATTGCATTAGCGTTCCAAAAAAAAAATCGGGAAATACATCAACAAATCCCACAGAATAGTGCTGCAGACATAATGGGAAAACATTAATGAATCTTTAGATCTTTACTTCTTAATTTTGGACTGTACATATTGATAACCTAAGTAAAATTTAGTATTTCATAACCAAAAATTTAAATAATTTGCACGGGTATTAACAGAAAAGAAAAATAGCAGGAAAAACCCAAGCAATTAATTAGTATAAACGAAGACGCATGGTTAGGTCAACGAAAAAATGGATAAATCAAATAGAAGGAGCAGGGAAGAGAACAAGGAAAAATGGATAAAAGAGGACTAAGTTGAATTAATCTATATAGGCTTGCTTTAAATCAATTATCAGAATTTGTCTAACATGCATGGTAAAAAGACATATTGAAATTTTATATTTTTACAAGTTTAATTTAATTTAATACAAAAATTGAAAATGCACTAAGTATCAATAAGTCTAGTTTGTATTGACTACTATTTTTAATAATTAAATAATTTATTCACTCTACTGAAACAATTATTTTTCAAAAAACAACCTGTGATAAATAGAGTAGAAGCAATGCAATAAAAAATACAAAACTATTCATAGATCATTCTGTTATATTTTCATAGTGTATGTGACAATAAAATCAATTAAATTTCAGTTTTAAATCATACAGGTATTCCAATGAGAGAAATAAATTAAAAACAAAACTGACATCGAGGGGTTGAGATTAAAAACGGCTCTAAATAAAGGCTAGCAAGCTAGAGCGAGCGCTTATTGATAAGTTGTTTAATTGTAAACGTCAATTTTGGTACCTCTATATACTCGTATATCTATCTACCTTTAGTATCTGGGGCGGCCAATCGAAAACGAAACAGAACCGATATCAGAAACATCGTCAACATTTTAAAAAATGCAAAGACCCGTCGATTTTCATTTATTTATTTAATTATTTATTTATTTATGTTACATTGCTCTACAGGCAATCCCAATTACAGAGCTGGGACAGACAGAAATTTTATATAAACATTTAAGTTTAAACTAAGTAAAAGTAAAAATATTTACACAGCAAACACTATAAACAGATATTTTAAGATAAAGTGAAAAAGTAAGAATTTATATAATTAATTTTATAAGAAAACATATCAATATTGGCTCTAATAGAGTTTATTATGTGGCATATGGTATAAAGCGGAGAATTTCTTAGAATATTTGTTCGTGGTGTACAGATATAAAAGATGGAAGAATTTCTAGTGGGAACCCTTGAAATTCAAATATTAATCATCTCAAGTAAGTTTGGCGAGTTAATTATATTGTGTATGACTTTAACCACAAATACGCAGCAATAATAATCACGTCTCTCGGACTTCAAAATCCATGTTTATGTAAGAGTTGACTCTGTGGTATGTCTATTGGAGAATAATTACCCTCTATCCTGAGACTAAGTAATTTTAGAAAGCGTCTTTGTACAGTCTCTATGCGATTAGTATGGTATTGGTAGAATGGACTCCATACCGTTGAAGCATATTCTAGCTTAGATCTTAAAAGTCATAATACGAGTATAGAGTTTTTAATTTCCATAACTGTCGAAAATTACAACTAAAACGTGCAATGAACCCGTATGTGCGATACGACGCTTCAACAATCTTATTGATATGATTAATAAAAGAGTGTGGTGTCAAATATTACCCCGAGATCTGTAAAAGTATCTGGTCTTTAAAGGGAGACATTTTTTATTTGATAATTGAAATTCAATATGTTCGTTTTCAGAGTAAAACACATTACTTTACATTTAGTGGAGTTGATTGTCAAATTATTTTTCTTCAGCATCATCAAGCAACAATGTAATTAAAATTTAATGAAAGATTCTTAGTCATCAATATTTGTAAAGCGGCTGTATAATTTTAAATCGACAACGTACAGTAAGGAGTTAAACTCAGTAACATATCATTGATGAAAATATTAAATAAGACTAGTCCCAAGTTTGAACTTTGGGGTATACCAGAAGAAGCCGAATATACAACAGACTTAAAACCATTTAACTGCACTTACTGCTTTCGACCAACTAAATACGACTGTAGGATGGTAATGAAAGAGGGGGATAATCCAAAAAGAGTCAGTTTGTCTAGCAAGATACTATGGTGATAGTGATAGACTTTTGAAAAGTCTGTATAGATATTATCAGTTTAGACTCTATCATAAATTTATTCAGCAACGTATTGTTGTAACAGTTACGGGATTGGTGACTATCGAGCGACCTTTCATAAAACCGTGTTGGCTAATAGTAATGCTATTAGCAACATGGCGATTTAATAATTGTTCATTTAAAATTTCCAAAACTTTAGCGAATTCGCATATTATTGAGATTGCTCTATAATTTGAGATATTTTGTTCATCGACGTTTTTCAAGACAGGATACACATTTGAGGATTTCCATGTCACTGGCACCTGCAATTTAAATGTTTATTAGACTATTTAACGGAAGTGCAATTAAAAAGACACACTCTTTTAAGATAAAAGCCGGAATGTAATCTGAACCAGTAGTTAGTTTTGGTTTAATAGGGTTTAACACTTTGAGAACCTCTCCTTAATCAAAACCAGTTTTAATTAAGAAGGAACGTTTTAAGTTCAAATTGGATGTGGATGACGTTGTATATGATTGACCAAAAAAGTCATTTAGGATATGAAGAGGATTTTCTAAGATGTCATTGTCATATTTCATAAGTTGTGAGGTTTTAGCTTGTGATTTTATATTATTTATGAATGACAAGAAGTTAGCAGGATTACTAGAGATATCTTCTTGTTTTGATACGCAGTTGGTGGATAATAGCTCCGTTAAACCAAGGGGGATATCTGTTTCGAGACCTCGAGACATCGATCGCCACCTATACTAAAAATATAACAAAAAAAAATTCTAAATATTCTTAAAAAATCAAATAAAGTTAATAAGGGTTTCTATAAATATTCTTTAAAAAAATCAAAATAAAATTAATAAAGATTTCAAAATATTCCTAAAAAAAATTATCTTCATATTAGTTTATTTCTCTATGTAGGTACATTAGAATTTCTCTTATTGTTTTCTCTGGCCATTTACTTTTTAGTTGTAGCCTCTCTTGGTATCTTACACAACACAGACTTTCCATATTTATTATGTTTTCTTCCTTCTCTGCGAATTTTTTCGTAAGATCAGTTAATCTTTGCTCTATAGGTTCTATTTTAGATAATTCATACAATACTCGTAGATCATTTGGTGGATTATGCAGAGGATTTCGGGGTGTCTTGTTTTGCTGATAGTTCTCATAGTAGAAGTTTCTGGTACTTTTATATTTTTCATTGTGGATTTTCTAACGTTTGTGTATATGGGATGCGGTATTCCAATATGGGCCTACATATAGCTTTATAATATATGTAGCCGTCTCTTTACGTATGCCTTGATTTATGAATGTGAGGTTTATGAAGTGTTTGCCTTTAGTAATACATTTACATCTTGGCTATGGAGTTTGAAATTTACTTTGTTGTCTATTGTTATTCCTAAATATTTCGCAGATTGTGTGCATTCTATTCTGTGATTTTCAACATATATTTTTGAGGGAGTCGGGGGGTCACTTTATGATTAATAACATTTTAAAATGTAAAAGACTGTTGTAAAGAGAATTGAAAGGACTTTAAAATGATACCTTACTCGACCTCTAATGCCATTTAAATATTTTGGGGTGATTGTTACCCTCGCTTGGAGGTGTAAGCAGCGAAGTCGAAAATACCGGAAAAAAGTGTCCCCCTTTGATCAAAAATCGATGGGTCTCTGCGTTTTTTTAAAACGTTGACGCAGTTCCTGATAATGACTCTGTTTCGTTTTCGTTTGGCCACCCTGTATTATTTGTTTCTATTATGACTTATAATATGATTTTTTGGTATATGGCTATTTACTTTGGCATATAATATGTTAATCGACGTGAACTGAACATTATTTATACTGTCGATTGGTTGTGTTGGAGAAACAGACATTAAAATCTATAGCCTGCTAGTAGTATAGCAAGCGGGGACTGGACCACTTTGGTAACCTGTCCATCCACTTCTCTAGGTGGATGGACAGGTTGCCGAAGAAGTGCAAGAACCGCGACAATTTTGGTGACACTTTGACATCTTGAGCATAAACAATGACCAGAGGGTGTAGAAGAGCCCAGAAGACCATGTGACAATCGACAATGACCAAGGACCACGCCCTGTGCCACACCCAAGGACCACGCCCTGTGCCACACCCATGGACCACACCCACTGTCACAAGGAACCACACCTTGCCACACCCTTATGACATCACACGGTATCCCGAAAGCAATCCTGACGCACACTTGAATCTGAATTTGTGAAAAAAAGATTTGTGGTTTGTGTTGTGGATCGAACCCGGGTCCGTTGGATTAAAAGCGGCCTGCGTTATGAATTAGTCTATGAAGACAATCTATAAACATTTAACGGATTTGCAAGACTTGGTTTTTTAGTTTCGCGAGGCAAGTTTAGCCTGTTTTGTACAAACCTGTCACAGGTTGTTGAGACTAGCCGAGCCTAGCCCGTAATATTTTCTTGTAATGGGATAATAAAACACAAATAATATTTTTATTGTTTATTCATTAATTATTTTTTAATAATTGGTAAGAAAACATCTCATAATTCTACATATATATGTATATTATTTCCAAAGGCTTTTCTCTATAATTAATACATTTTTCAAAAAAAATTATTTTTTTAAACCACCATACATAATACTTGGAATATTCTTAGCACCTGACGACCGTCGTAGATATTCTGTATATTCACAATTTAAACATTTACTATTTTCCTCATCAGTTTCTCCACAGCACTTTTGACATTTGTATTTGACTGGAACGGGCATCTTTGTAAGAATAATTGTTGTTGCAATATAATATTTAACTTAATATTTTTTCATAACAAAGAAGATCTTGGTGATTTTCCGAGTGTCTGTTGACTGATGTGGGACAGAAACAGAAAAATTTAAAACATTTGCTGCACCACTGAGTCCCGTAACGTGTTGACTGGAAAATTGGTTTTGGAAAAGTGTAAGGTTTCAGCCTCTTGGTTGTTGATGATGGTTTGTCAAATCTACCTCTCTTCGTGAATAACTCTTGCCATTTGGTCTGAAATGAGATAAAACAAATATTAAATATTTAATGAAAAAATAAAAAATGTATTAAACTTACCTACGATTTTAAAGTAGATATAATTGTACTTAGTAGATGTTCAAGACAAAAAATTAGATTTTCAATAACTACTTTTAGTTGTATAAAAAATAATCATTGTATCCCCATGGTATTGTATTGGTATACAAAAGATTAACAATTCTTTTATCATCATGGGGACTTAATGCAATTTTTCTTTGTGCAACTGTGTAGACATCATGTTTTTTAGAAGTTATTAAATTTTGAATAATTTCAACCTTGGTATTATCAAACAGGCATCTATAATAATCATCAAAAGTTATTTCTTTAATAGCAGATTTTTTAATACCTTTGGCTTTTTTCATAACGACTTCATTGGACTGATTTGACAGTACTTTCAAAGCATACATCTTTGATCGAAGTCCAATAAATTCAGTCATAATTTTACCATTATTTTCGTCTTTCATAAGTCCTATTACCTTTTTATTTCTTAGAGGTATATTGTAAATATTGTTTGGCAAATAATCAGAGGTATCAAATTTTTCAATGTCTTCTTTTATGTATCTATATATATCATCAACAAAGAATTGGTATAAGAGACTATCGGTATCACAATAAAGTAAATTAGCATTATCACCAAATTTTGTTTTAATATAATTGTAATGAAAATCGTAGAGGAATGTTTTCGATAGATCTAAAATGCACATACCTACAAAAATCGGTTTATTAAATTGTACTTTAAGTTTTCTCATTTCAATGATAACTACATCATTATCAAATACTGTGCAACTATGAAAATTTGGTTGGGCAATGTAGTAATTAGCACCATACCTTCCGAACCATTTATTTACTAATTTAACCTCCCTATATTTTTTAACGTTCTCGATAGTCTTCCCGTACGGCGCATTATTCATTAATTTATAATAATTTTTTTCAAATTCATTTTTACTAAGTTTACGAAGTTCAGTGTTTAAATCTATATATTTTTTTAACCAAGGAGATTGTTTAAACTTTAGACAACGATGGATTCTTTTTAAAACTACTCCTAATTCTAAAGCCTGCTTTAAATTTCGATAATGAATTATATACTTTAGTTTGTCATATAAAGTAGTTAATAATTTTGGATTTGTTGAATCTGAAGATGGGGGAACTAAATGTTCTGGACACAGTGGTAAATCTTTGTGATCATTGAAAATCATTTTTGGATAGTGTAAATCTACTTCTAAAATATATCCAAACTCATTATCATCAGGACAATTCAAAATGTGTTCACTATAAATATTTTCAATTGATATCCATTCAAATCCACCATATGGTAATGATAAACTCATAGCTGCACCATACAAGTTATTGATATCACAGTACATTAAATATGAAGTAGGTTCTTCAGGATTATAACCTTCATCCATGTATTTATTGTTAGCTTTCCCATATCTATTAGAACATTGTGAAATACCTCCTCTAATACCCTTTTCAAAGAATAAAGCTATGTTAGGATCAGTAATCAGTTCTAACTCTACATTTGTAATTTTCAACATAGCATCAAATGCTAGACCAGGTGTTGTAAAATAATGAAGACTATCTAATCCATATGTATTTAAACACATGAATCGAAAATTTTCAAAAATATCAGCGAGTAATAGTACATCAGTTTTCAAATATAATTCAGCATACTGTCGTAAATTTTGAATATTAAATTTTTTCCAAATATTACAAGCATGTTCATAATCCTCTAAAGATATATGTTCGTTTTTTATCTTACTATAAAATTTTTCTATTGGTGGTAAACTAGTCTCCTCTAATTTTTTCCAACTATTAAGGTACTCATAAGGAAAGACGCCTTTTCTAGTAACTAATTTAAAAGCAAAATCATTATCAAAATGTTTTCTTGTTATGATTTTTTGATTTAGATACGTAGAAAGCTTATCTAAACTACTTGCCATAAATCTGTAGGAATCTAGGAATCTAAAATTGATGTTAGTTGCTTCAATGTATTTAGTAAATGAAATATACCTTTCCTTATTTATCGGTAATAAACTAATATTTCCTTTAATTTCAGTACTGAGAGCTTTAATCAAAAAATGACTATCATACCCCGATAAATTATGAAAAATTACAGGTATTGAATGTGAATTTTGATATGTCAAATTACAAGAATTATGAGCTGCTCCTCTATATTTCCCTGTAAAATGACAATGGTCTTTAACTTTAATATCGTTCCCTATAAAATCTTTACAACAAATATGACATGTTGAAGAGAAATTGAAAGATTTTTGTTCCTCTACAGTTAATGGTGAACATGGAAGAGGATTATGATAAATTATTGATAATTCTTTAGCGATTCTTTCCAATTCTCGAACAAACCATACTACACAATTAGAGCCAGTAAAACTATTAAATTTTGATAAAGAATCATTATACGATGATTTTAAGTAATATGCAATTGAAAAAACTTCATGTTTTTGATATATTTCTAACTTTTTGTGGTGTCTATTAGCATCATTATCACAATATTTAAGAATACATTCAAGATCACCATAAATAACGAATGGAACCTTTTCTTTATTTTTAAAATTTTTAAATTTCATCATTTTATTTTTCTCTGTGGGATAAACTACTTTACTTTTGTTTAATAACTTACAATTTTCTAAATGTTGATTTAAATATTCTAAACTGCTAAAATGATTTAAACATCTCTCACAGAACCATTTTTTATTTTTAACATTACCTACTTGTTTACTAACTAAACGTGATAAGTTTGTTATATATGCAAAATGATAATATTTATTTTCATCATCCTCATTATCATCATCATCATTAACGTTATATAAAGAAATCATAAGCAAATTTATTCTTGGTGAAAAATTAGTTTTACTGAGTGTTAGAGGTAGTATTTCCTTATTGTCTACAATAAATACATTGATTGCAATACTATTTAAAATTTCAAATTTTGGAATGTCTTTTAATTTTATTGGAAAACTTATGTTATCATATTTTAATAGCTTACTAAAATGTGGATAGGAAGACACTCGATCTTTATGATTTTCAGCGGGATGAAGTGCACAAACAATTGACCACAAAAAACAATAGGAATCCTTATTTTTAATATTTATTACACTTTTCGTATTTTTTATAAATGTTGGTAAATCAATATATGTTGATAGACCAACATTTAATGGACTATATTTATTCATATTAACTTTTAAGTGCATAATTTCTACTAATGCCCAACCGCTATCTCTTTCTTGAAATTCCTCTAGTTTTGTTAAAATTTTATCAGAAACATTAACTTTATACCAATCCTTTAAGTTGGTGTTTATATCAATTACTTCATTTTTGCTTGAAAAAGTTTTAAAAGAAGTTTCACCGCTATGAGGTTTAATGTATAAGCAAGTTAACATAACATTACTTTTCAATAAAAAATCTTTTAGTTGTTTTTTTATGTGGATAGAGAAACTTCTAAATGCTTTCTTAAAGAATAACTTTGGATCTTTAATTTTTAAATTAGTTATTATACCCGTTTTAATTCTACCATTAAAACATGATTCTACATCCTGCCAAATAATTTCTTTTTTAACGTTACGTTTCTTATTTAATTTAGTTTTGAAATTTTGAAGATAAGTTTGTAATATCGAAATATTGGATTCAATTTTTGCTTTATTTCTCATACAACTTAGCTTATGTTTTAAACATTTTTTTAAAAGCAAAATAAATTTTTTTAAATATGATATATACTTTAATAAATAATTTTTTGTCTTAATACATCTACTCACCTGTTCCATCTTCTTGACAACTTCATCGGACAAAGCATCAATTACTTGAGGATTCATGACGTAGTTAGTTAGTTAGTACTTTACACGTTATATGTGGTTCAGTTACAAACTAAAGAAAATGATAGAATCGACTTGATATTTATATCATGTATATTTCCTACGTCAATCACACGTGTTTTTAAAATTCACATGCAGTTGCAGTTTTGATAACTATGTAAAATGTTTTGTTGACCTCGAGATCAAAATTGATGTAATTATAATTTTGCTGATTTTTGATAAATCTTGTTTGTTGACCCTGGGGTCAATTATTTTGATGCGTTGACCTCGAGGTCAAATTTAATGTAATTATAATTTTTGTTGATTCAGAGAATTTTATTTGTTGATCCAAAGTTAAATTATAATTTTGATGATTCTTGTTTTATAAAATTGTAAAATTTATCTAATTTTTCAAAAATATTTCTGTATATATTCCAAACCGAAATCTCACAATTCAGTTCAAAGTTAACAACAACAACAACATGGCAACTACACCGTCTACAATAGTAGTCTTCTCAGAAGACAGAATACATCTACCAACTAAATGGCTTCTAGTGGTTATGAAGCAACTTTTTCAGTAAGTATGATTTTATTTTTTAATCTTTCTCTTATACTTGATATTCATTGAATTATTCGGTGTACTGAATTTTTAATTGGAAGATTTTCTCTTGAAAAGTTTTTAATATGTAACTTTTTTGTTTATTTGTTTAAATGAAGTGAAACAATTTTCAACTTTTGATTCACATATTCGTTTTGTTTGGTGTATAAATTTTTGATTGTAAAATTTTTAATTAATAGATATGGAGTTAAGGAGATGAAGGTGAAGGGGGAGAAGATATTTTTATCATTAACATATTCTCCGAAAGGGACGACTTTGAAAAAAAAATTTGGAAACCTCCCGGTGCGCTACATGAGAGTCAGGATTGATAAAGATGAAGATTTCCGCATTCTTGAAACGATAGTTAAAAGATATAAATTTAATATAATAGACGAAGAGTTGGATGAGCTTCCAAAGAAGAGGCTCGATGCACCGGGAACTTCCAAATACTATTTGGAATCTCCTAGTATCAACCTTTTAGAAGACGATGATGATGATGATGATATCATCATGCCAATAAAAAAACAACGTATATCACCACAACCACCAGCACCACAACAAGACCCAGAAGAAGAATTAAAGGATGATGGGTTAGGTGACAGCCTAACACAGATGTCACAAAATTTTTTTTAATGTAAATAAAACTGTAATTTATGTAAATATATATTTTTAAAACTATAAAATGATTTGTTTGTTTCCTACATCTACCTTATCAATGATACAGTCTTTATAAATTGATAATGTTTTTAATTTTTATTTCTTTTACAATACTTATTCCAATTATATAATAAGAAAACATTTTCTAAACTACAACTTAAATTATTATTAAAATGTTGATTACAATGTTTAGATTTTAAAAATGACTTTAAATGATCCAAGTTTGTACAATCTGATTCAAATAAATCATAAACGTCATTTTCAATCAGTTTCTCTAACCATCTCTTCTTGTCCAATCCTTTAACGAATACAGGTTGGTCAGCAGCGCTACTACCAATAGCTAGTCTTAAAAATTTTGATATTTCTTCAAAATCTATAAAATTTGTTATTGTATCACAATTGTTATTGTTCCATTCTAATCCATGTTTGTTTCTTGTAAGCCATGTCATATGATTTTGAACGGATCGTTGAAAATGCGATAATTCAAATGGTAATCTTACAAATGTATGTTTAAAACAACCGTTTGACATGTTTAGAATGGTTATTTCTTTACACATAAATCCGCTTGTGGAATATTGAAAACCCTGAGCATCAATAATAAACATATTGCTACTATCTTCTTTACAGTTGGACAGTTGACAATAAACTAACAGTGATTCTTCATATTATGTTGTTTTTATTTATCCAAGAATTAAATTTTTCATCGAAACCCACCCATTTGACAAACACTTTATCGTTTTTTCTTTTAATTATTTTTTCAACAAGATAAACATCAGGATATTTAACTTTTTGTAATTGTTCATTATAAAATCCTCCAATAATATCTTGATTTTTTTCATCTTTTAATAAATATGTGGTTGGATTAGTGAGTTGAACTTTTCTTACAACAAAAATTTCCGTTGACCAATTTGGTTGGTATTTTTTATCGAATACACCTCGTATTTTAGATATTCTTACGTGATCTCCTACTTTGAATTTTGTATTAAGCTCAGATATTTTAATTCTATTATAAACAGTATCAAGTAATTGTTTTTCTTTTTGTTTTGTTACGTCTATCGGTTTCATTCCAATTGTTCTGTGTTTTTTATTATTATATCTTTTTACAATTTTAGGTAAAACTTTTAACCACTTATAATTTCCTTGAAGACTAAATTCCTTCCACATCATATTCTTTAAGGTGCGATTAACTCGTTCAACTATTGAAGCCTTCTTTTCACTATATGTCTGGTAATGATTAATTTTGTATGTCTTCATCAGTTGTTTAAAGTCCTCATTGAAAAATTCAAGACCGGCATCGGTTTGTAAATTATCTGGTGTTTGTTTTTTTAAGATATTTCTCATAGCCTTAGTAACTTCTGAACCTGTTTTATTTTTAAGTGGAGATGCCCAAACAAATTTTGAAAAACAATTAATTACAACTAATATATATTTATATCCTAAATTCTCTTTAGAATACGGTATCATTTCCACTAAGTCGGCTTGAAATAAATCATTCAGAGATTTTATAATCACTTTACGTCTTTTAAAATTTATTCGAGTTGGTCGATGAATTTCTTCCACAACCTGTCTTTTTGTATTTGTAATTGACATTGTTTATAATATGATTTGAGCTTCTTTTAATTCTTCAATAATAGAATTTATTTCATTACCAACTGAAGTATTTCCAGCCTGTTGTGAAGCAACAAGTAAACGCAATCGACTCACTAACTCATTTGGATTATCCCAGTGAACGTAATTTATTTTATTAGTATTGTATTCCATTAACAAACCACCTTTTTTAGTGGGTGTATTCGAAACAGATGATATAATTTTTTTGTATTTTAACATCTTACTCCCTGCTACTTGTTGATTAGACTGATAATATCTTCTATGCGCATTGGTCATTGCTACAATTTTCTTATAGTTTTGTTCGTCTTCGATAGAAAAATTTCGTGGATTTTTCATAAACAATAATTCGTATAGTCCTTTGGTTCCTTTAAATCTTTTACCATTAACAAATATATCAGCTCCGTTTATTTCAATTTTACTATCACCAATCATAAGTTTCTCCGTTTCAGTCAAACGAACTCCATACTTATGGTCTAGTTCGTTTCTTTTGTTCTCATCATACATGTAATGTATATATTTTCTAGGTAAGGGATCGTATTGCTCTAAATACTCTATATAAGATTTTTCAGCGATATCCTCTAAACGTGATTCATCAGGGTTTTCATCTCGATTAACATCTTTCATAATTGATTGTTTTATAGCATTTGGTTCTTCTTCTCTCTTCTCCTCCTTTATACTAAACAAAGGTTGCGATCTAGATAAATTTTGTGATAGTTTACGAGGTATTTTAGGTGTTTCATAATAAAAAACATCATCATCATCATCGTCATTAATTTGTGTACTATTTTTGATTGGTGATAAATTTAAACTTTCAATACTATATTTTCTCTTAGGTTGTAATGATTGTTGATTATCGTTATTTTCTATGGATGTGTTTGAACTTTTTAATGTACTTTCAATATTTTTCAAATGTTTAGTAACAGGTAAAAATATTTTTTCTTGTTCAATCTCTCCATGTTTTAAAAAATTTAATTTATTTTTTATAATTTTACGTTTGGCGATTAGTTTCTTTTTAATTTCTCTTTCACAATTAGTCATTTTTGTGTTGTTCGTGTGTGTGTGTGTGTGTGTGTGTGTGTTTCTTGAAAAGTTCTATTGAACTGGTAATACAGAGGTCTAGTAAATGGATTTTAAACAGGTCTGTTGAACAGGTCTGTTGAACAGGTCTGTTGAACAGGTCTGTTGAACAGATCTGTTGAACAGGTCTGTTGAACAGGTCTGTTGAATAGGTCTCATAAGAATTATTTCATTAATGTTTCAATTTTCCATTCAAATAAAAAGACATGATGATTATATCTTAATTATTTTTTATTCATACATATTTCACAATCTGATTTTCGACTTTTATAAGGTCCATCAATTGTATCGTAGCTTCCTTTCAAGATATTTTCTTGGTTAAAGTGTCCCCAACAAGGTTCTTCTTTTTCTTCTAGTCGTTTACAAATAATTTTATGTCGACAAATTTTTTTACAAGTACAACAGTACGTATTTAAAATTTGTGGATCTTGTAAATTGATCAAACTTTTATAATAATTAGATAGTAAACACTTCAAGTATTGCATTACATAACACATTTTGGATGCGTATATTACAACAGTTAACTTTTAAATGTGGATATATTGATCAAATCCCTTCCTATAACGACCACCTTCATTAATCAAACAATCCTTAAAGATTGATAAGAATCCGTAAGGTTTTTTCCAACAGATACCACAAATATATTTGAATTCGTCAAATTTCATATCTGAACCGACATGTTCATTATAGACATGTTTTAAGTTAAGATCATCTTGTTTGAATAAAAGCAAAGTATTTGCATTGTCGCGAATTAAATGTTTAGGAATTTTAGCGTACGTTTGACATAAATAGAAGGAATCTATATTATAATGTCTTCCCATGCTAAAGTATTCTCGAATTACATCTTGATTGGTACAAGCTACATCATCGAAAATCATCAAAGAATTAGGTTTTGCTTTCGAAGGGTGTAAAATATTTTCCGAAGCACTAAATGCATAATACCCAATTCCCTTTATGGGTTTTAATAATTTTTCTAAATAAATATACTTTGGTTGTTCCAAGGAATGTGAATATAAATAAATATTTTCAAATTTCAATCCATTCTTATGTTCTATGAGACTGATTAAGACGTTTGTCTTTCCACAATTCGATGGTCCTACAATAATACAACGAATTGTTGAAGGAAATAGAACACCATGTTTATGAAGCCTTTTGTTCTCTTCATAATCGTTATTTTCTACAGCTAAAGATGTAGTTTGTTTAATTATTTTCATTTTGTCGTTCACACATTAACGATGATTCTCGTACAACTAAGATATAAAATATAATGTTATAGTTATTTATTTATTAGTAACCTATCATCCAGCAACAACAATGTTATTCTATCAGAATCCTTACAAAGGGAAAGGTTTATTAAATAGAGCTATAAATAGTTTGCCATTTGAAATTCATATCCCTGGTTATAGGTAGATATTGTTGTTGTATACGTTTAAAATTTTTTCAAAATCCTTTCTTCTAGATTTTGCGGACCTGGTACTAATCTTCAAAAAAGACTGTTAAGAGGTGATAAAGGAATTAATGAACTCGATGAAGCATGCAAAGACCACGATATTTTTTATAGTCAAAACAAAGATATAAATCAACGTCATATTGCAGATAACATTTTAGCAGAAAAAGCTTATAAACGAATTCACGACAAGACCGCTTCATTCGGTGAAAAACTTGCAGCGTTCGGTGTTAATAAAATAATGAAAACAAAAGTTAAATTAGGTATGGGTCTCGCGTACAACAGAAAGAAACAAATGATTAAAAAGTGTATTAAAACTATGGAAAAAATAAAAAGAAACACTCAAGTTACATTGAAAACTATCGATGATTCTTTACAAAATCTTAGAGAATCTAATAATACTAATGAAAAGAAAAATAGGAAAAGGAAATCCACTTCTACGAAACAAAGGAAAACAAGTTTCAAGAAAAACAATAATATGGATATTGTTGAGGAGATGGAGGATGACATTGGTGATATGACATTTAAAGAAAAAAATACACGAAAACGTAAATTAGAAAATATTGAAGATTTAAATTTTGATGTACCTATAAAACAAGAACATGCAAAAATTGTTGCAAAACGACGAAAAACACTTGTTAGCAGGAAACGAAAATTAATTGATGATGATGATTTAGAAAAGGACACTGAGGAGGAGGAGAACCAGACTAAACGTCAAAAATTATTTTAAATTTATATTTATAGAAAATATATCTTAAAAATATTTAGTATATTTTTAACCGTAGTACGTACAACAAAAAGAAATGACTGTTGCTAAGAAAAAAAGTGATCGTACAAACAAAAGAAAATCTAAAAAAAATAAAAAAACCAAATGTAAAAGAAAAAGTATTGGTTTTACTACGGCAATACGACTGGTAAAAAAAGAACTTCGAAATAGAAAACTTAAGACTTTAAATGATGCTATTCTCATAGCTTTAAGAGTTACAAAGAATTTGAAGAGAAAAATAAAACCTACCCGTATAATAAAAATTCCGAAAACTGGAGGCATTCTACCGCTAATACCAATCTTTGCTGGATTATCAGCTCTAGGTGCTCTCTCGGGAGGAGCCGCAGGTATTGCAAAGGCCGTTAATGATGCTAGAGCAGCGAGACAACAATTAGAAGAATCACAACGACACAACCAAACAATGGAGTCTATAGCCATGGGTAAAGGTTTATTCGTAAAACCATATAAAACTGGATTGGGACTTTTTTTACACCCAACAGCCTCGATAGTACGATACAAGAGATAAAGCAACTGAAACGACCTCTTACCGACGTTGATCTTAGAAAATATGCGAAACTTTTGAAAATACCACATTTTAGAAACGTTTATATGAGAGACAATTTTTCCAAGAAGATTGGAAAAAATGAAAGCGGAATAATCAATTTAGATGTAAGCGCAGGTCCCGGAACTCATTGGACTGCCTACAAGAAAACTGGAAATCATATAATTTATTTTGATAGCTATGGCAATTTAAAACCCGCGAAGGAAGCTATAAAATATTTTAAGTCAAACAACAATGATGAGAAACCAATTAAAGTCTTATATAACTATGATAACTTTCAAAACAGAAATACTTTCAACTGTGGTCATTTATGTTTGTTATTTCTTTTTTACAATAAATAATTACTACTAGAGTAGATTATCAACACGTGTGACGTCAGAAGGTTGTCTGGGTGGGGAGGTTAACCACTATCTAGAAGGTTGTCTGGGCCTCTAACCTGATTACGGGTTAAGGACTATTACAAGGATGACAATGAAGGTTGTCTGGGTAAAGAGAAAACATTAGTTATTTTAAAAAAATATTTTTTTTATTCCTTACTAGATTCAACGACTCTCTGCAAGGTTGTCTGGGTAAAGAGGTTACACTCTAATTAATGACAAGGTGACTATACAAAAAAAAACGAGGGAGCTAAGTTGAAAATGTTCCCAAAAATTCCTGCTAAAAAAAATATTATTTTATTCCTTATTTGATTGTTAGATGATATATCTTGAGACCAAAAAAAAAGTCGAACTAAGAAAAATGAAATTTTAGTAAAAAAATCATTCTTTTACCTATTTTTATATTTTTGAGAATGTAAGTGAGAGGTGTATTGCGAGGGAGCTAAGTTGAAAAGGCCCCCAAAAGTTCCTGCTAGATAAAATTTGTTTTTATTTCCTTATTAGATTGATAGATGATCTCGAAACCAATAAATTAAAAACCGAATAGGATAAAAAATAAAATTTTAGTAAAAAAATCATTCTTTTGCTTATTATATTTAATTATAACTTGAAAACGAGAGTATATCTTAAGAGAAGTAATTACCTTACAAATTATTGATGGTATCACTTTCTCTTGCAATATCATGCTTTTACTTCGATTCATTTACATATTTTAAATATCCACTACATACAATGTTGCCCATAATAAATTTATATAATAATTATTTCTCACAACTTTCACGGGACTCTCTAAAGATACCTGTTTACATATAACTATAAAAACCTTCGATTTTTTACATTATATCAGTTTTACCATCGAATACTACAATTCTCTCTGTTATAATTTTACCTCGAAAAGTCGACTTGAAACCAGCTTAAAGTAAGTACTTTTTTTTATTCATCTACCTAAACTTGTGTGAGTGATAAAATCATTATTTCAAACCGTTTAAAATGCTAATTTTTCTTACCTGGTTTACTAGGTCAGTTACCACATTCTTTTTAGCGGTGTTTACATTGTAGTGGATTATTTACGAAACACGATTCTTATATAAAAAATAATTATGACTTTCAGTTTACTTATTCTTTACTAAGAAATCTTTAATAATTAATTGAATATAAATACTTTAACCTAAACTTTTAATTAATAGTTAAAAAATTATTATTTCGAATATTTACTTTTTTATTTTCTTTTTATTTTATAATTACAAAACATTATCTCAATAGTTTAACTTTTAAGTACTGCCTTATTTTCTATTAATTTTAAACTTGATATATGTGCGTGATAAAATCAATGTTTTATTTCAAGCTGTTTAAAATGCTAATTTTTCTTACCTGGTTTACTAGGTCAGATTCCACATTCTTTTAGCGGTGTTTACATTGTAGTGGATTATTTTTAACTTTTTATTTTCTTTTTATTTTATAATTATAAAACATTATTTCAATAGTTTAACTTTTAAGTATTGCCTTATTTTCTATTCATTTTAAAATTGATATATATGCATAATAAAATCAATGTTTTATTTAAAGCTGTTTAAAATGCTAATTTTTCTTACCTGGTTTACTAGGTCAGATTCCACATTCTTTTAGCGGTGTTTACATTGTAGTGGATTATTTTTAACTTTTTATTTTCTTTTTATTTTATAATTATAAAACATTATTTCAATAGTTTAACTTTTAAGTATTGCCTTATTTTCTATTCATTTTAGAATTGATATATATGCATAATAAAATCAATGTTTTATTTAAAGCTGTTTAAAATGCTAATTTTTCTTACCTGGTTTACTAGGTCAGATTCCAGATTCTTTTTAGCGGTGTTTACATTGTAGTGGATTATTTTTAAATTATTTACCTATATTAAACTCATAATTATATCATACTTTTTGAAAACAGCTAAAAATTTCTAAAAATTTATTAAATTATTAAATAATATAAATTTTACTCAAAACTGAATATAAAAGAATTCCAAATCATTTAGACTTATTTTATTTCACCAGATGTATTAAAGATTTTGGAAAATTCATAAAATTTTTCTTGGAGTCTCGTATCAGGTTACATAGAAAATTATTTGTTTTGTAATATACTACCATTTAAATATCCATATAAATTTTAACATTTCAAACTACTTTTTTAGAGATATTAAACTTATATTATATCATATATACTTTTTGAAAACAGCTAAAAATTTTCTAAAAATCTATTAAAAATAAATTTACTCTAAACTGGATATAAAAAGAATTCCAGATCATTTGAACTTATTTTATTTCACCAGATGTATTAATGATTTTGGAAAAATTCATAAGTTAAATAATATCCACACAAATTTTAACATTGCAGACATTAGATTTCATAAGTTTTTCAAAAAATTCTATATATTTAATAAAATTAATATTTTAGTAACGATCTGGCTTTTAGTGGAGACATATATTACAGACTATAAAATATACTTAAGACTATTTAGTAGGTTTACTTTTTCTTTTAATCAAATAAATTTTAGCTAATAAAATTAATATTTTAGTAACATGATTTGAATTTAATATCCATACAAATTTTAGATATTAGATTTCATAAGTTTTTCAAAAAAATTCTATATATTTAATAAAATTAATATTTTAGTAATGATTTGACTTTTAGTGAAGATATATATTACAGTCGATAAAATTTATTTAAGAGTGTTTAGTGGGTATAATTATCCTTTTTAGTCAATTTTAGCATTTTATTCTCCAAATTCTTTAGATTCAGGTTTATTTTACATAAAAAATAAATTCGGAAAACAATTATTTTTTTTGCTTACAAAAAGTTTTTATTTTACAGAAAAATGTCATTAGCATCATATGATGGGTTTATTGTAGTTACATATCCTTTAACCAAAGAGGAGGAAAATGCTCCTGAACCACCCCAAGAGGGTTGTTGGATATTTGAGGGTGGAATATGGGAACAAATACCTTCTCCATGGTCCGATGATGAAGATGATTAATAAAATAAAAAATTTTAGTAAAGTTTTTCGAATCTTTTTTTTTTCCTAAAGTTTTATTAACATCATACTTTCTATACTAAAATTTTCAAAGACATCAAAAAGAACGTTATTTTTATATGATACTTTTTCCTTCAAATATCTTAAAGTGACCTTTATTATTCTAAAGTTATTCTTTAAGTAAAAACAAAAAAAAAAAATGTAATTATTAGTTGAATATAACTTTTATTCTTGAAAACATATACAAGGATAATCATTTTATTTGTCAAAAAGTCAATCTTCATAGCATGAAACAATTGTAACTTAAACGTCACTTTGTTCACACTATATTTATATTTTCATGTTTATTAGAACTTCAACCCATTGTCTACTTAAGAGGATTTTTTTAAGTTATATATTCTTTCAATAACAGGAAAGGAATAGGAAAAAAAAGAACTATTAAAATTTACTTTTTATTAAGATTTTTTTCAGCCTGGTATATAACGTTAATCTCTTCTAGGATTTTGTTTTTGTTAGTTATGTTAATATTTTGAAATTGTTCAATTTCATATATTTCTCTTTTTAATTTATCTATAGTAACATACTTAGTTTCTACATTTTTTTGATGGCTCTCACATTCGGTATTAATTATAGATAGGTTCTGAATAAAATTAGTTACCCTATCTAAGTGTAATTGATAAAAATTCAACTTAAATTGCAAGAGCTCTCTTAACTCGGTAAACTCGGATATTGATGTAATTAAAGAATGTGTTGGTTCCGAAACATTTAACAAAACGTCATCCATCTCTTGCCAATCACTAAGATCAATGATAGGAGTCTAAAACGTATAAGGATTATGAACTATTTATTAGTATAAAATTTAAATTACTTACAGTTGAGGTATTTGACAATTGTTCTAGTTCTATTTTAGTTCGTTTTGGTGGTATGATAACTTCTGATTTAATTACAACTTTCTTAGGAGCCATTGTAAACCAAACTACTATACAATGAAAAAATACAGGCTTTTTATATTCGAGGAATATGAAAGTATAATCATAAATAAAGTAAAATTTATGTTAAGAAAGTCGAAGGTAATCAAGTGACGTAGTTTCTAGAACGATATAAAAGTCCGAATAAAAGGAATAAAGGTCAGTTTAAGTTGTAAACTGTGCATATATTATTCACTATAGAAAATTTTAGTGTTTCTGTTTAACCATCAAAAGTAAGTATAAAATATTTCTAATTGTATTTTAATGTTCTAAATAAATATTTTATTATAGAAAAATGGATATTACAAGTATAAATGAATTTCTTCTTTTAGAAGAGAAAGTTAGAAAACCACCATTAAAACTGAATCAGTTACCAAAAGATATTCCGTTTAAAATATTATCAGCAAAAGTGGTAAATTCAAAATTTGGAGAAACGGTATTGTTAGATCTGGAGAAAAACGTTGTGTTCCTTCCCTCACGGTCCACTAGAGTTCTTAAGAATCATATGGTCGAATTAGGAAACGGAAAATATTTTGTTGTCTTTACTGGAGAGAAAGATACCGGCAAAGGAAATCCTGCATCATTATTCAAAATTGTTGACAGTAATTTGTAAGTATGACAGATAATAGCGATAGACTTAATAATGATTTAAATAAATTAATTGAAAAATATTTTGAAAAGTTTCCTAAATTTACTGTTGAAGAAAGTAAAGTATGGTTACATCAAGTACAGATTGCAATTGACTTATGTTCCAAAGAAATTCTAACTAAACACCTATCAGAATATAATAAGTGGCAAACAAAATTAGGTCATTTAATAGTAATATTCAATACACTAAAAGAAGTCGTGGAAAAAAGTATTGAGACTGTTAAATGGGAAGACTTGCAATCAGTATTTCAGAAAAGGGTAACAACTGGAATTATAATTAATCTTAAACATAAAGATGTACATTCATTTTTAAGTGAAGCCTTTAAATTATTTTATAAAAAAATAGTTGATACATTACAAAAGTTTACAATTATTAAAGTAAATACAACATTTTGTGCTGAATTTATAAAACAGACTGATAATAAAAATATAGTAGATATAAAATACTTTCATACTGAAAATGATATTATTGATAGATCGTTAAATATAAGTGAATGGTTTATAAATCATGTTACAGATTTTATTTTAAATAAGTTGTCTGAATTTGAAGAAAGACAATCAGGTTGGGCTTTAAGTAAAGTAATATCACTTATAGTAAATATAAATAAATTTGAAGTAGGGAACGGTTCATCCTTCATTAGATTACCAGAAAAAATTGAACGAAAGCAGGCTTGTGTAAACATTTATAATTGGAATGACAATGCGTGTTTCTATTGGAGCATTGTAAGTGCACTTTATCCTACAGATAATGAATATAATCGTACTACATCATATCCTCATTATAGTCAAGTATTAAAGTTAGAAGGTCTTGAAATTCCAATTCATTTTGATAAAATTCATAAATTTGAAAAACTGAATGATATATCTGTTAATGTTTATGGTTTAGAATTAATAAGCAAAGAGTTAACAGTAGTTCCATTACGTTTAACAAAAAGTAAAAAAGAGAAACATGTTAATTTATTATTAATCCAAAATGTATACTTTCCTAAATTAAATGATTCTGATATACCTAATTCATTAGATAATGATCACATTGAAATAAAATACCATTATTGTTGGATTAAAAATTTATCTAGATTGTTAAGTTCACAACTCAATAAGGTTAAAAATAAAAAATTTATATGTGACAGATGTTTAAATTATTTTAGTAGTGAGGAAAAATTAAAAAATCATACAAAATTATGTGAACGCATTAACGATTTCAAAATTAACATTCCAAAAGATAAAGTTGTAAAGTTTAAAAATTTTATTCATAAACAACGAACGCCGTTTGTCATTTATGCTGATTTCGAATGTATGTTACAACCTTTACAACAAAATGCTGGAAAAACAATGAAATATCAAAAACATGTTGCATATAGTTGTGGATATTATGTTAAATGTGATTATGATAATTCTATTTCATTTTTTAAAAGTTTTCGCGGGATAGATTGTATGGAATGGTTTGCTAATGAAATGGAAACATGTTCGCAAATGATTTATTCTAAATTTAAATATATAGTTCCCATGAAGCAAAACATATCAACAATAAATGCTACTACATGTCATATTTGTGAAAACCAATTTACCTATAAAGATATTATAGTTCGCGATCATAATCACTTTACCGGTAATTTTAGAGGCTTTGCTCATGAAAATTGTAATTTAAATTTTAGAAAAAGTTTTTGCGTTCCCATAATTTTTCACAACCTAAGTGGATATGATAGTCACTTCATAATAAGCGACCTGGCAAAATTAGGTAAAATTACATTGTTACCTATAAATAAAGAAAAGTATATTTCATTTACTAATCATATGTCTAACAATATTAAATTTAGATTTATAGATTCACTTCGTTTTATGAATTCATCTCTTGATGAATTGGTAAAAAATTTAGAGGGGAACAACTTAGATAATACAAAAAATGAATTCAGAGGTTATAGTGATGAACAATTAAAACTACTTACACAAAAAGGTGTATTTTGTTACGATTATATTGATGATTTGAAAAGACTAGAGGAAAAAAAAATACCTGCTTCAGCACAATTTTATAATAAATTAAGTGATGAAGAAATCAGTGAGGAACGATATATTCATGCACAAACAGTATGGAAAGCTTTTAATATTCAAAATCTAGGTCAATACTCGGATTTATATTTGAAAACAGATATAATGCTGTTATCAGACGTATTTGAAAATTTTAGGACTATTGGATATTCCACTAGCGGGCTAGATCCAGCTTGGTATTATACAGTACCCGGATATTCTTGGGACTGTATGCTAAAATATACAAAATGTGAATTAGAACTATTATATGATGTGGATATGATATTGTTCATTGAAAGCGCAATACGAGGTGGGATCAGTCAATGTTGTTGTCGATATTCTGAAGCAAACAATAAATATATGATAGGATATGATAATATGAAACCTGATAAGTATTTATTATATCTAGATATCAATAATTTATATGGTTATGCAATGTCCCAACCACTCCCATATGGAAATTTCCAGTGGGTAGATAACAATATAGATGTTACCGACATTCCTGATGATGCCTCTGAGGGATATTTTTTAGAAGTTGACCTAAAGTATCCCTATGAGATTCATGATTTACATAAAGATTTTCCATTTTGTGCTGAACATAGAATACCACAAGGTTCAAAATTACCAAAACTATTAACAACACTATATGATAAAAATAATTATGTAATTCATTATCGTGCTTTAAAACAGGCTATAGCACATGGATTAAAAATCACTAAGATTCATAGAATTCTTAAATTTTCACAATCATCATGGTTGAAACCATATATAGATTTAAATACAAGTTTTAGAGCAAAAGCGAAAAATACTTTTGAAAAAGATCATTTTAAATTAAAAGTAAATGCTATATATGGAAAAACCATGGAAAATATTAGGAAACATCGTATTGTTAAATTAGTTAATCATTGGGAAGGTAGATATGGTGCAAAAAATTTAATTTCAAGTCCAAAGTTTAATAGTAGAACTATATTCGATGAGGAAAATCAATTAATGGCTATCGAATTAAGAAAGACTGAACTATATTTTAATAAACCTCTTTACATAGGAATGGCTATTTTAGATATTTCAAAAACATGCATGTACAATTTTCATTACGATTTTATGTTATCACAGTTTAATGAGAGTTGTAAGTTATTATATACTGATACGGATAGTTTTATATATGAAATTACATGTAATGATGTATATGAGCCAGTAATTAAACCTAACATTAATAGATTTGATACTAGCGATTATGATATGGATAATGTATATAAAATACCGCAGCGTAATAAAAAAATTCCTGGTTTAATGAAGGATGAAGCTAATGGTAAAATCATAACACATTTTGTAGGATTACGATCAAAAATGTATAGTTATAAAGTGCAATGTCTAAAAAAACCTTTAATTAAAAAATCTAAGGGGATTAAACCTTGTGTTATCAAAAATAAAATTACATTTGATGATTATGTCAGTTGTTTAAAGGAAAACAAAGACAAGATTATTTCACAATGTACTATTCGTTCCTTTGCTCATAATGTGTATAGTATTGAACAATCGAAAATTGGATTAAATGCAATGGATGATAAGCGTTTTATATTACATGATGGAATTCATACTTTACCTTGGGGTCATTACTCGCTATTATAGGTCTGTCATATTTAAAACCATTATAATAAATTGGTTAAGATTATCAAATTGTTTTATTTCATAGCTTGTAAGGTGATATAAAGCTGTACATTAACATAATAGAATTAGTTGACTAAAAGATGTGTGCTGAAGATTATGGTCATTTGTGGGAGTTGTTTGATAAGAGATTACAATCATTTCAAAATTGGACTGGTTTAGTAAATCCTATAGATTTAGCATGGAATGGTTTTTACTATTTGGGTACTCAAGATTTGGTTCGATGCTTTAAATGTGGAGTTGAGATATTTAAATGGGAAATGAAGGATATTCCCTTCATTGAACATTTAAAATATAGTCCAAATTGTTTATTTGTTAAAATAATAAAAACCAAAATTGAAACTAATGTAGAAAATGTAAAAGAACCTAAACAAGTTAAGAAAAAAGAAGGAGATAGAAACTTAACAAATACATTTTTACTGTTTATTATAATAATGTTAATTATTAATATATTAATAAATAGTCATTAAAAATTTATTTTTGTTTTCTTTTAAAGCTAATGGGGATATACATCCAAATAAAACTTACTTCATTCGACTTTGTTCATAAGTGCTCTAGAAGTTACCATGAATACATCAAAAATTTACTTGGGACAAAAACTATTTGATCTTAATAAGATGCAATACATAAGTGTTAGCTTATCTCAGAATTTGAATTTTGAACCATGTGTTAGAATATGTGATAATAAAACTATTTTCGTGGAATTTACAGAAAGCGAGTGGAAAGAATTTTTATCCTATAAGGAAAGAATTAACAGCTTAATTGTCTCGTCAGAAAATGGTGATTCCATAGATAATAATACGTTTCGACTACAGTTTGAAACGTGTGATGGGTCTAATGGGTTAAGAATAGTAATCAAGAATAAGAATATTTGGATAGACTCCAGTTCAATAGTAAAATTATGGAATTTGATACCTCTAATAAACTATCAGTGTGAACTGCTAGGCAAACAAAATTTTAATAATTCATTCAAAATTTTAAAACTGGGTGTTAAAGATTGTGATAATATTGTAGAATCTGCTCGTTATATAATAGATTCAATAAAATATATAAACAGTATTAATTTTAGCTTAGCCTTAGAAATAATCTGTAGATATCCTAATTTGTTACAAAATGAAGAAAAAAGTATGATATAACCTATAAAAGACGTTAATTCAGTACCTTATGGTTTAGCCTTGGAAGTCTTATATCAATATACAGAACTGTTATGAAGAAGGTTACATTTAATGAGTTGAAGAATAAACATCATACCCTATATAATTGGTGTTTTGCTTATAAGGAAGCTAGAAAAGGACATTGGGAGGAAGCTGCTAGAGACCGCATAAGATTTCAACATCGCATAGAAGAAGTTGCAAAAATTATAACCCCTTATTTAATTCAAAGTAATGTAGTTTTGTTATAAAATTTATCACCCTTTTCTAGAACAAAACATATTGTATACAAAAATATTTTTATTAAAAAAAAAGTACAAATTATATTATTGCATTTTTATTTATCCATGACTGTGAATTCATTCCCAGCCACTTTACTAAAATTTGATCTCCTTTATGTCTCAACACCTTTTCAACTAAAAAAATATTTGGATATTTCACTTTCTGTAACTCTTCTGTATAAAATCCGCCTTGAATTTCTTCATTTTTTTCATCCTCCAAAATGTAAGTCCTAGGATTGGTCAGCCGAACTTTTTTCACTTTAAATACTTCTGTCGTCCAGTTGGGCGTGTATCCTTTCTTAAAAACATGTCTATATTTGCTGATGCGTACATAATCACCAATTTTAAATTTAGGTTTTCGAGGATCTACAATTTTCACTTGACTAAATACCTTAATAAACCTTGCATTTCGATTATTAACTTTGCTTGGTATAGCTCCAGTGGTGGAATGTCTAGTATTGTTATATTTGTTAACAATAGAAGGTAACGCATCTAGCCACTTGTAGGATCCTTGCATACTGAAATGTTTCCATATAGATAATTTAAGAGTTCTAATTACCCTTTCTGCAATGCTAGCCTTAAGATTTGAATAGGAACTATAATGATTTATTTTATATTTCTGCATAAGTTTTTGAAAATCTTTATTGTAAAACTCTGTCCCATTATCGGTCTGAAGATTCTTTGGAGGATTCATTTGTAAAAGTATTTTTTCCATGGCATTAACAATCTCTTTACTAGTTTTTCTTTTGATAGGTACAGCCCAAACAAATTTACTAAAAGCATTGATTACTATCAAAATATAATTGTATCCTTTGTTTTCTTTGGCATATAATGACATGATAGCCAGGTCAGCTTGGATTAAATCATGTAAACCTTTAACTAAAACATGACGTCGTTTAAAATTAATTCGAGCTGGTTTATGGAGTTCATTAACGACTTGCCATTTAGACATTTTTGACTAACGGACACTGAAGTAATAATTCAATACAAATTTTCTGTTTTGATCCGAGCTTAAATAGAATTACATCTCCTTTAACAATATTTATACCTGACAGATCATGAAGTTTGTAAGTTTTATTTTTTAATATTACTTCACAATCTGCCTGATAATGAGCAACACTTTCAATTTTTGCAGATAATGGAAACTTGAATCCTGAATTTCCATTATCAAGAACATAGTAATCCTTACTCAAATTTGTTTTCTCTCCTCTTAAACGGATAAGACATTTAACGTGATAATCGAAATTGTCACAAATATAAAATGGAGCATTAAATGAAGTATTTGTTTGTACAGAGCCAACCTTTTCATTATCTTCAGTAGAACAAGACTGAAGAAGAAAGTGTTGATTAAATCGATTCAAAGGCATTATTAAAAATGAAATATAAAATAAAAAGTTGCATTATATATAATCACTTTTTTCAAGCTGACATTGAATTACAAATTGAATAAAAATTTTATCTTTTATAAGACTTTTTGAATGCATGTGAAATTCAATAACATCACCCTTGTTAATAATATTATTTTCTAGTAGTTGATTAATTTTATCATATTTTGTTTTATATGAAATATAAAGATTTTCCGGAACACAGCGTATGCTTTCCACTTTTCCACTTATAGGAAATGTATACGAGAATGTACCATCTTCTAATATGTAGACTGTTTTACTTACATTAAAATCTTTAATACCTCGAATAGTTAATATACATTTACTGTGAAATTCGGAAGGTTTACAAATGTAGAAGGGTGTTGGAGTTGGGGAAGACACTATCTCCTCTTCCGGACATGTGTAGGAAGTAAGAAAGTGTTGGTTGAACTTGTTAAGAGGCATCTTGAATACTAAAAAGTATTTTGGAAAACTGATGTTTATAAGATTATTCCACCTTCACGTAGTTCTTCTATAATGGAAACAATTTCATTGTTGACCCCAGTATTACCAGCTTTTTGTGATGCTATGAGTAACCGAAGTCTATCAACCAATTCATTAAAATCATCAAAATATTTATAATCTACTTTATCAGTTAAATCTATTAAAACTTTAGAATTTAATCCACTTCCAAGTTTAGTTTTACTTCTGGTTAGAGGAAGCAGACTTTTTCTAACATTGGAATCGGAGCTGAGTCTCGGACGAAATTGTCCTGACATACCTTCCTGCTCGATTGCTCTTCTTTTTTTCTCAAATTTCTCCAAGGCTAGAGAATGCAAATTGGTAACACGAGGTTTAATTAGATCAATAAATTTAGAAGCATTTGAAGTGGATAATCCTTTTTTTGGATTATAACCTAAATATTGTGCATTTGTTCTTCTAACAATTTCAATATATGAGTCAAGGTCTTGAGTTTTGTATCCAGCAGGATATTTTTTGAATAAAAATTCATAAAGACCAGGAGTGCCTTTATACTTGAGATTTTGAATCACTACATCTTTTCCGTCAAATGTTAAAGGAGAATCACCAATAGCCCATTGTTGACTTTCAGGATTGAAATAAACTCCAAACGTGCTATCAAACTGATTCTCAGTATCCATAATTTTATTTTCAATATATCCTCTGGGCAAAGGATCATATTTTTCTAAAAACTCTAGGGTCTCATCTCTCGCTTGTGAAGTATCTGTAATTATATCATCATCTATATAACTCGCACCAAAGTCATCTTGCATTGTTTGATTAAAGGTTAGATCTGGTACGATAGAATAATACTTTTTTGGTGATGTTTTTGGTGACTCCTGTTTAATTTCCGGTTTAGTGGTAATAAGTTGTTGAATAGGTTCAACGAGTGGCTTCCATTGTTGTTTAAAACGATTTTCCGTTGCAGTTTGTTCATTTTTTAAACTTTTATATTTACGTTTGATATCCTTTCGTGTTTCGACTAGTTCTTTTCCCAACTGTTCATCCATCTTTACTAATCAAAATCTTACTGTTTGGCTTTATATAAGAATCAAATCCTTGTCGGTATCGACCTGATGCTAAATTACAATCTTTATCTATTGTCATAAAGCCAAATTTGTCTTTCCAACAATATGCACACAAATCCTTAAAATTTTGAAATGACATGTCAATATTAACATGATCATCATACACATGTTTGAGGTTGGTCATGTCTTGTTGAAATATAATTAAAAGGTTTGAATTATCTCGAATTAAATGTTTGGGAATAGCTGCGTATGTCTGACAAAGATAAAAACAGTCTGTAGATTTATGTCGCCCACAACAAAAATAATTTTGTATAATACTTTGATCACATGTAGCAATGTCATCAAATATTATAATAGAATTTTTCTTGATTAACTCAGGTACAATCACTTCCTCCATTTTATCATATTCCTTATAACCAATCTCTTTAATAGGTTGAAGCAAATTTCGCAAGTATGAATATTTTGATTGATGTAAGCTTTTAGAGCATACATATACATTTTCAAATCTTAAACCGTTCGGATGTTCTATAAGTGATAGCATAACATTGGTTTTACCAGATCCACTGGGACCTATGATTAAACCTCGTTTAGAATCACCTCCAAAAACAACACCATGTTTACCTATTTTCTTAGTTTCTTCAATATCATAATTTCTAACTGGTAAAGTGACTTTTTGTTTTTGAATCTCCATACCTACTGATCTCTATATAAAGCGTGTACGTCTATATAAAGGTTTACAATGATTCTACAGCGAAAGGTGAAAGGACGTGGTTTAGTTAATACTTTAATCAATAAGCTTCCAACTGAACTTCATCTACCTGGATATTCCTTCTGTGGTCCAGGAACCAAGCTTAAGACTCGATTAGAGAGGGGAGATCAAGGTATTAATCCCCTAGACCAAGCGTGTAGAGAACACGATATTGCATACTCTCAAAGTAGTGATTTAAAACAAAGACACGCAGCAGATAAAGTTTTAGAAAATAAAGCTTGGGAGCGGGTTAAGTCTAAAAACGCAAAGTTTGGTGAGAAAGCAGCTGCTTGGTTCGTTACTACTATAATGAAGGGTAAACGAAAGATGGGAATGGGTTTGAAGAAAAAACGGGGAAAAGGGAAACGTATCATTCGATCACCAAAAAAGGGTGGTTTTTTACCTTTTCTGTTACCCTTGCTAGGAGCCTTAGGAGCTGTTGGGGGTGGTGCAGCTGGAATCGCGAAAGCCGTGAATGATGCTAAAGCTAATCGTCAGCAGCTGGAGGAACAGAAACGTCATAATTTAGCAATGGAAACTAAACAAGGTGCTGGAATGAAAAGAGGACGGGGGTTTTACCTACGACCATACAAGGGATATGGAATAAAAAAAAGAAAATAAAATTACCTAGACATGCCTTAACCAATCTAGACTTGAAAAAATTTGCAAAGTGTATTCCATATTTTCGAGGAGTTTTTATGCGAGATTCGTTACCACAAAAAATTAGCAAATTTGAAACTGGTATAATTAATCTCGATGTAAACAGCGGTCCTGGTACTCACTGGACAGCTTATTTTAAAAATAATGTTGATGTTACGTATTTTGATAGTTATGGTAATTTACCACCACCGGTTGAGGTTGTTAAATATTTTAAAAGTAATGGGAATGTAAGAATACGATATAACTATAATGTTTTGCAGCAGTTTAATTCGTACCAATGTGGTCAGCATAGTTTAAGGTTTCTATTTAATCAGTTTAACCAGTCATGAACTTCATTCATTTGTTAACTATCATGTCGTATACTTTTACCCTAAGTGGTGATTCATCCATCTTAAGTGATGACTTTAATCCTCCGATATATCTTAACGAAAATGAAGACTATGAAATTGGTTTGGTTAATTTTGATACTTTCAATAGCATTCCAAATGTTTCTACTCATAATAACATCTTGGTGTGGGGTGAGAAAGATGAATTTTCGATTGGTATACCAAGCGGTGCATATGAGATTAATGATTTGATAAAAATTATTGAAAAAGACATTTTTCTTACTGGTGTAACAATTCATATAACAGCAGATTCAAAAACTAATACAATCACTCTCAAAAGTACTGCTCCCATTAATTTTGATGTACCAAATTCAATTGGAAAACTTTTAGGTTTTTCCACTAGACTCTCTCCAAATGTTGCTCATACCTCTGACAAAGTAAATATTTTGAGTGTAAACACTATTTGTGTTGACTGTAACATTGCGATCGGCTCCTTCCTTAATGGACGTCCTGTTCACATTATCCATCAATTTTTCCCTCAGGTTCCCTTTGGCTATAAAATAGTAGAGCAACCCCAAACTATTTTATATTATCCAGTAAGCGTCAAGACAATAAACAACATAGCAGTTAAGGTGTTTGATCAATCAGGCGAGTTGATAAATTTTAATCACGAGACAATTACTATTCGCTTGCATCTTAGAAAAATTGAATAATGGTTTGGTTGTTTCCCCGTTTCCCCTATCATGATTATAAAAGAGGTTGTAATATCAAGCGTACCAGTGTTTTAAGAGCCAGTGAGCAGTTAACATCGCAAAATCGTCAATTTTTAGAATCTCTTGGATTTACAGTTTGCAATGGATCTTCTAAACGTAACGGGACAACCCTTTGCAGACACTACTATTGAGGATTATCAATTTCATACTTATCAACCGCATACCCTAACCGCTGTTAACTATAACGATGAAATTAGAATCGCTATTCAAGATATTGATGCGTACACTCTTCCATGTAACAGTTATCTCTATTTAGAAGGAAAATTCTTGACAAATCAAAACAAGCTACCAACAAAATTTCAGTTTATAAACAATGGTATAGCACATCTCTTTAGGGAAATAAGATATGAAATGAATGGTGTAATAATTGATTCAGTTAGAGGTGTTGGTTTAGCATCTACCCTGAAAAACTATCTCTCACTTAATGAAAATGAGAGTAAGTTACTTCAGAATGCAGCCTGGTTTCCTAAAGATGGTTTAAAAGATTCTACAGGAAAGGCAATTACACCAACCAATAAACTTTTGATTGATAACCACGGTAATTTTAATGTGTACATACCACTAAAACTTTTTTCTGGCTTATTTGAAGATTTTCGTAAAGTAGTATTAAATATGAAGCAGGAATTAATTCTTATTCGTGAAAAAGATGATGTAGATTCTGTCATTGCAACAGATGAAACAGAGAAACCGAAAATTGAAATTAATAAAATATTTTGGAATATTCCACATATTACACCTAGTATAAGTCAACAACTTCGACTAAATAAAATAATTCAAAGTAATATTGACTTGCCAATTAAATTTAGAAGTTGGGAACTAATAGAATATCCCACCCTAAATGATTCCACCCGTCATACTTGGAATGTAAAAACTTCTACAAAATTAGAAAGTCCTAGACATATTATAATCGCCTTTCAAGATGATTGTAAAGGAAAATTGTTGAAAAATATGAGTCACTTTAATCATTGTAATCTAACAAATATTCGTGTCTTTCTAAATTCGGAACGATATCCTTACCATGATTTAAATTTAGACTTTGATTCTAATCGTTTTGCTACTGCCTATGAAATGTACGCTAGTTTTCAAGAATCTTATTATCATATACCGACAAATCAACCAATTTTTTCACCTGAAGAATTTAAAAATAATGCTCCAATATTTCATATTGACTGTTCTCGTCAAAAAGAGATCATTCAGGGGGGTTCAGTCGTGCTAAGGGTAGAATTTGAAACAAATAAAAATGTGGGTAAAAATGTTTCTGCTTATTGCCTCATTTTACATGAAAAGGAATTTATGTACAATCCTCTCTCGAAAATTGTAAGGCAGGTATAGTCTTCAGTTAATTGAGAGAGTACGCATGATCAGCCTTTGATATAAATATCTAATAGCAACGTATCTCTTCTAGTTATGTTAACTTATCAAGAGAGGTTAAAACTATATCTTAAAAATTTAAATAAACTTAAAACTGATATTCATTATTATCAGCAATATCAACAAATGATAAAGCGATTTTCTAATTTAAAAATATCCACTTAGATAATATGAAATTAGTTGTGGATATTCAAGGGTTTACATTAGAAAATAATAAATTTATAGTAAAGGAATTTGCTGCTTTTAATGGTTCTAAGTTATGTCACCATGTTTTTAAACGACCATTTCCTCTTAAACTACTACCACCGGATTTGCAGAAACAAGCTTCTTGGTTAATGAAACATCATCACTCTATTCATTGGAATACTGGATCTGTACCACTTGACAAATTTGCCAACATTTTTCAAGATTTACTTAAAGATGTTGATATCATCTATATCAAAGGTATGGAGAAAGCACAATTTTTACGAAAATATACAAAAGTTCCCGTGTGTGAAGTAGATGAACAGCCAAAATTTGAATCAATGGAAGCTACCTGTTTTTATCATATGAATGATAAATGTATATGTGCACTTACAAATGTATATTTTTTATATAATAATTTTTTAATGAATGAATAAAACAATATAAAATATTCAGTTGTTTAATTACAATATTATTTTACAAAACAATATAAAATATTCAATTGTTTAATTATAATATTATTTTACATAACTCTTTCATCCATTTGCGGTATCTCCTCCTCTCTTATTTGAAGATATTCTGAAATTAAGTGATTAAGGTCCAATAACCATTGATGTAAATTTACTTTTTTTAATTCAGTTATTACACAGGAAATACAGATAACTGAACCTTCTGCAAAATCTCGACAGACTTTTGCTGCTTTTCTAAATCTGGCTGCTTCCTGGTAACATTCTTCTTCGGAATACCTAGAACTCATTTTCACCCTTCCGTAAATTGCTTCGTGTTCATACATCCATTGTTTCTCTTTTAGTTCTTCTATGATTGGAATTATTGCAGTTCTTAATTCTTTCATTTGATCACCAGAATTTGCTAACCACATTTTTCTTTTATTAATGACACCACTTGTTAAATACTGAAACATGTTGATATTCAGTCCGACTTTTATATTAACAAAATATCTACGTCATTATACCTTGAATTCTGGTTCTATAGCCGGGTGACCTATGTAAATAATCGAATCACCTTGCTTTTCTGTGTGGACTCAAATGTCCGAATTCTGTAATCAGGATACACATAATTAAGGTGTGGTTGACCTCTCCACCGAGACAACCTTGTTAGTCTTGTAATAGTCCTTAACCCGTAATCAGGTTAGAGGCCCAGACAACCTTCTAGATAGTGGTTAACCTCCCCACCCAGACAACCTTCTGACGTCACACGTGTTGATTATCTACTTACTAGTATAATTAATGTCATTTTATTTCTAATCTTCAATCAGTAACGATGCCTCATTACATTTTCCAATTAGAAGGTAGAACTTCAGTACTCTATACAAAATTACCAATTCCCCTCAGACTAAACGAAAATTTTCTATATTTGTTGGGTTTAGTTGATATAATTACATACAATACAATATCCAATGTCACAACAAAAAATAATAAGTTTTCTATAGGAAAATATAATTTTGAAGTACCTGAAGGTGCATATGAAATTAGTGATATCGAGCAATATTTAAAATCTCAAATAATATCTAAGGAGACGAAAGATAAGGAAAAACCATCGATAGCAAACACAGGAAAACCAGAACAAAAAGAAGTTGCTCCTACGAATGATAAAAAGACTCATCTTAGAATACAGGCAAATACAAATACGTATAAATGTGAAATCAGAAGTAACCAAGAAATAGATTTTGATACAGATAATTCCATTGGATCGTTACTTGGATTTAGTAGACGTAAACTTAAACCAAATGTCACTCACAGTTCTGACTACAGTATAGATGTATCTCCTGTAAATTCTATATCAGTAGAATGTAATTTAGTTTCAAATTCTTATCGTAATAATACAGCTTGTCATATATTGTATACGTTTGCTGCAAATGTACCTCCTGGTTATAAAATCATTGAAAAACCAACTGAAGTAACTTATTTACCTATCAATACTAACTATATTGATGAGATATATATTAAAATAGTTGATCAAGATGGAAACTTGATCAGTTTTAATGGTGAACGCATAACCGTAAGGTTATATTTGAAAGCGCTTATTCCACAATAAAAAAAAAAAAATGGTATTTGTTTATAATATTCCATCAAGCTTCATCTCTAATCAGTCAGTGTCTATAAAAAAGACTTTTACTTGTGCTAAGAACATTTCAACGGCTACTCTTCCAGAGTTAACACCTGAAAATAAGCAGTTTTTAATTTCGTTGGGATTCAAATTGCGATAACACAATTGATCGAAAATCAATAATTAAGAATTTTTGGATAAGATTCAATCTAAATCTTCGAAGTGGTATCCGTAAACTATTTTTATTAATAAAGTGTAACTGTGGATATTCAAGAAAAGAAAAAAATGAGTTTTAATATTTTGAATGTTGGTCAACATGTGTTTGAAGATAATTCAATCATTAGTTCAGAAGCACATACTCACGGTCCATACGCAAATACTAGTCTACATGTATCGGATGAAATTAGATTACCCATACAAACTCAGGATTTGTATACACTTCCGTCACAGAGCTTTTTGTACATTGAAGGACAATTGTTAAATAATAAGGGTGTACATAGCAACACTCTAAAATTTATCAATAATGGAATTACACATCTATTTGATGAAATTAGATATGAGTTGGGAGGAACGGTAATTGATAGAGTAAGTAACGTCGGCATTACGACTACTATGAAAAATCTTATATCTTATACACCAAATGAACTTAAACGTTTCTATAATTCCGGTTGGAATCATACGGGAACACCTGAAATAGTCGACAAAGATGGCAACTTTAACATTTGCATTCCATTAAGACTTTTATTGGGATTTTGCGAGGATCACAAATCAATTGTAATGAATATAAAACAAGAACTAGTTCTAATCAGAAGTGCGACCGAAATTAATTCAATTGTAACAACAGAGGTTGGAGAAACACCAAAAATCATTTTTAATAAATTAATATGGAAAGTACCTCACGTACAGGTATCAGACGTTGAGAAATTACGTCTACTCAAATATATTGAAAGTGGTAAAAATCTTGAAATCGCATTTCGAACATGGGAACTTAACGAATATCCAGTTCTTCCTCAAACCATGAACCACACGTGGACAATTAAGACCGCTAGTCAAATGGAAAAACCTAGATTTGTAATTTTAGGATTTCAAACTAATTTAAAAAATAGTCCTGTTGTAGACAATTCAATATTCCATCATTGTAATATAACTAACGTAAAATTACATTTAAATAACGATGTGTATCCATATGACAATTTAAATCTCAATTTTGATAAAAATCAGTGGGCTTTAGCTTATGAAATGTATGCTGATTGTCAGAATAAATTATATTACAAAGATATTTCAGAACCATCTTTGTCACCACAAGATTATTTTAAAAATTCACCTCTATTTGTAATTGATTGCCGATATCAAAATGAAAATGTTAAAGGCGGTAGTGTTGATATTAGACTAGATTTTGAAACCAACAAAACAATTCCACATAATACTACAGCATATGCTTTAATTATACACGATCGTAAAGTAAAATACAATCCATTAACAAATATGGTAACAGTTGTGTAATTACCGTAAGATATTGTAAAATTAACTGATTAAGAGATAAGAAGTATTATAAAAACAAAGATTCATACGAGTACCGCTTATTCAGTTGTTAACCACTGTGTTGTATAGTACAATAACTATGTCTCAAAAAACATTATTTTTAATTGCTACTTTGACTATTATCTGTACTCGCTTAAATGTAGTTGATTGTAAAGTACAATCGAGAAAAGTTGGAGTTGACAATAATACATTTTACATTGCAAGAGGAGTATTCTATTTATATCAGATACCTAAAAATAAGTCTGCAACAATTGTTAACCTGAATCAATATACAGCTTTCTATTCTAAAAAAGTGACATTTCCCCTTGGAACTGAAATCAAAAATTCAATGAACCAAACTATTGCCTATGTAATTGGTCATTATCATCACTACTATCCTATAACAACACCGAGAAATAACACAATGTATTGTGGAAGATATAATCTTGATAGTTTAATAGGAAACAAAACTGTATTTATAAAAAATTTTAAATTTACTTTAGATCAATTCAAGGAAAACTTTGTAAAACTTGAAGAACAACAAATTCGTTGTTTTGTATATGTTTAAATAAATAAACAAATTATTTATTTACTTATTTTTTATTTTTCTCCTTATGAACTAACAACTATTATAAGTCATATTTTTGTAAAAACCTTTACATTCAATAATTCGTTGTGGGTTTGTTTATTCCAATATTTTCAAGAAAAACCAATTCTTATATACAGACACTTAGAAAGTTATAAATGATAACAAACTAATTGTATAATAAAATTATTTTCAAATATAAATAAAATATTTAATAATATGGTTGTTTTAATTTTTTCCTATTACAAAAAATATTACAGGCTAGGCTCGGCTAGTCTCAACAACCTGTGACAGGTTTGTACAAAACAGGCTAAACTTGCCTCGCGAAACTAAAAAACCAAGTCTTGCAAATCCGTTAAATGTTTATAGATTGTCTTCATAGACTAATTCATAACGCAGGCCGCTTTTAATCCAACGGACCCGGGTTCGATCCACAACACAAACCACAAATCTTTTTTTCACAAATTCAGATTCAAGTGTGCGTCAGGATTGCTTTCGGGATACCGTGTGATGTCATAAGGGTGTGGCAAGGTGTGGTTCCTTGTGACAGTGGGTGTGGTCCATGGGTGTGGCACAGGGCGTGGTCCTTGGGTGTGGCACAGGGCGTGGTCCTTGGTCATTGTCGATTGTCACATGGTCTTCTGGGCTCTTCTACACCCTCTGGTCATTGTTTATGCTCAAGATGTCAAAGTGTCACCAAAATTGTCGCGGTTCTTGCACTTCTTCGGCAACCTGTCCATCCACCTAGAGAAGTGGATGGACAGGTTACCAAAGTGGTCCAGTACCCCGCTTGCTATACTACTCCTGCTACCAGAGATGTGAGCTATTGTATCTATATTATACTGCGCTATATATCTTTTTCTTAGTTTGAAAATTAGTTCTTCTCTGTTGTTATATTTTTCTTTATTTCGTTTGCTTATATATTTGTTAATTATGTGATCATGTATTATGATGTTAGAATGGATTTTGCTATTTTTGGTGATTTTCTTGTCTATTTCTCTTGAGGGTTTATTCAAAGATTTAATTTGACTATTCGGAATACCTTGTATTGGTTTTGTTGGTTTGTTTTGACACTTTAATAACCACACTCCATGGTCTTGTCCTCCACAACTATGGCATTATTGGAATAGTTGGGTAGGGCGTTTACTATAGTGATGTGGACCATTACATTTGTTGCATTTTATTAGTGTTGCATTGTTCTCTAGGATGAGTGAATTCTTATCTAGAACAAGGTTGTGGAATCGGTGCTGGTGGTTGATTTGGATATACTGGTTAGTGCCTATGCTTGTAAAAAAACCTTCATTCAGTAGTTTTTCTGTGGAGTTCAAACATTCCGATATTATTCTAATCAATGATGGTGCTTTGCCTGTTGCTTTCGAAGTAATTCTTTTACAGTATATATGTTCAATATTTAATTTGTTAAGGAATATACTTATTTCTTCATCAGATATATCGAATTCTACCGATAGCAACACTGTAAGTATTATTTGTGAAGTTCCTGCCGTTGTTTTTGTTAACTTTTTTCTTGATATAGCCTCAGGGGCATTTATGTAGAATACATGTTTAAATTCCTTATGTATTATCTCTTTCTTTTTGCTGAATGGTTTTGGTATCCAATTCAAGTTAAACTTGAATTTCTTAAGCCACTGTTTTTGTTGAGCATTGTATTTTGTTGTGGAATCTGGTTTTGATGGCTTTGTTGATAATGTTTTGTTGATGTAGATTGTAAGTAAGTTGAATTAGTAGATGTATTATTTCTCAAAATAGTATTATTGTTTACCTGTTGTGAGCTTGTGGTGTGTACTTTTTTTGCTTAGTCGTTGTTGATCCCACTCTGTGTTTTTTTTCTTTTTCGCCTGATATTTTGCCATTTTCCATCATCCTCAATTTCCATTTCTGAATAACTTCCATCACTATCTGTAGACATGACTTTAGATCTGGTATATCACTACACCCAATATGCACTACTTGAACCTTTAACACGTCTTTCTGCCTTGTTAGCTACATTCGAACTCCGCACAATATCGATAAACCGAAAAAAAGGGAAATGCAAAAATCAGCTAGATTTATCTGCCCGGAAATTAGATCATCACGTACTCCAATAAGCACACCCCTACTCTTATAGTTGAGCTTGCCAAGACGTGTCGGTCAACTCTATGTATGTTAAAGTTAGCTGGAAATAGTTTAGCGTTATAAATAGCCTTGTTTTGGCCAAAACCAAAAAGCGGTACTCACTCTGAACAATGGAATTAAAAATTTGTTTTTTCTTTAACCCACGAGTATTTTGATAACATATCGACAATCTTTCAGCGTTTCCATTAGTAAGTGAAATTGTTTCTAATATTTTGACGTGCAAATTTTGGTCTAATTTTTTATTAAAGGGGGATACTCTTCACCGGTATTTTTGACTCCGCCACTTTCACCCTCCAAGGGAGGGCAAGAATTACCCCAAAATATTTAAATGGCATTAGAGTCGACTACAGTATCGTTTTAAAGCCTTTGCAATTCTCTTTACAATAGTCTTTGAATTTTAAAATTCCGTCAAATACATTTTAAGAATTTAGATTTTTAACTAAACCTACAAACAATCAGTAACGGTAAAAATGTCAGTCAGACCAGTTAAGGACGCCAATGGTTTAAATGTTAATTTCTTGCTTTGCATTGTTTTTTGGTGATTTGTTAACAGATTTGTAAAAACACAAATGAGTACGATACAAACACACAAAGAACGTGAAATTAGTGGATGCCAAATTATTATACATTATTTCGTATTTTGAAGCGCTGGTGGTTGGTAGTTTGTTTAATTACGTTTTTGAAAAGTAAATACTACAGTTTATTCAATTACGGAAAGAGTACTTATCATTTCGCTTTAGTTTAGGAACAATAAATTTGCGAATAGAACAGCTCAGCTATTTAAAGAAACTGTCGTTTAAAAAATTTAATTGGGAATTACATTTACTTTTTAATGAAAATAATAATATCCTGCCAGTCTAATGACCTTCTAAAAAGGGTTTATTTCCCTTATATTTATAAACCAAGTAAACCTACTTACCGGTTTAATCCATTGATATTCAAATATTTTGTATATTCTTGGAAAGATCAGTTGAAAGTACAGTGTTATTATAATGTTTATTTTACACTACATAAATCATTATAATATTATAATAATAAAATTATTTACATTATTTATATATTTTTTCCAATATCTATAATCGTCAGTTTTTTATTATTCAAACACGGGGATAATTTTTTGTCCGCGTATAGTAGAATATTTTTTTGTTATTGTTACTGAATAGTTTATTATAATGTATAATGTAAAATTTGAAAAGTCGAATTAAATAGTTAATCAAGATATATTTATTTCACAATAATTTGGCGCCAGCAACGTGTGTACGTCTTGAAAAATTAGTGGCAATATTAAAAAACGATGAACCTGATAAAAATTATGTAAAATTTTAAAAGTCCTATTAAAAAGTAAAATAAAAAGATTAATAATTAATCAAAATGTAATTATTTAGCAACAACACCTATTATTATATATATCACATTCGCCTAAATTAATAATTACGTTTTCTATTACAGTATATGAAAGGTTCCTTTGATATTAAGTCATTCTCAATTATAATCACTTTGTCTACAATTAAGATCCGGATGATAAGGTGGTAGCCTTAAAACTTCATGACCATGTTCTCTTAAAATTCGGTCAATCGCGTATTTCTTATATTTAGGTTTATGTCATTTAATTAATTGATATAAATCAGGTCTTAATATGGTATCGTCAAATGGAATATTTCTAAGCTTCAGCCACTCCTTCATGTAAATTTTTTTAGAGTTACTGGTTGGAGCTTTGTCTTGTGACCCTAAAGTTTTATTTTTTACTTGTGTGGTCTTTGTCAACTCGGCAACACTGCACTAGCACTCTTTACTTTCAACCCTCGATATTACGAAGTGAACGGCTCCAAGAATGTTTTTCAAATGACTAATTTCACCATTTATTTTGTTTCGATTACTGCGCGGTTTCAGTTATTCTTGATGGATAGTACATAACATTTTGAAAAATATTTTTGTTCTAATATCTTGTATTTTATTCTACCTTTATATTTACCTTGCTAAAAAAACAAGAGTGTAATTGTATAATAAATAATCATTCAAAAAAAGACACTTAACCACAAGATTTGTTATTACAACCAATAGGTAAGTAATAAACAATTTTAATATCTTAATTTAAAAAGTACTTTTGTTTCAAATATCTTAATAAAACTCAACTTCTGTTATAAATATTTCCTTACTTTCTTTAAATAAAGGAGAGTCGACACAAAATAAACCCTTAAATACCTAGTTTTAAAACGATCGCTAGTGAGACATTATTTCAATTATATGTTCCGAAAAAATAACAGCGGAGGAAGCGCCAAACATTAGAAAACTTCCCACACGAATTAAAATTATTTATTACACCGCCGTACAACAATTCTCTAACTTTAGTATTAATGAAAAATACATTTTATAAATTATATTGAAATAATAAAGCATACGAGTAGGTATTGTATTTTCCATATATCGATACGATTTCCAGTTCATGCATAAATCCAAATTCTGCCTTAGATATTCTAAATTCTTATTATAATTTCATTTAAAAATCTAATATTGTGAGTATCAAGGGTCAAAGCAAAAGTGTGATGGCTTCGAACTTGTTTTTTAAAATGGATAGATTAATGATTGGCATATCTGAGAAAAATAAACTCTTTTTTGAAAATAATTTATTTTAAATAAAATAAAAAATATCACAATTTTACTTTGATTGAAAGAAACATCAAAATTATAAATATTTTTTAAATAATAGTAAAAATAGTCGTTATTTTAATATAACACTGTATAATAAATGGATATTAGAAAAAATCAAATCTTTCAAATAATGTAAATTGGACAAAAAAAATTTACTTTACACTGTAGAGTTTCTAAAGATGAAATTTACACACTATAGAAAGTGAGCAAAATAAGTATTTTAGGCACGGTATAGTAGTCATATTTACCTTTTTTGTATTTTTGATCACGCTACTTGTATTATAGCAGCTTTTATTGAGTTAAAAGCCGTTCCATGTTTAATATATAACTACTCAATCTATATTCTAGTTTAAATTGTTACCGCATTTGTAAAGAACAAGAAAGTTTAGAGTTTAATAATAAGTAGTTTAAAGTTCCATTATTTTTGGTTAACAAATTCTACAAGTATTCATCATTTGAATATAGTCGAAAATAGGAAAAAACATTTTAAAATAAATATTTAAATTTAAAACTGTATACCCGTACATTTAAATATGTGAAATATAAGGATGCAAATTTAAAAATAAATATTAATTGAAAACAGAGATGGAAGTAACTAACTCGAACTCTTCTTGTGTTTAAAGTGATAATAAGCAAAATAAACAACTTAATAATTTGTTAATCCTTTCTGAAATCTGTCAATCCCAGTAAATATATGTAATTTTATTGTTATTTTTAGAGATTTAGTACACAAAAGGATGGGACGACTTATTTGGGCATCTAGCTAGGTTAGCGCTTTCCAACAAGCCCTTCATTCGGACCCTTTTTATCTATCATATCTGGATAATTTCTAGAAGACTAATTTCATTTTTGCTCCCAACAGTATATCGAATAAAATATTTAAATATTTAAATAATTTGCGTTTTTTCCAAAATTGCGCAGAGGATTTCAAGTAACAGACTAACGAGGATATTTAAAATATCAATGAAATATTATTCATTCAAATAGCTAGAAAAATATTTTAGTTTATTTCCTAATATTTTTAATTACTTACAAAATAAAAGTTACCTCATTATAGTCTCATTTTTCAACTTAATATTCAAATATCGTATCAGAATGAAATGGAAAAAAAAGTTAAATTTGCATGTATTACACAGGAGTAAAGTATGTTTTCCTCCCGTGGATCGCTCATTTCATACCTGGTAGGAACTTACTATTACTAAACCAATTTTATAACAATCATATGTATAATATGTCATTTAATCTGAAAAAACATTATATCTGCCTAATAAAAAATTTTAAATCTCAGCTAATTTTACATCATTGTCAGCCTCTTGTTGAGTGTTGTGTTATCAAATTAAAAAGTTTTTAAATTGCAACCCTTATCGAGTTTAACCTTATTTTAAAGATCATGAAAAAAGAAACACATCTCCAAAACCAAAACCCGATATTTTGACACGTTGACTGCCATGTGTATCAAAACTGATACACACTTGTTAGGTCCAGTACGCCGCCCTGTATCATTTTGTAACACAAATAATTTCATTCTGGAGGTAGTATGAAAAAGAAAGAATTACTCTTTTAATAATTCGTGACTTTGGGGATAGAACAAGATCTTACGACGAAGTGTGTCTTTTGTTGAAGAACCTTCAAGGATCCTTATTAAAAGTGTGGCAAGTACATGAAATCAGTAAAAGTTCTGTTCACAGAATTTTGCAAAAAAATATTTATTTCCCCTATAAGTTTTACCTAGTTCAGAAATTGAACGAAGATGACTTCGATAGAAGGTTGGAATTTTGTGAAATAATGCGTGAAAAATGTTATGGTGAAAGAAATTTTCTTCTCAATATTGTTTTCTCTGATGAAGCCTTAAATGGTAAAGTTAATAAGCACAATTGTCGTTATTAGGCTGACGAAAATCAACATTTAATAACAGAAGATCATACTCAGACACTGCAGAAAATTAATGTTTGGGCTGGAATTATGAGAGATAGAATAACTGGTCCTTTTTTTATTAATAGAAATTTGGACGGAGGCTGATATCTAGAACTGTTGGAAAATCAAGTGGTTCCAACAAGATGGTGCTACTCCACATTTTAGCCGAGCAGTCCGAGACTTCTTAATTCGTATGTTTCCAAACCGTTGGATTGGGAGAAGAGGTGAAATCGAGTGGTCACCACGATCCTCGGATCTTACACCACTCGATGTTTTCTTTTGGGGGTTTCTAAAAAGTAGAGTGTATGCAACAAATCCAGAAACAAATGATTTGCAAAATCGTATACTTGAAGAAATCACCTATATCACTAGGGATATGCTCCAAAGGGTTCAAAATTCCATTTATGAGCGTTTGGGTTATTGCGAAAACAAGGAAGGTCGATTTGAAAATATATTATAAAAATCGTAATAAACATGTTTATTTCTTATTTGGTAGTATAACTCTTAAAATAACTAAGATACCGGGTTTTGGTTTTGAAGACGTATTTCTTTTTTCATTAGCTTTAAAATAAGGTGAAACTCAACAGGGGTTCCAATTTAAAAATTTTGGGGTTGTCACCCCTTAATAAAACTCCCCAGTGTAAAAAGTTTTAAACCATCTTAAAATAAAAATGTAGTTTTTATGGCCTATTAGTGATCTCCAAATTTTCAGATTTTTTCTGCACTCGTTAGAAACTTATGGCTCCGCCCCGGGACTTTTGGGAAACCCTGTATAATATTCCACAGAGTGTCAAGGCTTGCTACCCTTAATATCTACTTTCCAGAAAATAATATGAAAAATCGGAAAAACACGTCAATTTTATTTTCAAGGGAGACACTTTCAATGAACATTTTTAGCCCCCTCAGATGGTTCGATGTAACTCTTTGAATATAAAATTAGAAGGCCAAGCAGCACATCAGTTTAAAGGGCGTTTAATTCTCTTTCCAATGGTAACTCATTATTTTTTTGACTAACAGTTTCCCAAAAATCGTGTTCCAAAGTTATAGAAGTAATAATAACGGCACAAGATGCATGGTTTCAGGTTATCATTTAAAAAAATGATTGCATTGTGTCTCCGTTTAGTAAAAATTGTTAGAAGAGTAGGTGACGGGTAGTTTTACAAAAATAACTTTTAATTTGCAAGAAAAAAAATTTAAAAATAAAAGACATAGGCTCTACGTGCTATCTTATTGTAACAGAACTGCTTCTGTAAAGGTAGTAATTTTTATTTTTTTTAGGAATGTTTCAATAAATATACTTAAAATTATTTCCAAATTTATAAATTCAATAGTTAAAGAACGTGCCGGCCTGAATATTATAAATCTTAAATACAAGGGTTCTTTCGGGAAAATATACAAAGGATTTCAGAATCAAGTAAGAGATGTTAAGTAATTTGAAATAATGGACAAAGAATCTGAATAATTTGTGAAATAAAAGTATAAGTAGTCAAAATCGATTATCCTTAGAATAGAAATTAGGGGAAAAATTTAAAAATTGGTGAAACGTTGGAATGAGGAAAAAAGTAAAAGAAAAAAACAATAAAATTGAGTTAAGATGAATTAAATAAACTAAACTAAAAGTTAGATTAATGTAAAAGTTTATAAAGTAGAAAACAAAAAAAAAATAGGATTAAAAGATCAATTGTCAATTGAGAGAAATGACCATTGCTATTAACAAATTGAAAACGATTCATTACGTAACTCAACGTTTACGATGGGTAAATCCACAGGTAGCAGAAAGAAGGCAAAAGCTCTAAAGCTCTCTTAGAAGTTTATGATATTTTGGATTTAGAAATTTTAAATACTTCTGGAGCATTTAACGGAATTTAAGTAAATGAGTTTAATGACCCTTCAGAATATGCACCTGTTTCAAAAGATTTGATCTTATTATTAGTAATATATTTTATTAAAGTGGGATTTGCAAAATAAAAAAAATCATTGTCTGTAAGTTTCAGTTAATAATTTGAAGTATAAATATAATAATTTTTGGGCTTATAATAATGTTTTGTTAATTGGAATTAGCGTTGAATTACGTAACGAAATAAGATTTTTTTTGTCTTTCGTTTTAATGAAATAATGGATTTAGTTTAATGCTAATTAAAGTTTTTGTAAGAGAATATATAGATTTAGGCAAATGTAATTTGGAAGGATTAGTACAAAATGAAAAGAATTAGTTGTTCAAAAATAATAGGAGTAAATCAAATAGCAATAGAGGATTTTGTTCATTAAAGACAATAAAAAGGGTTGAAGAAAAATGAAGAGATATGAGAAATTAATGACGTGAATTGCAGGTGGACGTACCGGTAGATGAACTAAATACTAATTGTAGTTTCTTTTTTCAGGTTTTCTTTTCACATGCATGCTGTTAAAAGTGCTTTTATTAATTTTTGTATTTTCAGGACATCACTGCTATTATTATTTTGATCTTATATTTTCTTACCTTATTTATAAGTTATTAGCTATATTAAATGGTCTACAGTAAGTGTCGATTTGCAAATTTAGTGTAGTTTTAGAGAGTATTATATTGTGTGAATATTTGAAAATAAGTATTATTAGTGATAGAAGTAAGAAAAATAAATAAAAGGAAGTATATAAGAAATAATAAATGACTGGAAATAATATAGAGGCAATTGATGAAATGAATGAGTATCCGAGGATGCTAACTTTGGGAACTAACACCGAGCTGGCACAGATTGAAAGTTTTTGCGGATGTCCAGATTACGAGATGTTTTTAATCGCCATAGGCCATGGGCTATACCAAGGATGGTCTGAGCAACAAATGATGAGAACCATAGTAATGAAATTGAAAGGAAAAGCCAGAGAATACTATGGAGCTTTTATGCCTCGGGGAAGACCCGCAACTCTGGAACAAATGAAAAATTGGTTGCAAAGTGTTATTGGGAAAAAATTGACATTAAGAATGGTTAGAGAGAATTAGAGAGATGCATTAGGCACCCAGAGGAGACCCTCAGAGAGTATGCCCAAAGGTTAAAAGTAATAGCCAATAAAATATTCCCAACCGGCACAATGATATCAGTACAACTATACCATAGAGAATTGTTATTAGTTGAACAATTAATGGCGGGAATGGAGGATAGAGTGGCAAACGAAATTCTGAGAGGTGGTGAATTTAACACTCTGGACACTTGCCTAGCAGAGGCCGAATATTGCGAGGAAATAGTCTCTTGTATGGTGAATGAAACACTATATGATTCAAAGATGGCAACGGTGCGTAGAGTTGACATGCAGATGGAAAATAGTGGGCCAAACTACAGAAGAGAGCAGCGGGAAACTTACCCCACAGGAACAGGTACGAATCGAACAGATTCTACAAGGAAGAAGTTATCCAAGAAACGGAGGAACATTGAATCAGAGACAAAAATCAAAATATAACAATGATAGGGAGAAATTTCCGTATATGGAAAACCATTGTATGAATTGCGGTCGAGAAGGACATTTTGCAGTTGGATGTCTGAACCAGAAAAAGGTACCCAACCAAGGAGATAAAGAATCAGCAGCCCGATATCAGGATATGTCACATAAATTACAATAACTCCCGATATATAGACATATTTATAGACAAAACAGCGACTACGTGGCTTGTAGATACAGGAGCTGCCGTATCGTTAGTTAAGAAAAGAATTGTCACAAAATGTAAATTTAAATAGATAAAGAATTAAATTTTATTGTTAAGGACATATCAGGGAATTTAATAAGTAAGGAAAGTTCAACAATAATATATTTGGAATTGCCAAAGGGAAAAATTCAGCATAAATGCCTAATTTGTGAGGACCATCTAAACTTTAGCTTCAGACGGTTTATTAGGACTAGACTTTTTAAGCAATTTAAACCATTTCTAGATTTTGAAAAAGAAATAATAATACTAGAAGGATGCACTATGATAATGTCGATTGACCATTTAATTCCAAGCCACCGGATCATGGAAAACATTGATCAGGATAATGAATTTATTCCTTTCATTTGGACCATACTGTATATCACCACTTCAAGGTTGCGATTTGAGCGTGGCGGTGGATATGCGCAGCCCTGCTGGCGTGAAACTTTGCGAACCACTCAATTTACCATAAGGAATGTGCATCGCACGGCTTTTGAATATATCTCCACACCTCCAGACAATACAGAAAAACACACCTATTCTGAGAAGAAGTGAAAATAATGGGCCACGACATTTCCACAACGAGAAAAAATCAAAAAGTAAAACACAATTCGCAACACTTGAAAGAAAGTAATAAAAATGAGCTACAAAAATTTTTGGATGAATACGAAGATATATTTGCGAAAAAAGAAAAACCCATTGAAAGCAACAAGTTTGGTAAAACACACAATAAATACTGGAGATAGCGCCGCTATTTATGAAGCACCTTACTGAGTACCATTTAAGCAACAAGAAATTCTAAAGAAACATATAAACGAAATGTTAGAAAAAAAGATAATAGAGCCATCGGTGTCACCTTAATTCTCATCAAAAAGAGGTGAATTGAATTATTTTTGTGTCATAATTAAAAGTTTAACAGGGAGTGTTTAAGTCAATTTCTCAGTTGTTAGTGTTAAGCATATTAATTTCCGAAAGGTGAAGGACAATTTCCAAGATATGGAAAACTTGAAGGTTAAAAAAAAAGCACTACCAAGCTAGGTCAACGGATGCTGATTATTAATACTGTATTTTTTTTTCAAATTGTCTACTACGGGCAAAAATAGATGGAGATGCAGAACTACAGGTTGTACAGCTGCAGTATTTAGACTGGATACTGATGTACTATCGACAAGAAGCATCACAAATCACAGCCATCCGGAACTACCCACCTCAGAAATTCAAAAAAGCCCTGTTGGCATGTGTAGCCAAAAGAAAATCATACATTGTGTTTTAAACGATACGGAAATAGAAAAAGATCAGTTAAGATCGAGCGATTTAATCGGAACAAAATGCAACATTTTTAGACAGCGACAAAAGAAATATTCATCTTTACCGAAAAATTTGATTGAAACCAATGCGGTACTAGATAGTGAGAGTAAAACTACTGTTTACATACAGGGTGGCCGAACGAAAACGAAACAGAGCCATTACCAGGAACTGCGTCAACGTTTTAAAAACACGCAGAGACCTGTCGACTTTTTATCAAAGGGGGAGACTATTTTCCGGTATTTTCGACTTCTCTGATTACACCTCCAAGCGAGGGTAACCTTCACCCCAAAATATTTAAACAGCATTAGGGGTCAAGTAAGGCATCATTATAAAGTCCTTTCAATTCTCTTTATAAGTCTTTAAATTTTAAAATTCGGCTTGACACTTTTTAAAAAAATTAAATTTTAAAGTTTAAATTATGTACTTGTTTAGTTTTTAATAAGAGTTTTTAAAATTGGAATTTATTTCATTTTTGTCAAAATAGTGAAAATGACACATGGGTCGTTGAGTACGCCAATGGTTTAAATGTTGATTTTCTTGCTTTGCATTGTTTTTGTAATTTGTTTATCACATTTGTAAAAGACAAATGGATAAGATACGGACACACAAAGAACGTGAAATTAGTGGATTCGTATATCGAAGCGAAGGTTTGTTTAATTGTGTTTTTGAAAATTAAATACCATGGTTTATTCCTATGCGGAAAGGGTAGATATCATTTCGCTTTATTTTATGAACAATAAGTGTGCAAATGTAACGGCTCAGTTATTTAATGAAAAGTATCAAGATAAACAGGTCAGTAGGAAGTATGTTCTAGAGTTAGTGAAAAAGGATCAAGAGACTGGAAATGTAGCTAATAAAAAACGAGAAAATAGACTGCCTGTAGTTAATATAGCTAGTGAAGTTGTTCATCTAGATCCTACTTTAAGTACAAGGCAATTAGCATCTGTGTCTGGGATGAATCGAACTAGCATTCAAACCATTTTAAAGAAGAACAAATTCCATCAGTATAAAATACATTTAGTGCAGGAACTTAATGAGCATGATTATGACCGCCGTTTGCAATATTGCGAAATAATGAGTGAGCGAGTAGCGAACGATCCACAGTTTCTTTTTAATATCTATTTCTCCGATGAATGCAGCTTTTTTATGAACGGTACCGTAAATTGTCATAATTGCCGCTACTGGTCCGATTCAAACCCAAGAATTTTCTGTTGACCCTACCTAGACCGACATTATTGAAAATGACTAACAGTATAGTGAAGATCATTTAATGTTTCAACAGGACGGTGCTCCTTCGCATTATGCTTTGATAGTTCGTCAGTATTTAGACCAACATTTTCCACGGCACTGGATGGGGAGAAGAGGTAGCATTGAATGGCTTCCACGGTCACCAGATTTATCGCCCCTTGATTTTTTTTGTGGGGATACCTCAAAAGTTAAATCTACAAAACACAACCAGCCTCTTGAGAAGATTTGCGTCAAAGAATTGTCGAGAAGTGCCATCCAATGACTCCGGAAATTCTTCGGAATGTGCAAGAACGTTTCGTACAAAATCTTTATTATTGTATGGACGCGAGTGGTCATGAATTTTAACATTTAATTTAATTAATAAGTAAGTAAACAACTAAACATCATTTAAACTTTAAAATGTAATTTATTAAAAAGTATTAGACCGAATTTTAAAATGATACCTTACTCGACCCCTAATGCCATTTAAGTATTTTGGGGCGATTGTTACCCTCGCTTGGAGGTGTAAGCAGCGAAGTCGAAAATACCGGAAAAAAGTGTCTCTCTTTTGATAAAAAATCGACGGGTCTCTGTGTTTTTTTAAACGTTGACGCAGTTCCTGATAATGATTCTGTTTCGTTTTCGTTTGGCCACCCTGTATAATACAACTATATTAAAAATTATATTTAATTTGATATTGATGATATCAAATTGGCCCAGGTTTCAGCATTACGCTTCATTCCACATACTTAATACATTGTCATCCGTATATCCATCATTGCCCATATATTTATTGTAATATGTTTTACAGTTAACCCAAATTAACTAAATCGCATTAAAATCGGAATGATAAACTTAATATCACGTAACTATGTTCTCTTACCCCATTCCATTTCTCCAGTTTTAAAGACTCGCATATATGTAAAACTAATTGATGTGTCTGTGATTTTAAAGGTTTTCTAGATATAATCTAAAAATAAGTAACAGGTGATTTAAAAATTATTTTTCAGCTTTGTATTTATTTAATGTGTTTCATTTAATCCTTGTATTCCTCATAAGAAACGTTTTTAAACATAATTTTGCGTCTAAATATCCCGGTTATAAAGCATCTTAGATACAGCGATTTATATCGGGTAGTCTTAGTACTTAGTACGAATCCTGCGGACTAATCTATTTGTTTTTCGTAATTCTGGTTAGAATCTTATATCTTTAATCTTAAAATCAGTAAAACCTTTTAGTATTTCATCTTATTTCATAGTTTTCAGCAATTTCATAAATTTTTTTTCGAAATAAGGGTTGAAATTTATAGTACCCTTTATGGTATCGCAGTTAATAAGATTAAGGCAATGTAAATTATTTTTAATATGTATGAAACGTTATTGAATTGTCAGTAAAAATGTTAAATTTTAATTTTATACAAATACATCTTAGACCTAAATAAATTAGATATCCATTAATGGATAAAAGAAATGTTATTGGGTTATTAAAGCTAAATCTATAGAAATACTAAGACTTATAAAGATAGTACCTGTACAAACCATTACTCAATTAATTAAGAACATTAACTTTCGTTAAAAATGTATTCACAATTTTCTTATGTACCGATGTGAAATTAAGAACAGCTGTCGGCCATATCTCCGGAATGGATTTATAGTGCAGCTTCGGGAAAAAAATTACAACAAAAGTGGCCTCAATAAAAACCTGTAAATTATTTACAGAATTCTTGGTCCAAAATTTTTCGAAATTTTCCTAACTAAAGGGTGTTGGAAACACGACCACCATAGTCTTCGAAAAATTATTATACATATTAACTGCATTGTATGCATTGTATATATTGACGTTATGTACATTCATTCTAAAAATAATAGGGTATTGATGTATGCAGAATCTTAAAAACAAACGTAAGAAATAAGTATTTGAACAGATTATTCAGATTTAGCATAACCATAACTAAACTAGAACAGAGATTGGTTTTTATATTTTATCTCGAAGAATCATTTTGTTAGCATACAGTAAACGTAGCGCATTATCGGATTATTGCAAAATATAATTTGTATGTTTCTCTAAACGAAGACACTCATAAAAGTACGAGTATATACCCAGATGTTTGCTTCAGAAGCATGTGGAATAGTGACGCCAGATATTTTCAAATTTACGATAGCATATTGCTGTATAGTTAATCTTTCAGATTTTTTGCCAAAACTAAAAATTTTGACTTGGAAGCATTTAATTTTAAATTATGTTTTAAAGAATACATATGGATATTATTTAAATCATCGTTAAATTTGCTTATAGCAGTGACACATTCTCCAAATTGAAAATCGCAGAATAACTGAGTGTCGTGAGCAAATAATTGAACGGAACTGCTTCTAACCTCATTGAATAGATCAACGGTATAAATTAAAAAAAGAAGCAGGCCCAGCACTGAACCCTGCGGAACACCTGATTTTTTTTAATACGTTTTGAAACCAAGGGATTTGTCATCAAATTCACAATAGTAGCATTTTGCTATAAGTAGATTATGATTAATGCATCAAAAACTTTACTAAGTGCAATTTATCTCTTCGTATTTAGTTCCTAACTGATTCTCGATTTGGAAAAATATCCTGAGATTAATATATTATTTGGGAATTATGACGGAGTGACAATTTTAAATCATATAACTAATGTTTGCTAGTCGTTTGAAGAGTCAAATCTACATTACAGCAATAAAATCTTGTCTCTCAGTGAAGTCTCTGACAACTGTATGACACCTTTTTAACTTACCCTTTAAAATATACCGAGTGGACCAAAAGTCTGGAAACTGTCAATTATCTCGTAAGTAACACTTATGATTTTATGTAGTCTAGAATATCTTAAATAAATTGAGAAATGCGGTAGACGCATTGTACCATCGATTCGGGTACTGTCAACTCACAAATTGAGTATATTTTGAACACTTGATTAAGTAATCATTATTTTAAAAATGTTGTAATCTTTCAATTGTTATGTTTTAATGTAGTTGAAAATAGTTTGTTTTAAAATATTTATTGAAACAATTAGGCGTTGCCATACTTCTTTTTTATGTATTTAAGACCTTCTAGACTACATAAAATCATAAGTGTTACATATGCTTGAACTGGTATTGAAGAGAAGATTCGAAAAATGACTGAATATACAGAGTTATGTATTTAAAAAACCAAAGTGACTAATAATATCAGAGAAACGGCAAATGTAGCAACATTGTAAATGTCAAATCTGGAATATCTGTATCCCAAAATAGGTTTATCCCAAATTTTGTAGAATTCAGACAAGCAATTTACGAGATAATTGGCCGTTTCCAGACTTTTGGTCGACTCTGTATATATTTTTTATGACCAAGTATATTCACTTTATGACATGATAAAGATTCTAAAAAAAATTTCTGTACCAATTCACAACACCCTGGTATACATATTTATATACTGACCTACTAAAAATGTTGTTTATTTTCAATTAGTAATTAAGTGTGGCAAGTTGGGATATCTTAAAATATCCAGAACACTCAAATGTGGTACAAAGTTTCAAATCCAATAAAATACAAAATCAAACCACATATAATTTTATTAAACGACAACTAGTTTCTACCCCTCAAGGTCATCTTAAGGTCTGAAAAGATTATAAAAAAACACATCACAAATTTTTTTTATATAAATTAAATAATAAATTTAACAGGTAAAACAACAGTAAAAAACAATAATGTTAAAATTCAAAATAAAAGGAGACTCTCACAAAATGAACCAGAATTATACAACTCAACTAAATTAACATAATGCATGTGGTACAAAATAAAATAATAGTTATGGAACATATTAAGATATATGTAAAGTTTGAAAATTATTATAACAATAAACGAAAAAACAAGTAACAATGTCAAACTAAAGGTTTTGCGAAAAAATAAAAACTCAAGTTTGGTGATGATAGGTATAAAAACTAGAAACAGGAACATGGAAAAACAACAACCCCCTACTCTTGTTTTTTAGGTAAACAAAATACAAACTACAATTGTTGAAAGTGTCGTCAATTTAGATCTATACATTTCCTTGTTCGTTTTATAATTTTTCGAATTAAATTTGTATTTTTCTTTAATTTCCTGCATACTTCCTGTATCCTTTTAATAAGTCCCTAGTTTTTATTTCAGAAGAGTACACTTTTGACTTTAAATTAACAGTTATGTTATGAATGCGTCTGTCTAGTAAGAAGAGGATTTTCTGTTGCCCAAGTATGACAATTTCTTGAATTATTGTATATGTTATGAGTAAAGCCATAATGAGGGTAATCCTACGTTTACCCGGCTAAAGCTGGTTCTAACCAATACTAGTCGGTTGAAGCCCCAAAAATTACAATGTTTTCACCTTTAATCGGCTAAAGCTAGGTCTAACCAAACCTAGTTGGGTAGTTTAAGTTAGCTTAGGTTAGGTTTTACTTAGTTTTAGCCGGTTTAAAGTGGAATCATTGGGAATGATAAAACTCATTAAAATCTAACTTACCCTAACCTAATTTAATCTCACTTCATCTAACCCGACCAAACCTATACTAATTAACTAGGATTGGTTAGACTTATTTTTAGCTGGTTAAAGGTAGAAACGCTGGAACTATTCGGGTTTTAAGCGACTAGGATTGGTTAGACCCAGATTTGTCCGGGTAAGCCTAGGTTTAGCTTTCATTCTGGTTTTACCCGTAACATATACACCGTCCCGTGTAAATTGAGTTTCGTCAGTAGACAGGTATTTCTTTATTATTTACGGATTTTGTAAGATCCTTGTACTAACGTTTTTTCTAGGAATATTATTCCTATCTTGCAATCTATGTACTGGATAAGGATGTACCCGATGTTTTTTAATCTACTGCAAATGCTTTCATGAGGTATATTTAGGGCATTACTGATCTTTCCAGTGCTAATTGTTTTGAACTGCATTTAATATGTTTTATTGAATTCCAATATGCTTTCTTTCATGGTATTAGTTCAATTTTACGATTGGGAACTATCCATGTTTTCGCAAATAAAAATAAAAATACACCCAAATGTTTTGTTTTGTTAATAGGCATTCTTAGACTAAAAAACCATCTTCGATAGTCTAATATTAAACATATCTGCATATTCTTCATTAGAGATTTGAAGAGGCATGTGTTTAAATTAAACAATAATGAAAAAAAAAATCGCGGTTGATGTAAATTATCTGATGTTCTATGTACCTAGATTTAAGTTTGTATAAGAATGTATACAGGTAGATACCCAGCTTTAGTAGATTAATCGCAAGAAATATGCAGGGAAGTAAAGAATATTTAAATTCGAAAATCAGAAATATTTTACAATGAGCAAGAAAATGATTTTAACTGTCATAAAACTCTTTTAACTTTTCTCAATTCTTTTTACTAAATATTTAAAAAATAACATTAGCAAAATATCAGGTTTTAAGTATGTGCATATAGGGCCTATAAAAAATGATTTAACAATTAAAAGTACGAACCTGAAAAATACACGTTGGACTGGTCTAAATGTATAAGAATGGAAACAAATGTAAGTAAAAATGTATTTAATTATTTTAAAATGATTTTGAATACAATAGTTTTAATTAATTAATTAATTAATTAATTAATTATAACTGAAAATAGTTATGTATACATCACAGAGAAGCTACCCAAGATCACTTCATCAATAACATGAATTGAGTGCTTTTTGTAATTAAGATAGTTTAATGTTTACTTCTCTTATCATAGTTGTATAAATAGAATACCCTTTTTAAAGGGTTCTTGCCCGTTTGAATCTGACATTGGTTGTATTCGTGCCTTTCTAATATTTTTATAAAACTTAAAATACATTTTCAAGTATTAATCATAAAATTAAATCACCTGGGTTGCAAGACTAAGGGATTAACGCAAATTTCTTAAAAATCATAATTAATTTAATTACAAATATTTTATTATTGTGTTGTTTCAAATGAGCTACCTAATTATTTTTTTAGTAATCTTCCTTTATACATGTAAAAGTTTTTTCATTTCTTATATTGGGCGAGTCATGAGGAACTTCATCTACTTATACAATATATAAAGTCTCTCAAGGGAAATGTCATGTGACCGTTAAAAATGATCAACTACCTTCCTTTATTAATTATACAGGGATTTGTAAATTTGCCTTTAGTATCTAGACGGAATATTAGATTTGTCTAATTTTTCAATCAAAATTCAAAACCTTTTTTAATTATTTCTAATCCCTAATACCACATTTGAGAAAATGGATAATCTTTATGAACTTAACTTTTTTGACATATAATTCAAAAATAATAAACACATTTGTAAGACACATGGATTTGTCATTAATTAACTCGAGTAGTTCGATTATTCACCCAATATAAAAACATATACAGAGCGATCTCTGTTGAAAAAATTAAAAATATCTAATACGGGCGCGGATATCATACAAAATGATAGTACCAGTATTTTAATAACAATAACCACTTATCCACTTATTGTATCCAAATTATATGCAACTAATAATGTTTGTTTTAAAATAATACAGTGATTTTTAGTTTTAGCTAAAATTGTTCGTTCATTACAAATTCAATAAAAATTTTACAAAAATGACACATACATAATTTTTATTATGTATTTATGCACTTTGAAACTAATTTATCACAATTTAAAAAAGTCGCATACATGGTGGACTTTTGATATAATCCGTCAAATATTCCATGTAGATAGTAGAGTCAAATTAATTTTCCTTCCAAATCACCCTGTATATTAATAAAGACAGATGACACCTTTTAATGCTCGCATGATATACCCCCTGAGAAGTTAAAGTATATATAGTTCCTTATGTCTCACCCTGTGTAACTGCATATTCCAAACAACTATACGTAAAATCCATGCAAAAATTTAAAATTTTAAAATTGTTCGTGGTACCCAAATGTCACAGGGTAAACACATCAAAGCAATTATATGTATTTCAAAATTATTAAAAAGCTGCGTGGAAATCGAACAATTTCTTTCTTTCTTATCAGAAATTGCAACTAAAAATATAAAATCACCATAAAAATTCTAGCGTAACTATTTTTAAATTCCGCATTGGATGAATCAAATTCGGAATATTTTCTATGCTATGGTTCTACTTAAAAATATGAATTTATTTACGAAGTGTTACACAGGTAGTGATTTTATGAATAAATTCAACAAATAAATTAATGAATTTATTCAGGAACTTTCATAGAAGCGTCTCAAAGACCGACTTCAAATTTCAAGTTAAAAGTTATTTCAACTTTTTGCTTCCTTAAGTCGTCAACAATGATTGATTATCATTTTATATACAATGCAGGTAGTATCCCGTAAAACAATTATTTGGGGCTGTCCATGAAATAAGATATAATAATATATAGACACTGTTTGACGACCTTACTTCATTATTAATTAAGATATTGGAATAATTCACGACCCCAATCTTTAATATTAGTTTTAGATTCTATAGGTTTTTCTACCTCTAAATAAGTCATCAGAATTTTCTGTTATGATTGATACAGGGTATTTCATTAGGAAAGGGCCTAACTTTAACTGTAGATTGACGTCACTTTGGTGGTTTCAAATAACCTATATTTAATGGGTTATCCACCCTTCATAACTGAAATACAATTTGTTTTATAAATTTGGCCTAATTCTTTCAGAGCTCATAACTTCCGAATTACTATGTATATTATTTTGATATCTGGTACGCGTAATAACCATTATTTGAAAAATCTACCAAAGTATTACTAAAAAGAAAATTCAGCACCGACTTAACAAAAAATTTAAAAATTCGTTTTTCTAAAAAAAAGCCTATATATCAAAATTTTTAAATTGCTTTAGCAGCCAAACCGTTGAAAATCAATAAAAATGGCTTACATGTCTGTCCCTATCCTAACTTTTCAAGTTCTATTCTGGGGCATTAAAAAATATTTGATACAGAGTGATCAAAAATTTGAAAACCCATCTGATTTGTTGACGTCAAAATTAAGTTTGAACCAGAGAGTGCTAAATTTCCAAAAAATACTAAGTTGTATGCCCTTGTATTACATGACTATCATATCCCGTATAGACCACTGGATGGGGCGGTTCGCATCGGATTTTAAATTGTAATAATAGAAATTTTTAATAAAACGATTTTCGTAGATACGCCTTTTAGTTAACATCCTCGCCATACCATCACACTCCTACTTTCACTATGGAAGGCGATACAAGTTTAAGAGTAACACAATCTGTAATCTAACGTTTGCAGCAGATCTGTATGGAAAAGTAAAAATAGATGTTTTGACTATTACTTTCACACGCGTACACCAAAATTACAACTAGCAAAAATTATGCTATATAAAAAATGATGTGTCCACCAGAACACCGCCATTATTTAAAATGGAGCATGAATCAAAATTTTTACCCCTTAAATAATAAATTTTGGTCGAACGAATGTGAACATCAAAAAACGCTCGGACGGGGGTCGATTTTTATTTCTTAATGTATTCTTTCTAGTTTATGAAAATTATCCAAATTATCCCCAAATCTCCATCCGCGTGGCAGTAATCATATATAATTTTTTTCTGGAAAAATTACTCTATGATATATCAATGAAAAGGTCTTGAAGAGCTTATTTTAAAAATATATAATAATTAGTGTCTACACCGCAACAGATTTTGGCTAATACGCCATTTTTTTTTTTAATTTTCAGGTATATTCACAAATATGTTTAAAACCAAAAAAATTAGAAAACAAAATTTCAAACAACATTCGTTTCTTAAAATGAACATTTTATTTCAAATAAACTTTTTTGTCATATTAATATTAACAAAAAGATACAGTTTTCCACAAAGCCCAACTTCAAATCTTCGCAACTTTCGAAAATGTGAAAATACAATTAGGATAATAGGTTAATGGTATGAAACTGCTGTCTAGTAATATGACAATCGCACATCAAATTTTGCCAACAAGATCATTGGAACAGTTTTTGAGAAATTGATTTTTTTGTTAATTAAAAAAAAATACAATTTTTTCATTGAGTTCATAATATATGAGATATTGCGCAGCTGCTCATTTTCTATGCCAAACAAAATGTTTAAATTCAATTCCTCCAGACGTCTACTGGTCAACATTTAAAATGTTCACATGTAAATGCGTGTCTTTATTCTGGCTGATAATTTGAAGCGGCGGAAAAATAGTTGGAAGTTAGTAGGTAAAATAGGGTTGGCGAGTCTTCAAAATCAACTAAGATATCGATGCAACCACCGGCAAAGAAATTTGCTCGTAATGTTGATCAGATAGAGAAGTGTGACGCCTGTGATGTGGATGTACCTGCCAATCAAACGCATACCCATTGTAAGAGTTTAGGCGATGGAATTAATAAAAAGCCCTTTTAAATGTAGAATTGCGAGCTACAGAATTAAAAGCGATAAGAAGTACATTCAGTTCATTTTTCGACTCTGTGCAGAAGAAATTCCTGAAGTTGTTGGAAATGGCGATCGCTACTCACCATAGCATACAAGTGAATACTGAGATTTTTTGCTAGATACGTTGTGCTTACTCAAGACATTGGGGAAACTAAAGTATTCAACACTACCAATATGGTGATAGACGATTCGACAGACCTAACAGAAGTCTTCGAGGGATTTCGGCATGCTCTAATCTCTCAGACAACTGAGTTCCAAGGGACAGATTCAGGTATAGACATATTATAATATCAGAATGCTATAGCCTTATTTTATAAAATTTTAAGATTGGATGCTACATGAAGTTATGATCATGGAAGTGAACATAAATAAATTTGCACCGATGCGGGGATGTGCTTACAGAAAATTGCCCAAATTCATTGAATGGAAGAAAGCCATTATCAATGTGAAGAACAATGATGAATATAAAAATAATGGTACTTTGGTTAAAAAATCGTTACCAGTTACTTTCAATACGGTTTAATAACGTATTATTTATATGTTTTAAACTTAGTCGGTAAATAAACGTTTGTTCGAATTAAGTTTAACCGTTATAATAAAAAGTGTAATATGAATAGTACAATTTACTTTTTTTATTAACTAAAGATCTTGAGTTCAAAAAACGTTTAATTTACGATATTTAATATTTGTATTACTAACAGTTTATATTACTGTTGTTTTTTACTTATCAAATGTTGTTATTATTATTGTCTAGAATGTAACGGAAAATTAAGGTTATATAGTGTCTATGTATGTTATTATTTGTTAAAACATAATTGGTCATCAACCTTAGTATTTCGTTAACATATAATAATGATATTAGAAACACAATTAATAAAGATTATTTTAAATGTTCTTATCTAATTTTTTTAAACTTAAGATAAATAGGTCTAAAAATCATTAAGCAATATTTAAAATAAAAAATATTACTTATTTACGATAATACTATTAAAAGAAGACAACATTCTAATGAAGTTTTATAACACATTATTTGAAACGATTTCTTAATATTTTATTAGTTTTGGACGTTGAATGTACGTTAATATAATACGTATAATTACTATAAAGCAAGTAAATATTTAACATTTGCGTTAATTTCAAAGAAGTCTTTATAAAACGTTTTATTTGCATTAAATTAAATATTTCTTATTTATGGCAATGTAAGTGAAAGAAAATGACTTAATATTAATAGTTCACGAATATATTTTCAAATTAAGTATTTAAATTTAGTTGGTTACATTCGGCAAATATACATTAATATCATATTACTTATTTTTTAATAATACATTCATGTTTGTTTGCTTTAAAACTATATTATGCCCTTTACGTTAATACGTATTTATAAAAACACATTGATCATTGTATATAGCTATTAGCTATGTTTAAAACCATACTAATTCGGTAAGTATAATTAATAGTGGTATTTAATTTGTCGTTTACATACAGGGTGGCCAAACGAAAACGAAACAGAGCCATTATAGGGAACTGCGTCAACATTTTAGAAAAACACAGGGACCCGTCGATTTTTGATCAAAGGGGGACACTTTTTTCCGGTATTTTCGACTTCGCTGCTTACACCTCCAAGCGAGGGTAACAATTACCCCAAAATATTTAAATGGCATTAGGAGTCGAGTAACGTATCATTTTAAAGCCCTTTCAATTCTCTTTACAACAGTCTTTAAATTTTAAAATTCGGCCTAATACTTTTTAATAAATTACATTTTAGAGTTTAAATTATTTTTAATTGTTTACTTACTTCTTAATTAAATTAAATGTTCAAATCGATGACCACCCGTGTCCATACAATAATAAAGATTTTGTTCGAAACGTTCTCGCACATTCCGAAGAATTTCCGGAGTGATTCGATGGCACTCCTCGACAATTCTTTGACGCAAATCTTCTAAAGAGGCTGGTTGTGTTTTGTAGATTTTCCTTTGGAGGTATCCCCACAAAAAAAAAATGATGGGGCCACAAATCTGGTGACCGTGAAGGCCATTCAATGCTACCTCGTTTCCCAATCCAATGGCGTGGAAAATGTTGGTCTAAATACTGACGAACTATCAAAGCATAATGCGGAGGAGCACCGTCCTGTTGAAACATTAACTGATCTTCACTATACTGCTGGTCATTTTCAATAATATCGGTCAAGGTAAGGTCAATAGCATCTCCAGTAATTGCAAATACATTTCGCCAGTCTAATTACCAGGTAAAAAATATGGACCCACTAGCCGGTTACCGAAAATGCCAGCCCATACATTTAATTTTTGCGGTTGCTGTGTATGTACCGCCTGCAAAATTCTTGGGTTTGAATCAGACCAGTAGCGGCAATTATGACGATTTACGGTACCGTTCATAAAAAAGCTGCATTCATCGGAGAAACAGATATTAAAAAGAAACTGTGGATCGTTCGCTACTCGCTCACTCATTATTTCGCAAAATTGTAAACGGCGGTCATAATCATCCTCATTAAGTTCCTGCACTAAATGTGTTTTATACGGATGGAATTTGTTCTTCTTCAAAATGGTTTGAATGCTAGTTCGATTGATCCCAGACACATATGCTAATTGCCTTGTACTTAACGTAGGATCTAGATGACCATGTCCCCGCATCTTCTTCTAGTTTAGTGAGAAAACTAGGTCCACGAAACGAGGATTTGGATAAAGTTTCTGATTTATTGTGCTAGCTTAGGTTTGAAAAAAAAATTAAACAGATTACCATATTTAGAGGGTAGTCTATTAATAAGTAATGACTAATAAAATACAAGTTTCTATATAATATAAAAATTCGTTTCAGATGATCAGATGGAAGAAACTACTCTAACTCATAATGAAGACATTAATATTGTTCAACAAAAAGATATATTTTATTTAATTAAATAAATGTATGTACCATAAAAACATATTTTTTCATAGTAAGTACCTGGTTAAGTATACATAAAGTAATTTTTATTAAATTTTCAGACGTCTACAAAATATTTGAAATTTTGTCTAAAATAGTTGTCAAAGTTGAAGAGAATAGCCCTAATGTTGAAAGAAATTGTTTTGTCAAACAGAAATAAGAATCACGGTGGCTTTACGGTACTTAAACACTGTCCCTCTTTTCCTATTTCCTCCTTGGATGATTTAATGAATTTAGAAGAACTAACTAAAAATGACCAAACATCTAATAAGAAAAAAATATATTTAGTATTCTTTGTACCCTCTTATTATTACAAATTTCAAGTTTTGTACTTCTCATAGCAATGTACTAATTGTTAGGGAATTGCCACACTTTCTTCACCAGTGCGACAGATTGGTTAGCTAATTTCAAAATTTGTTATTCTTATATTGATGTATTCCGGACTACCTTCTCTTCTTATATTTTAGATTAAAAGATTATCGGGTGTAGGAGGTAGCGGGTCCAGGCTCTGACACGAAGAATAATGAAATTTTTATTACATGATGAAGTCGCAATTTTAACTGGAAAGGAGGAGAGAAACGATCGTTTGAATAATTAAATCTTCTAAATGTAATACATGGTATGTGCATAAAAATTAATCATTTATTTATTTCTTAAGTTGTTTTTGGACAATATTGTTTCAAATTGCGTATGATCACTAAGCTGGCCAGTGTTACTAAAAAATCATTTTTTATTTACTTCTTTATATCTAATATCATCGAATTAAAATATTTTATTATGTAAATCACTCTTTTTGCAATGTCCGTTATTTATGTAATTGTTTCCAATATGTGCCAATGTTTTTCTTTTTGGTCCATATTTATTAAAATGATAGTCTCTTACCATAATTTATCTCGTCTAGCATTACTTTGCCTGTCTCCCACTTATTTATGTATTCTAATGTGTATAATATTATGTTGTCTTCCTGTAGCTTTCAAACTTTTCATTAATCCTGTATATTAGGGTAACAGTTTTCCGTGACTATATCCTTTTCTTTTTTCCTTAGTTATTCATGCCATATCTTTTCTTTTCAAACTCCTTATTATTTTTCAGTGTTTTTGGATTTTCTTTCTTTTTTGGTAATCCATTTTCTTGCTTTATTTATTTTCCATTCTTTAGCTCTTTCTAGAATACAGTTTGGGATTGTTTTTTTAAATTATGCAACTCTTAATTAGTGTGTATTTCTCATTTTCCATTTCATTCCCTTTTTTTATGTCAGTAATTCATGTTGCTTATCCACATCTAGCACGTATCTATATCTGAATCTGAGCATAAGAAGTTAACAGTAAACAGAAAGGTCTACACTAGCTGTAGATAATGTAATAAAAGATTGGCTGAAATTTTCTAAAACTAGACTTCAGAAGATTTCTGGAAAGATAGATTGAATATAATTTCAATATAATTACTGCAGTTATATTTTAATTTATAATTAAACATAATTCATGTTTACTGTAAAATTAATACTAAATAAAAAAATCACAATTTAACTAAAGTAATAAGTTTAATTTAAGCTGTAAAAATAACGTTGATTTTTTACTCTTATTCTAGTAATTTTCAGCTGTAACAGCAACCTACTAGTTAATTTATATAACATCGTTAAGTTAACGTTGTTGTTACACCAGCAAATTACCAATTTTTAAAATAAGGTACAACATGAAGTGAACGTATTCTTCTTTATAAAAAAAAACGTTTCTATTCTTAATAAATCTTATGTATTTTATTAACTGGTTGGTAACGTTTAATTAATAGTTATTATTCGAAGTTACTTTTATAAAAAAAATTGCTAGATAATAAACGTTTATAAAATATCATATTAATAATGTACATTTTAACAGTAACTTAAACGTTTAGTTTAGGTTGCAAATAACGTTAAATATCGCGACATTTTTACGAAAAGATAACGATTTATACTAGTTTAAAAAAAACGTTTTTTTGACTGCAATCACATATAAACAAAAACCCCATTATCGGAATTAAAAAGACCTGCGGAGTAGGTATGTTGTCGGAAAATGAGATCAACGGATTCCACATAAATTCAGTAGGCGGTGACGATATATATGGATATGTATTAGAGGTGGATATTTTGTATCCTAATCTCCACGATAAACACGCCGATTTACCCTTTTTAACTGAAATATGATTCCTCCAAATTCGAAATCAAAGATTGATAAAATAATTCCCAACTTAAGAAATAAAAACAAATATATACATTACATGAACTTAAAACAAGCATTAGCTAACGGTTTGGTTCTTACAAAAATACATGGAATGTTAAGGTTTAAGCAGTGGCGGTGGCTAAACAATACATTAACCTCAATACAGCCTTAACGGACCACTCTAAATATAAATGTGAAAACAGTCATTATAAACGTTGGTGAATTTTGTATACGGGAGAACCATGGAAAATGTGGAAAGAATTGATATACATTTGAAAACACATTGGCAAAATATTAGACCCTGAACTCAGTTACACCTGGTATAACGTTTATTTATTTATTTATTTATTTATTTTATACACTGATCTACAGTAAAATCAAATACAGAATAGGGCTACAGTACTACAAAATATAAAGAACATATAACTAAAAATAAAGAAAAAGAAAGAAAACATTAGGAAACGGAGAAATAAGCAGAAATTGTATACAAATATAAATAAAGAACATCTTAGAAATAAGATTTTATGCTTGCAATTAAACAATTAATATGTCAGTACTTTCACCAAGTATATTATAAAAAGAACACATGGTACATAAAGGAAAACTTTTCATAACATTCGTACCAGGTATATATAAATCAAACAGATTTGTGCTTTTAAGTTTAAAAATATTTGGACAAAACAATGCATTAAAAAGAAATATTGTGATGTAGTTACATTTGCGCCGTACATCGAGACTTTGAAAATTATGCTCACAGTGTGATACGCCAATTGGAGGAGAAACATGGTCAACTTCATAACTTAAAACTTTTAAATTTTAAAAATTGAGAATTTCACCTTTGCCCTTTTCTCAATTCCTTAATTTTAATCTACCGATTCAGTTCCAAGGTCACAGTTTGCATTTTCTGGATTCATTAAATCTCTCAGGACCTCAGGACAAACAATCTATATCTATCTATATATTTAAAGAAGAACAGAAAGCCAAGGGACCACTTACCTAAAGTCTGATGGAAGATTTTGTCAAAGTTCACTTCATTCTTTTTCTCCAAGTATTTATGCATTACACTTCGAACACTGAAACAATAAAAATATGATCAATATTAGCATTTTAATTGTGGAAAAATAGGAACAATCAAAAATGAATATCAGATTCTAATGAATGATTAATTTCAAGAAGTATTTATAATTCGAACACTGAAGAAAATATTCTTATATTAAGAATACATTTAGTTTTTAAAGATCTTATAATCTTACAAAATATATATACATACAGGGTGTACAAATATTTCGACAAAATGCAATAACTCTCTTGTTATTATCGATATCAAAATTTTTGCAAATGGAAATGATTGAGAGATTTAAGATACACAATTTATAATTATTTTGAGTTATATTGGGTGTTCCATATTTCCGATACGAATCAAAGTTGTTTTTTTAAGTGGAATACCTCATATGTTTTCACTTTTTAATATAAATTATAAACCTCTTGCCGAGCTGATTTTTACGATGTAGCATATTTCATATCTATTATGTTTAATAAACCGTTGAAAATCAATAAAAACGGCCTCTCCTAACTTTTCAAGTACTATGCTGTGACATTAAAAAATATTTGATACAGAGTGGTCAAAAATTTGAAATCCCATCTGATTTTTTATTATTTTTTATTGGTGAAAATTGTTCCATTCCTAGGTACAATTTTTAAAAGTAGGGGAAAATGTTGTAAAGTCATATATAAGTAAATTAATCAATAAAATATTTGAATATTTTAAACTACGTAGCAACATATAATTTGTAAAAGTTCATAAATGTTATACCGGTGGGTTGCGTTACTTAAATATAATGACAATTCTATTTAAAAGGCTAATGTGCTGATCGTGTAAACGTTTTGTTGCGCTTTTGATTGGGTATTAAGTATTAAGAAATCATCGGGGGTCACATGACTCAGCAATACAACAAAACGGTTACACCCGGTAAACTAAGGGCTTTTTGAGAGTAAACGACGACTGATATAACAAATCCAAATTCTGTAACCACTATATAGAGTGAATAAACTATAAAACTAAGTTTGTTTTGCGTTTTACTGAGCTCGCCATTATCTGTCAATATATTTTGGTGGCAGCTAATTAGGTATTAATTCGAAATGTCTGGCGAAAAGGCATTATGCTTGAGAAAAGTGTCAGAGAAAAATAAATTCCAAAGTGTAAAATGCTGATGGTAGGGCCAGAAATCAATGAGCGCCATCGAGGGAAGCAAAATACTTAAATTCATAACTCTTATCGTGAAGCAGCAGACATTTGGGAAAAAGAAAATTCAACTGCTTTCCAAGTCCAATAAGCACGTGAGGTCAAAGGAACAAAGTCAAATTGGGTGACTACCGTTTCGTCCCCTTAGCGATGTACCGTTTCGTCCCCGTCCTAATCCCATATTATAATTTAATTTTATTGGCTGCCCTATGTAAATAAAAATTACATAAGAAAACAACGATAATTTCGGCACTTGAATACGTAAAATTTTTATTCAATATAACAAGCAATAACATTTTCTCCTAGGTTCAAGCCTTTGGCAAGTAATGGGTTGCCACATTTTTGATGAATTCTACTCTACTCCCACCTTTTATCACATAATCATGTATAAACAAATTTATATTTGCTAGTTTTCTTAGAAAGTTTGTATTATATCTCTTTCGTGGTAAATTTTTTGCACTTCTTATGTTAATAAATACTTCTTCTTGAAATAATTTCAACGATTCGAGAAAAGTGTATATATTTGGATGAGGACTATTAAAACATTCACTAAATTTTGCATGAAACGATTCGCACGCATTTGTAGTTCTTTCCGACTTTACTTTTCTAGAGGCCCACATTTCCGGGGGAAATGGGGATATCCTTCTTCAATATAATTTTCCAGTAAATAGTACAAAAATGTTGCATTTCCTGGGGACAATTCCCCATCAAGTCTTCCAGAAATGCTTCTTCTACTTCTTGTGGCTCAAGGAAACAAAGCCCGAAACACCACCTTAGCCAGAATCCAGCCTCTGAATTACTGTCTTTGTAAATGGTTGTATAGCCTGAAACAGACAACATGGGATTTCCAATATTACATAGTTCGAAAATAATTGACAAAAATATTTATAAGCAGAAAACTTGAAAGAAATAAAAGTATCAATCAAAACGCGACAAGACTCTCGTTCTGGGTTTTTGAGAAAATTTTCACTCTCGATTTACTGAACGCAGCGCACCGGCACGTGACATGCGAAGCCAGGTAGAAAAGAGAATCCGATAATACTCTTAATGACCCGCGTACGTGACTTGAAGGATGGGGACGAGTCGGTCCAGTACTTGGTCAGGTAGTTTTCGATTTGGGAACGAAACGGTATTCTCCCGTCAAATTAGTCGTTCCAGTTTTAGTCCAAATCTTTTTATCCGAAACTCTCAGTGTAGAAAAAAAATCAAATTCAAGTACAGACTGATCGACCCAGTTGACAACGGCCGACAAAAATCTTCAGCAGAGCATTGAACAAGTGTGAGCTAAAAAGATGATTTTTTATCTCTAGTGAGAAATACTGTTTTTTCGTTTTTTATTACATTTAAGTATCAACTAATTTAAGTTTTTCCTTTTTCATCAAATGTACTTTTATATCGAAATCTGTATGAATCGTGATGAGGTAGACCTAGAATTACCAATTCCAAACAAAATGCCTCATCTGAATTAGCATTAAAAATTATTTCTGACTTTGATGAATAGGGAAAATTTACATACATTTTTATCATTTTGTGATGTCATAAATGATACAACTCGGACCAGAAGGGAAATATCTCAATTCATTAATGTAGTAAAATGTAAGCTTCTGGCCTTAGTCTATAACTTTATTAAATATAAAACTTTTAACACGTGGGCCCAATTAAAAGAAATATTACAAAATCAATATTTAGAACGTAGAATTATAGGGCAACTACAAACTGAACTATTAAATGCAAAACATTTTTCAGAAGCATTAGAGATTTTTCAAATAAAATTGAGATATTATCATTAGATTTAATAGATGTATGTATCGTCAGTGAAGATGATGCATCATAAAATACAATTCAAAGTTTAAATAAAAAATCGGCACTTAAAGCCTTTCAAGAAGGTCTAAAAGAACCTTATAAATTAATAATTAATATAATACGATACTTTTAGTGATGCTGTTAAAACCGCATGCTAAGAAGCCAGAAATGAAAAAATCTTTTTTAATAGATATTCAAAAAATCAGATCATGTTCTAGATATGGAAACACATACCATTCAACTAATAACTGTTTTTGAAATGATATTCCTTCTTTATCGCATGGCAGTTATCATAAACCAAATTTATTTAACAATATCAAAGTAAAGACACAAAGAATAAATCAGATATCACCAAAATGTAGATATTGTCATAATGTAGGGCATACTTTTGACCAATGCTGAAAAATATCATTTAATAATCAAAGTAATCGACTCTCTGCGAGAAATTTTTCAATCCTTCAAATGCCAGAAATTTAAATAAATTTCAAATGCAAACTCAAACTCATATCCAATTAGTCAAAGTTCATCTAGGCGTCCAAATTATGAACGGTATCACAGTGAGAGTACGAGATGTTCAGAGTGCCAGAGTATTACATGAAATTCCTACTTTTAATGAAAATTTGGTCTTGACAAACAAAAATACCTCTGAATCAACTAATTCAAATTCTATCCCTAAATCTGAGTAAAATCCTATTTTCAAATATAACGATGAATTGTATGCTAGTTCTAATCTAATTTCAAAATCCTCTGAATCAAATACAAATTCAAAAATCATCCCTGAATTTACTATATCTTCTGAATCCACTGAATCACTTACCCTATTACAAAATCCTGCGAATCAAATTCTACTCAATTGGCTGAATCGTGTATTATTTCAAATTCAAAAACTTCAAATAATAAATTATTTGCATCGGACAATACCGTATCTTATTTTACTTGTAAGCCGTTTACTACTGAATATTCTACCTTAAAGATGACACGCGGAATCAATAAAAAAATCCTGTAAATATGGAAGGTCAAAACTCAACCTTGATATTACTTAGCAAATCTTGCCCTGAATATGAAGTCGCCAAGCCTTTAGATGCGCGGTGGCAAAAGGGATCAGGTCAGTGCGATAAACAAGTATACTTAACTGCACTCGTCAATTTTATTCCATCTGGCTGACTGTACAATTTACCCAAGCGTATACTAACCTCTTTGTCGATCGAATACTTTCCCATTCTAACTTCGCGCATCTTACACAGTTTTAGAAATTCAGAGCTAGATTTGCCAAACAGTAAATTCCTTAACTGAAAATCAAAATAATATCAGTTGTACTGCTAATTCGCCAAATTTACAAGGTCCATTATAAGAATTATACCATGCTTTCGCATAAGTAAGTCATGAAAATGACAGCACCGTTCCAATTATAAATCCAAAACAAAACCATTCTTGTATCAAATTACTTTTAGATATTTCAAACACACGTACAGTAAACTTGTTAATTAATACCAGTAGCGACGTTACTTTACTTAAAATACAAATGGATGCTTTCTATATTGACAAAAAAGTTTGCTTATAAGGAATAACGCATAATTTTGTTTCGTCTCACGGTATCTGTACAGGGAAGATAAAACGATCGAATGAAGTTGACTTGTCTCAAAATTTCCAAATTATTCCAAATAACTTTCCAATTTACACGACGGGATTTTAGGAAAAGATTTTTTATCACTTTATAAAGCGAAAATCGATTATAATAGCTTCATATTAAGTATTCCACATCATGGGAAAACTTTAATTTTCCCTTAATAAATCAAGAGAAAAACCAATTATTTAAAATTCCTCCATGATCTGAAGACATTAAGAACGTTGATTATTCTTTAGAAAGTCAAGGGCCCAACGTTTGTCTTAGCAAGGAATGAAAACTGGGGATTTTTGTAGATAACACAATTTTTGATGAAAAATAGTGTAAAATTTGTTTTATAAACGCAACAGAAGCGCCTGTTATTATTAGCCAGGATGCAATAAATCAAATAAGAGTTCGATAATTTAGACAATTACTCCATTTTGAATATTTCAGCGTGTATTGATAAAAATATCTAGTTTAAAGAAAGAAATTAAATTAGATAACTTCAACTCTGAGGAAAAACAAAGCATCTTGCACAGAGTTAGAGAATGTAATTATATACAGGGTAATAAGGCATTAGTGCGTCGAAGTACGATACATCCGTTATTAAAGGGAATATAAAAAAAAGTTATTAACAAAAAGTGTAGGCAGTCTTGAGATTCACATTTTAAAATTAGTCCCAAATATACTGTGTGTTTTGTTTCTTTAAAGTACACCCAGTAAATTTTTATTTTTTTATAAACTTCTTGCCGAGCAAATTTCAACGGTGTATTTCTATTATGTTTAATAAAGTATCTACAGCTTTAGAAACAAACAATTTTAAGGTTTTTTATTTTAATTTAACGTATTTTTACATAACAATGAAATATACAGGATAATCCATTTGTGAGTAACGATGCATCGACAATTTTTTTAAATGGCACACGCCGTATATTTAGATTAAAATGTCAAGACGATTCCAAAAATATACCATACTTGTATTCGGTAATTAATAGTTTAGAAGATACGATAATTTTAAAATTAATACTGGTTACCATTATGGTAAAAACTTGTCAAATTTAAAAAGTTGTGATAAGAACTCAGTAGACTACTCTTTAATACTCACTAATGACAATGACACTTGTGAAGTGTAGTACCAATTTAGTTATTCTAAATTTGCTTGTTGAGAATGCGTTTATCTATAAAACAAAGGATTGAAGTTCTTATGTTAATCGGTTCTGACGATAAGATGCGAGCTTGACAAGAGGTGTATGCTCTGTTTAATAATAAATAACCAGAACAACCTATAAGTCAGCCAAAGGTGAGCAAAATTAAAAAAAAATAGGGAGTTATGTGATCAATGCACATTTACATTAAACGGTGAAGTCAACAGACAGAATTGTAGATATTGGGCAAAGGAAAATTCTAAATGGATGAGAGAACACCACGCTCAATATCCACAGAAAATTAATGTTGTGTATAAAAGTAAATCCGACGACATAAATGATTTAAAAGAAATAAATAACATTTCGCAGGAAACCATTAATAAAGTTCAGCAGGAATTTATTGATCGCTTAGGACACTGTCAAGCACAAGAAGGAAGACAATTCGAACACTTACTGTAATTTATTGTGTGGCAATTTATTGTTACTGTTGTATTATTTTGTTATTTTAATATAATTAATTACAAGTCTTCAAAAATACAGATTTTAAAATTATTGTATTTTCAAAACTATTAATTACCGAACACAAGTATGATATATTTTTGGAATCGTCTTGAAAGTTGCAATCTAAAAAAAATAAAATATACAGAGTGTGCCATTTAAAAAAATTGTCGATGACATCGTTACTCACAAATGGTTTACCCTGTATATTTCATTATGTAAAAATACATTCAATTAAAATCAAAAATCGACCCTTCTCAGGATTTTTCTTCAAAATTATTTGTTTAGCATAAAATGAATTTATTTCATACTTTATGTACACACTGTATATTCATTACATGATGAACCGTATTTTCTTTGTAAATGCCTTAAAAAATTTGAATTTTGAACCTTTTATAATTTTATAAACAGGTAAACAAAGCTGACATTGTATTTCAACATTGTAATTATCAATAGTTACAGTTTTAAAATATTTTCCTTCTAATAAATTTGCTATTTCACTAACGATAACGATATTCATGTCCATGTCTCGTCTTGATTTAATGCTACTACCACGTTTTCATTATTTTCAGTCTCATATTGAAAATGGTATGGGGTCTGAAGAAATTTAAAATACTTTTCTGTTTTTTGCATGCCTGAGAATCTTCAGGATCATAATCAGGATCTTCATCTGAAGAATTGTAGAATCGATCAAGCCAAAAACGAAATTCCTCGTATAAAAATTTTATTTAAAAAAATATAAATGGATACAAATTAGTTGGTACGTAATTTGCCGGATCGTACCAATAAATCTTCGTTAAGACGACGTTTCGTATGTTCAGGGTTATGGTCAGTTGTTTTATTTTAAATAGAGACCTCTTGCATAATACAAATACACATACTTTGTTTAATTGTGTATACCTGTCATTAATTTGTTTTATGAAAAATAAAAACAATCTGGAAAGAACTTCAACTGGACCGTAACTAAAGATTTTTAGACATTGATGATAAAATTAATATTATAATAATTTTTAAATATTAGATAATAACTTGTGAAATCATATCAAAATAATATTTATACATTATAATACAATTCTAAATGAAATACTTACACTATATTAAGATATTTCCAATTAAATACTACCCCCAACTAACCTAACCTAACTCAAGCTACACTAAAAGAGATAAGTAGTAACAAACACAAACGCAAAAAAAAAACGGATCTGAGGTAAAATTCAAGTTTTTGCAGGAATTTTCCTATATTTAAATGTCTAGGGTAAAGTAATTGGGAATTAAAGAAATAATTTGGAATTGAAAATGTAACTGTAACTGAAAATGTAATTTGATATTGAATTTTTAAAAAGCAAAAAAAATTAAATACAAAATACAAATACTTCACGTTGTTAAGTTTTTTTTTAGATAATTACAATTCCAAATTACTCGAGAAGACAAAGGAATTAAATTATAATTAAAATTATTCATTCTAAAATAATTTGTAATTGTTAATTCCTTTTTAGAAAATAATTGTCCAGCTCTGCTAAGAACTACATTTAATTTTGTCTTCATTAATTCATTACTCACAATGGATTGTTAAATATCCAACCATGTGTTAGTAAAAACTTTAATACCCAGTATTCTAAACTATATTAAACTGATTTAAATGTAATGTTTTATTATTTTAACTACAAATAAATGTTCGCCAATCACATGCAAACGGTTTTTCCACTTTCATAGAGCAGCACTTTCAATTATTTGTGCAGCGACTTCTGACGAGACAACGATGGTGATGTCTACTTTTGTGCATATTCCTAGAGGCCCCTCCAGACTCTCGCGGAGTCACTTCGGCAAAGATGCTCGCCGAAGTTACTCCTACATTGCGAGTACGTCAAGGAATTGTAACTGAAGTTCTTAAGATCAATCAATCATTATTTGATAATTGTATTAAAAAATTACGACTTTAAAAAATCTAAAGATTATTAGTATAATCTAAATAAATTGGAAAATATACTGAACGACTAGCGAGAAAACACGAGAGTGTAATGGTGGTACTTCGTCTCCTCTCCTCGTAATCGTGCCTCGTATCCTTTGAATTAGGTACAAGAGACCACCCCTTGAGTGAACCCCACACTCTCGTGCGAGAGTACGAAGTGATCATAAAGTGCCCTTAAACAGTAGGAAGTATTAGTGTTGTACTCACTAATATATAATGTTCCAACTTTTTTGTTAAAGAAAATTAAATAATTATATTCTGTAAGTATTTGAAAACCTCATTTAAAACTAATGTACATCAAATTGGTGATGTACTACTACTGTCTATGTACGTTGGACAGTTGTAGGTCAAAAAAATGGAATTAAATCGTGAAAATTTTCGTGCTACGATTTATTACGATTTTCGCTATGGATTTTCTCAACAACATTGTCCCGATCAACCCCCTTGAATTTTTTTGATGAAATCACCATCGCGCGCCATCGCGTTATACAGGTTTTCCTAATTCAAGTCTTTTGTGGTTGTTCGCTTCAGGACAAATTTTCTGAAACTCCAAAATCGTCTGTTATGTCAAAAAATATCGATGCTGTATGTGACTTGATAGCGAAAGATCGTTATCTTACTTTATCTTGAGATTGAAGCATGCCTGGACATTGGTCCCACTTCAATACATTTAATATTGCATGAACATTACGACGTCAAATAGATTAGTTCGAGTTGGATAATTTGACAATCGCTGAAACTTGTCAAAGGAAATATTGAAACAATTCAATCACAGTGCTTCAAAAAACACTAAAAGATCATGACAGGTGATGAATCATGGGTTTATGCGTATGAGTACGAAACTAACAATAATAGAATGTATGGGTATTTAAAATGGGCCAAATCCAACAAAAATTGATTGCGCGCCCATCACTTCGAAGAAAATGTCGCCCATTTCTTCGTAAAACCAGACATGTCACCACCATGCTCTTAGAGCAATGTAGAATCGTCAATTCTGAATGATTTAGAAACATGTATTTACCAGAAGTATTCGAAGAAATGAGGAAAACGAACCCTCAAAGAAGAATCATTCTCCATTACGATAATACGAGCTCTCACACATCATGCCAAACAAATAATTTTTTGCGCACTCAAAACATCGAATGATGAATCATCCTTTGTAACAGCCCTAATTTGGCCTCTAATTACTTCTTTTCCCGTAGATCAAAAATACATTTCATGGCCAACGTTTCTCGACACCTGAAGAAGCGGTTAATGCATTCAAATCGTATGTTTTGGAGCTACCTCATTCGGAGTGTGAAGACATTTTCTATTAGATTATCACAGCAAATATTAATTCTATTCCTTTGACATGAAAATATAATGTAATAGAAAATTGTAATGTATTGAAATCGCTATGTCATTTAACTCTGCGGTAATACTGTTAACGGATATGAAGCAGTATAATTTCCAAGCTTATTATGTTAGATAATTTTATGCTGTGAGTTGGTATCTCCTTCATGTTATGGTAATAACAACATTGTTAGCCTCATAAACATAATGTAAATAGTATTTACACGAAAAAATGTGTCCAAAAGACACAAATGTCCGCACAATTGATTTGATCATTGTAATATTTAATAATGGTATTTCTTCCAAAGTATCGTTTCTGGAAAGGTTCCAATTGGCCAAAACTATCGAAATAATTGACGAGATTGTCTTTTTCCATATAAGCTACCCAATGATAAGCCGAATTTTTAACACTGTCTAAGTTTACGATGGCACATTCTCTTTTTAGTGGGGATTTTAGTAAAGTATCACGCATGAAAGTGCCACGACAGTTAGGGATTTTAAAACGTTTAGCATAACGTATCAAGTTAATGTTAATTAAAGGTTAATGTGGTAGCTTTATTGGTATTTTTTTTGTTTCTTCAAAAACAAGCCAAATCCCCCTTTCGTATTTTTTCTTGGATAAAGTCCTTTTCCCAAAGATTCTAGAGCTTTGTTGTGACGTTGTTCTTACTCCAACATTTTCTCTGCGTTCTTGGCCTCGACAATAGTTTTTGAAATCGAAGCGGCTCCACCACTTAAGGCTCCCAGGGCGCTTAGACCGGCAAACAAGGGGATGAGAAGAAGAAATCCTGATTTGGATTCAAACGGTATAATTCTAGGTACTTTAATTTCCTCTATTTACTGCTGCTACGTTTAACTACCACTCTGACTGTTTTCAAAGCATATTAAACGGCCTTCTTTAATGGCGTAGCAGGTTTCATAGATTTTCCAATTCGGGTTTATAAAGACTGTACTTCCTTCTATTTATAGTAGACGCTCATAAGATGAAGATTGTTCAACAGGAACAGAGGCTTTCAATTGAAAACTTAGATATTTGCGATAATCAAACGATCGTTAGAAGAAGACACAGTAGTTTATTACCGAATTATTTTCGTATGTTGATATCGGGACCTTCGAACTGTGGAAAAACGAATCTTGTCCTTTCGTTCCTTTTCAATCCAAACGTTGTCAAACTTAAAAACATCTATGTGTATTCCAAGTCATTCTATCAACCAAAATATCAACTACTTCAAGAGCTATTAAAAAGTGAAAGATGTCGAATATTTTCCGTTCAAAAAAAAATGAAGAAATGAAAAGTCCGAACGCTTGCAACAATCATCAGAAAATTCGAGAATATTTCTCAATGTGTAGACATCGATTATTGGATGTGTAGCATCACAAACATACTCGAAAATTCCTAAACAATTAATACCTGATAATTGTAATTTAATAGTAATATTCAACCAGGATGAATGTAATTTAAATCGCGTGTTTCTAGAGCATGTTTAACCCGATATGGATTTTGAGGAATTCAAGAATTTGTGTTCCGAATGTTGGACAAAAAAATACGATCCTCTAGTAATTGTTAAAGATTTTGATATTAACAACGGAAGATGACGCGTTGGGTTCGATAAGTATGTAAAAATAAATACATCAAAGTATCGATAAAAAGCAATATTGCTAAAAACTCATGAGACGGAACACGTCCGCCGCCGATCGACGCAAAACGGATGCGCGTTCGGTACCTCACAATATAATAACACACTCCGAGCGTAAAAAAGCACACTGCCTGAGTGGAGAGTGGAGGGGGTCCACCCAAGTAAACTCTATCGTACTCATAGTATTAGAAAAATATGCATCAAAATATTGAATAATCCCTATTCTTTCTTAAAAAAAAATGCAACCATTTGTGAAAAGATACTACAAAATTCTCAAATCGTTACATTTAACTAATTCAGTCGGTTTGTATTAAAAGTTTCGATAGTACTTGCTAATTTGATACATTTGCAAAAAATGACGGCCAGATGTAATATCAGTCGTATGTTAAAATATAAAAAGATAAAAATACGTGTATCGGGATATATATGTATAGAAGGGGGTGATTTCTTGGATTCTCTTAGGCTGGAAGTTTATCCTATCCTCATAAATAAATAGTTTAATTATACTAATGTAAAAGGATAACTATTAGGCTTTTTGAATAATTTATAAAGATAATATTTTAAAATAAAAATCTTAGTTTGTACCATTGCCAATAGTATACTTAGTATTCCAATATTAGCGAAGGGTAAAAAGATCAACTGAATATTTCATTGTTTCTAACCAAATGTGCAAGTTTTATAAAACACTTTAATTTTGTTCCCGCGTTATAAAATTTAGCGTTCTATACAAAATATTGCATCTTCTACATTGAAACTATTTTGTACCTTTGTAAAAAAAATAATTTTTATTGTGAATAATTATAATTTATTAAACATACTGACTTCGAAAAATAATCTATGAGATTCTATATGCAATTTTCAGTTAAGTTAACAAAACTCAGTATACTCTATACCCTAAAAAAAAATAACGGCTGTTTGTCGACTACAAAGTCGCTTGTATAACAGAACTAGGGAGTTTAAATGACCCGTCTCTACGAGCAGTTTGCCGGACGCGAGTGGATATTCAACAAACATAACATGAAAGATTCCGGTAATACAGAGATTTGATACTACCAGATGAGTGCCCCAACAATTACTTTATTTTAGTCGCTAGTGGAGAACGACAACGTTCCCGGGTTTATTGCTGTTAGCCGGCGCGGCGTAGAGTCAACCACTCGTGCAGAAAAGGAAAAAACTGCTGGCGGTCGAGTGGAAAAACCTGCCCATGAATAATGAACCTAATATAACTTTCCAAAACTAGTGTTGCTGCGTTTGCTTAGTAAACTGGCCACGGTCGATGAATGTAACAACCAAGCGTTTATCGGCCGAAAGGGTTATTTTGCATAAATCAAAAATAAGAATTGTTAGGTACCTCTCATTATTTGAATCCGTAACATAGTCAACTCCATTTCTTTTTTATTTATTTTTATTTTAAATCAAGTCCGACAATAATTAAGAATTATACAGAACGAACAGCCAAATGGATTAAATTAAATGATATCCAGCCATGAAAAAATTTCATCTCTACATTGAACCATCTTAGAGGTAGTTATAACCCCCAAATTTTTAAATGGGAAGTAGGGGGTTTGTGATAGATCACTTGAAAGGCCTCTTCATTATCTATTCAAAAATGTCATTGTTTACAAATTTATTGCAAAAATTAAGAATAAAGAAAGAGGACCATTTAAAAACAAATAATTATATTGTAGTCAGTCTGATATTTGCCTTTGTAAATTTCGGTACTTCGAAGTACTTTTTGATATATTAGGGAAACTGGAAGAGTTCATTGTAAGTTGAAGGAGGAGCGGTATGAAGTCTTCAACTTTTTACCGTCGAAAATCAAGAAGTTAGAGCTATTGTGATTTTGATTCATTTACTGTATCAGGTAAGTTTTTTTTATAATGTACACATGTATATTATGTAGTTTTAAATTTCTGACCCTAAGAAAATGCGAGTTGCATCAGCATATATATCGTAATTGGACTGGTGTTGAGTTTGTTTGTTTATGATGAAATTGTAGCATGAAACTTAATACCTACTTTGCTTTCAAACAACATATTTTTAGGGCACATGGTGAAAAAACAAAATCAAATCCAATTCTTAAACAAAATTACTTTTTTTCCAAGATTAGAATTATAATAATTTACAAGGGAGTGCTGAATTTAAATGCCCTGTGCACATTATGTATACTGCCATATTACATATTTTACTATGTAACTATTCATACCAGTTATAATTTTATATAAAATAATAATACATTACTAACCCTTAATTTTACGTAACAGATTCCTGAAAGTACATAAAATAAATATGTAAAATAATTGTTATATAAAGATATGTATTTTCACATAACTTAACGTTGGTTATTTATTACTTACGTTATGTCGTGTGATTTTACATAAACTCTTTTTGCAGTGCATTATACAGCATTATACAAATCTCAGAAATTAATTTTGAAAAGAACATTATCGATACTTTTAGAGAATACACATCAACTAAGAAACTTTTTGCAATTAATCTTAACAGACAAGATCTAATCCCTAAATTATGTACCAAGCTAAAAAAAACTTTTAAAAATGCTGTTTTTAGGGCCATATTTTGTGATACCGTTTTATCAAACGCTGTTTTAGTTTTTAGTATCAAAACTCAAAAATTCCTAATCATCATCGATAAATTTTCTTAATAAGCTGAAGCTTATCTTTTGATGGGAGTAACTGCAATATACGTAGCAAAAGCTTTGATGCATTTTTTGACTCATCAAGGGACACCCAAAATGTTAGTCTTAACAGAACGTAATAGAAGAGTTTGCGAATCTACACATATTAAAACTTCACTATACTACGGCTTTTAACTCAAATTCTAACAGTATGGCTGAAAGATTCCATTCAACCCTAATCGAAGTAATGCGAATTGTCCAAGAATACCCCAAAGGATTTAAACATCCTAGACCAGATGCCCTATGCTATTATTGGCTATAAGTACTCTATTAATTCGATAACATAACAACATCCTTTAAAAATAATTAACGGTCACATGGAATGTAAAAACCTTTTTAATATCGACCATAATAAAAAATTATACTCCGATTATATTGATCGCCATAAAGAAATTACTACAGAACTTTATAAAGAATTAAATAAACAAATGTCAGAACAAAAGGAAAAACCCTAGAAAAGTTAAATAAAGATTGTCATGAACCCTTCACATACGATCACGGAACATAAAACCGAAGCCCGTGACAAAGCGAATTCAAGATTCATCGCACGTCCCATAAAAATAATGAATCGATCAAAGTAAAAACTTACCAAGATTAAATTATCACCGCCACTTACCATAAAAGTAACCTGAAAAACCCAGTTACTAATCAAAATATCGTATCGTTAAAGAATTCTCTTCGCCCTGGCAACAGTCAAACAGGAGCAAGAGATTAAAATCACAAGTTTGGAATTCAATCCAGGCATCTTGCCCTATAAATTAGGAAATGCCAAATTACAATATACCTATAATTATTTCATCCATTATTTTGACTAAAACCCCGTAAAAACCGAACTAAGAAAGTTTAATAACCACTTCTAAAATACAGTAAAAGTTATCACAACAAAAAATTTTACAATGTAAAGCAAAGCTCAACTTTTTAAATAATAATAAGAGATTTAAAAGAGGAATTCTGAATGGTCTTGACATTATTTTCAGTATATCCGGTAATTTAGACGCAGAAGACAGTAAAAGCTACGACGACGATATAACGTCCTTAAGTTCAAATCAAAAGGAAATAGTATCCAGCTTAAATAAACAAATTTCGCGTACTAGTAAAATCATTGAAGATTACAATACCAGTATTTCGTTATTAAAATTAAACAAAAAATAATTAGCAGACAAAATGAATGAACTTAGTACAGAACTCGAAAAAATTGTTACCCACTTTTCCGGGTATTTAATAGTTAAAACTACTTTAGACCAAATGCACGAACGTCATCAAAATTTTCATAAACATACTTAATAACTTAGAAAGTTCCATTATGTTCTCTTGCTTAAAAACTTTACATTATAGCATACTAAAAATTGACGATTTGGAATATATAATGAAAAAATTACTCAAAAATTATTCGGTAGACAACTTACTATTCGGCGATGCTATTTTTAATATATATAAATACAATCAAATTGTTAGGGTAGATTCGTATTAGTCTAATGATAGAATAGCTATCGTTATTCATTTCCCTATGACCCTTCCTGAAATATATAGTTATTACCTCTATAGTCAATCCCCACCAGAAATAATATCATCCTTACTCAACCTAAATCCTACCTGGCAATACAGTAAAATTGGTACGAGTACAGGGACGAAGAATGCGAAAATATCAATCCCATATACTTCGACAAGCAATCGAAAATGATCTTAGAGACGACAAAAGACGATTGCATCCAACAAGTCCTCCAGCTAAAGAACAAAGGATCTCCGACGTGCGAACTGACTGCAGTCATGATTCAACACGAAATAATTCAACAAATAAATTCGGCCCACTACATCGAGGTCCTACCTCGAGAAACGAAGATGAAAATAACCTGTTCAAAGACAGACTTGGCTGCACTTCAAAGCACCAATTTCATAGAATCGGCTGTACTTTCCAGACAATTAGAAATACATATATTAATTACGAAGATATCATTCCTGGACAACTCTTGCTACTTCAAGCAATTAAGATCAACAACGTCCCTCGCAATCATCAGACAAGTATCGAGATGCGCGAAGTCCCATTGCATAAACTACACCAACTTCGAAAGGAACAGGACCTAATACTCCGAATCAGCCTCAAAACTTCTCCATGAGTTACCCCTACATATGATGCACCCCATTGTACATGCTAGTCATCATTACAGCCGGCATCGTTTTGATCAAGATCAAGAACTAAAAACATTCCAACTGAAGAGCGACTTCCGACTAACCAACCTCTAGAATCGAGATCGAAGATGACGAATAGCGATCCACAACCTGTATGGATATCTATGGGAAGGGTGGAAATACATCATGAAAAATGCTGAACTAATAACAAATTTCGTATAAAACAAATAATTATATTGTAGTTAGGTTGATATCTGCATTGGTAATTGTCTGTACAAAAGCATTACATCGAAATCATTGATAAATTGATTTTTGGAAATCAACTATATTTTTCACTAAAAACTTATGAAAGATTACCGATCAGTTCTTGATAATGAGAACGTAAGCAAAAACCATTTCAGTGTTTTTTTGGGACGGTATCAATAAAAACAGACATCAAAAGTTGCCATGGCAATGTTAGTTTTATTTAAAACGCCTTAACAAATTGTTGTGTGATAATAACTTCATGATAGTACTCGTAGTTGTCAGTGTTATAATTGTCGTTTGAATTTCGTTAATTTTTATATATGGTGTTAGTTTGAGGGTGAATTTGATTCTGGCAAAAAATAATAAACATAAAAAAATTTCGGTTGCATACATTTTAAGGAATCTTCAATTTTTTAATGTTTTTAGAGATGATGTTGGTTGTGAGGGTAAAATTATTTAAAGGAGGTAAATAAAAATTTATTTTAGCAAACAAATTTACATTTTAAAAGTGTCTAGAGTTATGTAGTTAAAATTCCTACCTAATGTGTTTACTAGACTCTAATAATAATGACAAAAGTATGTTTCCCTTAAAAGGTAATTTAGATAAGATACATTATAAATAAGAACCTCGACTTCCAAAAAGCAACATTGTGGTTACTGAAGTCTTGGTGTAAACTAGTATTTGTATATCACTGTTCATTTTTACTTTTTTACTTTTTTAAAAAAGGTAAAGTTGTTATAAAAAACATAATTCTAGTTTTTACTCATCCTTAGTTCTACTACATTTAAAGGGTTTTTGTTACTGCTGGCAGCTTGGCGTCCGCCAACAAACTCATGGCTGAAACACGTGGCTATTATCAGACTGGTCCAAGGCGAATGCATCTATCAACTTATTACTCGATAAATGCTACTTTTTTAACTATATGTATATGACAACAGCATTAGGCCATATGTATTAGATTAGATGATTTGATTGGATCAAATAATTGGCCTAAATTTCCCAAAATGTTAAATTTATAAAATGAATTTTAGCCAAACTTCGGATTAAAAAAATCGAATTCTTGAACAAAGGCACTTCATTTATTCATTTATCGTCCATTATCGCTTCCAATATTCATTTGAACCAGCTCTCCTTCCTAATCAGGAGTTTTACTGCGACTGTGCTCAAAGGAGTAATAGGAACTTAGAAAGTAATTACAGAGTGTTAAACAACCATCATTTTGGCACTGCAGGTCACATAAAATTAATGATATACTAGCTCGATTCTCAAATACCTATTAGATTAGAATTATAAAGCAGGTTGTAAGACGGACTACGTCGAGATTTAATAACACTTGTGGTGATTAAATACATCCTCTTTACAGTGAGAGATAAGATATTTAGAACTAGTTTTTCTTGATATTTTCTTCAAAACTCTATTCATTTTGAATGTTTTTGTTTTAAAATGTATTAAATTTGCAACCAAATGAAGAGTATTGGTACATTAAAATATTGTTCTTTTTAATAACATTATGAAAAAATATATTGTTCTTTTCTGTCATCTGTCAAACAAAAACTTCATTAATAGATATTTGTTTTATCCTTTAGAAGAAATTGGTTATTATTGGGTACTCATATTGCTTGTATGTCTAATTGATTAGGACTTAATTTATTGCTTTACCTTCAATAAAAAACGCTAAATTGATATCACAAGACGTTAAATGATAGAAAGTGATTTCAGTTCCTAGTGACGTTCACCTAAAGAAAATATGATTGGACTATAGATAATGAATGAATGGATCATTTATAATCGAAAATAATGAAAGCGATGTTATATAGCCAACTATTCAATATGTTTATATCCACTCTTAATTTAAGGAGTGCAACATGTGAATTTTGTCATTATAAGAATGATGGAAGACATTCAAGGACACATACATTTGCAAAGCAATATAAATATGTGATGGCAGAAAATGGATCTAAAAAAGATAAAAAACAAATAAAAATTAAATTCAAATACAGCTAGTTAGATGCAAATACAACGCAAAACAAATGATAAAATTAATAATTAATTACTTATTCCGTTCTTTAAAGGCACACATTGCCGAATGCCCCCCGTGTCAAATCAAATCATCAAATTTTTGCTTGTCCTCAATTAGGTTATGGGCTTGTAACTGTGTGCACTGCCAGGTGTAAAGGTCTGTTAAGCGAGTGCGTTGGATATTCAGTCTACCTGTAGAACCAAGAGCGGATTTGTTAATAGATTGTTGTTTTCTCTGTCTGATGCGTATGGATACAATTTCTATAGTCGTGATTAGGAGAATCCTTTCGAGTGACATGCAGATTTTGGTAATTTTTTCTGGAGGTTGACATCCATGTGTTCTAATGTTAGTTTTTGTCTGGGGTGAACGTAGATATAAGGCAGGAGCACATGGTAGAACTTCTTTTGATATTTCAATTTACTAGAGAAGGTACCTAATCTGTCGAACCCACGTGAATTTATTATCTTAGTAGAAGAATTGAGAAATCGGATGCAGAATTAAGTCGCGTGGAAGAACGGCAGGCACAACTTCTATAAGCCTAAAACAACAGGCTTTAAACTACGATTGATATTCAAGCTAGGAATGGTCTTCAATTGCCGACTGGGGTTAATTTCTTTCTAGGAGTGGTTTTTATGCACTTCCGTTAACACCATTTTAGAAATATGCATGATCATTAGCTGAGGCGATCGTTATTTTAACGCTGGTTAAACCCGTCCACATGTTAGGAGGTTAATGGCTCTAGGATTTCGCTATTCTACGAGGGAGTATAGCAAAGTTCCACGTGTCCATCCACTGGAGGAGAGAATCGCTTCCATATTATGGTAATCTGAATATGTTAATGTGGCATCCTGTCCGTGTAATGTAGCTGGCCTTTCGCGGAATTAGGGAGCCTATTGGTGGTCCATTGGTTACTGCTGTCCGATTGAGATTTCTAGATTATCAAAGATAAGTACTGTTTTTTAGTTCAAATTACAAACCCTTAGTAAATCCACACAATCAAGAATATTTAAAGGTCTTACTCGATAGTGTGCTTATCATGGCCCACCACAAAAATCTGGAAGTTCATGTATTCAGTTTCAGTTTCAGTTTTATCTATTTTGTTTAAAAGGTATTCTCATCTTTAATCAGTTTTGTAAATTTAAAATATTTAATTAGTAATTTTTTAAATCTCTCGTATGCAGTTATTCATTTAGAAGTCAGTTTGTAAGTTCGTCAATTTAACATAATTATTTACATTTGATTCATTTTCAGTATTTAGTATATTAGTTCAATTTTGTAAACAGCAACTCTACATTTCTCAATTATTTTGTAGATCTTTCATAAGAGTTTACCAGCTAAAATTATAGTCAATTCATTTTTATATTTTCTAGTACATTGAGTAATTTGATAAATTTTATGTTTTTTGATCTTATCGATACGTACCGAACATTGTAGCTATTTAGGACTCCTAATGTGAGGATGGTCATAGTACCGTTTTGATTTATTGCTAGTACTTGACTATAATTGTGAGTTTGGCCGTGGTGCCGTTATTTTTTAGATCTTTTTTGTTAGTCCTTATAAGTAAGACGGTGTGCGATGTCGCATTTTTGTTAACTCAGTCATTTGAGTAATTGCACTAGTAATTTCTTAAATGTTAAGCAAATTAAATGAATTTTGGTGTAGTACTTATGATTTAATTGTATATTATATTTTATTAGTTATATTTTACAAAGTCTCGGTAGTGAGTTAAGGAGCCTTGTTGCTCATTAGTTTAGATTTTGATTTATTAATTTCAAATATTGTGTTATCAGGTTATATTTAAGGTATTTTTTTGATAAGGCTATCTATCTATTTAAGTTTCAGTGCAATTACATTTTCAAGTGTCATTAGTATTTAATTGAGCATTTTATAGATTCTGGTGGTTTATTAGAATCATAATTCTTCAAATGTTGAAATAAACTATACATAATTAAAGTGCCCATTTGCATTTGTCCTTTTTTTAGTAATTTTACATATTATTAATATTTCATATTTTAAATTAAATTGTCAACAGAACCTCAAATAGTTGTGGGCCAATAATTTGTTAAGCAAACCATTGATTTAATTAATATTTTGTTCACAAATATTACTTTATGTTTTATGGCCTGCCTCATTGAAGTATTTAATCTTACATTAAATTAATGATTCTTATTCATTATTTCGATAGAAACTTGTCTTATATTATCGTTAGGAGACTAACCGCAGTATAATTACTTGATACAGTTAATATTTATTAAATTGTAGTATTTTTGCCGTTACTAGAAATTTATTCTTGATTAATTTGAAATCATTTCACTTATTAATTATTTGTTATTGTTGCTTTTGAATTTTTTTCTAATAATTAATGTGATAGTTTTAATTTCTTAATAATATATAGGTACTTAGTCCAAAAAGTAGTCTACTAAAATAATTCAACTTCCCAGGTTTAATTGTTCACTCAATACTATATATTGAGGATATTTTAGATATTTATTGATTTCATGTTCCTCCGAAAAATCAAGTTCTTCTTTTTTTCACTCATATGAAGCACCTTCACTGTTTTAAATATTTTATTAATATGATTTATCTAGTTTTAATGTATCAGATCGTACGTGTTCACTGTAGTTTATTTCAAAATTTCTAAGAGTCTTGTCAAGATAGATGGCGTTACAATCCGGACAATTTAGTTTGTAAATACCCGATTTTGAAAATTTATTTACATTTACATTTAATAAAAGTGAACCTACATTATTTATAATTTATATATATATATATATGTATCATTGAATTATAAGCTGCTAATTTATGCGACATAGGGTGATTTGAGTTATAATATTAAACCTTTTTTTTTTAGGAAAAGTTATAGCAAAAAAGCATACTATACACATTGCCTAATAATGATTGGTGGAAATGTTTATGGTATACAGTCATGAAGGATAAACAAATATAAAAATATCGACAATTCTAGAAGTCCAGACATGTCGCTAGCTCTCGTTTTCCTGTAACTCACTGTATAAAAACAGTACATATTTACTTTTTTATTGTATCTACTCCGTCTTAAATCTGGTGTACAAATCGAATATAATCATTTATCAATATTTTCACTGTCTTATCTAATCAATTGATAAAACTTTATAACTAGTAGGTAGAGGATTAATGTCACTAGCGTTAGCAAAAAATCCATCCCGATCTAGTTTTTAATCTCATGAAATGCTTTTTGAAGAAATGCGTTGCAACCCTAAGCAATAGAACTAACGTCATAAAAAACATGCAGTTCAACAAAGATTAATGTTTTGTTCAAAGTTATTTGTCTGGGAATAAAATATTTTTAATTATTGTCAAGTTTTTATCAATTGTGTATCTAGAATGATTTCATCCAATTTGAGTGTTTGAGTTCAGATCTGTTGCATTATTAACTTGCCTTGTACAATTATTGAATTAACCAAACCTAAAGGATCGAAATAACTGGATATTGTTGATAAAACTATATATTTAGTGATGTTTTGATGGGAAAGGTAAGACAAAACTGATATTAGAAATGAAGGATACCATGTAACATTTTGCAAAAAGCATTTTCCAGATTTATATATTTTGTTTCGGAGAAATGAAAAGAATTATTCAATTTTGAATTTGAACAGAATTTAAAACCATATGGATGAACAAAGTGTTTTAATTCAACTTGTAAATTGTTTTTCAAGTCTTTCAAAGAGTTAGTTCCTTCTAAAATGTCTCAACCTTCGTTTTTGATAAAATATCTTAAGCTGCCGAAGCAAATGAGAATTTCGTTGAGTTGTGCAAGCTACATATAGTGCACTCTTTTGGCCGAAGATTACTGAAGTTAATTCTATACATTGAAGGGGTTCGTTAGGAGTATTCCTCCATAGCATGTTTTGCAAAAAATTGTGATTATGATTCATTACTATTTGACAAATTTTTTTTAAAATATCAGCTGTTAACACGTACTGGAAAGATCTAAATCGACAAAGAATATATAATAATTTTAGTTGGACACTAGACTCCATTAATAAAATATCAATGAGAGAAATTCTTGTGGTTTTGCAAGAAGAATTAAACGTAATTCTGAGTTTTGTAGATATAGTTTGATCTCTTAAAACGCATAAATGGGGAACGAAATATTTTTTATCAATGTTAAATGTGTGTAACTGTAAACGAATTATTCTAGCATGATTTAGTTGTCAATATTCATCTATGAAATTTTTGTATTCAGTAAATAATTTCGAATAGTTTTCGCTCTAAAGGTAAACATCTGTTTTTTGCAATTTGAAATGAAATCACCTAATTGTTTAATTTTTCAACGGGAGATTAACCTGAAATTTACCATTAGGTTTAATTGTTGTTTTAAATATTTCTTGTCTTAAATTATCATCTTCAGATAAGAAAAGTTGAAAAATAATTTGTTCTTGATTTCAAAATGTTTCTAACAAATGTTCGATCATTCGGTAAATAAGAATTGTTATTGTATAAACTTGGTTCAGGACTAAGAGATTCATTGATAGATTCATTATTGTTTGATAAAGTTACAAGATTAAGGGTTTATTTTTTGATAGGTTCAAAGTTTGATAACTGTGCAAAATTTTGAGATAAAGATTCAAACAAAATCAAATAGTTTTTCAGTCTCTGAACCCCTCTGAGTTATTGGTAATAAAAGCATTAATAAAATTTTATAAAATAAGTGGTGTAGTGTAGAATCACTACTGTTTCCTATTCTTCGATAAAAACATCCAGAATTGTAGAAAACTTTTAATGAACTTATTACATAAAATGTGAACATTCAGGTAAACAATTAAGTAACAGAAAATAAAGCAACGATTCGCAACGTAACGACACAACATAATAACAATAATTCGCGAACAATCGCGTCGGCGCATACCGGTCTCTTTTTTTCGCGAGCGGGGTGCAAGTTACTGATCACAACAGGGGCGGCTTAGAATAATCTTAATTACGACTAAATAAGTGTACTCAAGAAAATATAGGAATTTTAATTTCAGGTAACTTAATACGTGAATGATTTGCTCCAGTTGCTTGTTTAAATTTAGCATAGGTGTTAAAATAAATTGCTTCTTTCATTCTCTATCATCACAAATAGTATTTTTATTTTCTATTTGGTCTAGTATTTCGGTATATTTATCGGAATATAATTTACATCTTTATGACGGTTGTTTGATATTGATTACAAATAGTTCTGGTTTTAATTAAAACATCTATCCTAAATAAACTAATGTTACAATTAAATTTAATTTGAGAATAACTTATAAAAGGTTTAAAATAAAATAGAAGGTACCTATTTTCAGGTGAACTTTGTCTTCACCACTGCTTATTCTTTATTAAATGGACTGTCTCTGATACTATATATTCGCATCAAGACTGTAATAAAATAGGTTTTGAGCAGTAAACCATGGGCGTGCACACAAATGTAAAATATTATTGAATTAAGATGGAGAGTTCCCATGTATATTACTTATTTAATAATAGAATAGAAAAATATTGTGAACTTTCCGAATTATGTTCCAAAAAGAATTTAATAGCTTCTTGCCATCATAGACAGGTTTCTTCTTAATTTTTAATTTAACAATGTGTCTTAGTTTAATTGACTTCCTATGTATTTGGTTACCATTCATTTAGAGCATTTATTTTCTAATACTCTTTATTCCCTAGTTACTTAAGTAATTAATGCACCATTAATTACCAAACAACTAATTTTTGGAATTATTAACATTAACACAGCAATATTTATAAGTAACGTCGAAAGTGGGTTATTTAGTATTTGGTACATTGTACCTGCTGTGATAAACGAATTGGGTTAAGAAGTGTCAGTAAAAGAGTGAAAATGGAAAATAGTTCGGAATGTAGTCCGGTGATACTTATGAAAGGTAATCTATTATCGTCAAACTAGAAAATTATTATAAAAAATGTGTGTGCCTACGTAAGAAGAGAAAATTCATCTTGAACTATAGAAAATTAGGTCCAAACGGCATCAAATATGACAGGTGTGGAAAACTCTTTTAAACAAGTGACTCGTGAAAATTGGGAAAATGTATCAATAATGTTATTAAAGAACAGAAAATGTGGAAACCGAACGAATTTTAAGAAGAAACTTCTAACTTTTCTTGTTAACAATAGTGATTCAGACAGCCATGACAGTCTTTTTGAATAAAGTTTTTATGTGACAATTTTTTAAATAAATTTTGGAAATTATAATAATTATTTTTTATAAAAATATACGGGGTATTCCATTTGAAAAAATTTTTTCTGGCTCTGCGTTCCTGAACTCACTGTATATTTGGGACTAATTTTAAAATGTGAATCTCAAGACTGCCTACACTTTTTGTAAAAACTTTTTTTTCGTAACTTCAATAAAAGCGGACTAACGTACTTCGACGCACCCTGTATAATTAGGTTTTATTACTCTTCTGGTGGTGAAAATACCATAGTTCGTTTTCTGGGAATTCGGGAGGATATGAAAAAAACCAGATCAAAATTTCCACGTGTTATTTAATTTATTAAGAGCTTGTAAATTCCATACAGATTTCATACTTGCCATGGTAGGAATATAGTTCTACATTTAGGAGTACTACGTCTAATGGTTTTATTAATACAAAACACCTAGTCTTTAGTTATTTTAGATATATAATTTTGATGAAGTTATTTCTTTTTGAAATGTTATAATGGTTGATAATAATTTTTAAGGAACAAGACGCGTTGGATACGAATATCTCTTCTGTAATAGAAATCGGAACAGACAAAAATGGTGTGTTAATAGTAACGTGTGTGATATAATATGTGCACGAAAATCAGTAAAGAGGAACCATAGATTGCGTTCTGTTTTTGGTTCAAAGTTGACACTTTGACTATTCGTGATAGGGAATCGCCAGGCTGCCAATAATATTGACGTACATATGTTGATTAATTGTGATTTAGTCGTTTGGTTAGAAATGTGAGATGTTGCCAACTTTTAGTATTTACAAATGTAATGAAATTTTATGAATTATAAAATCACCTGTTAAAAAATCATTTAAATTTTGAACACCCAAGTCGATTTATTTTTTTTACGAATGCGATTGACAAGGCCGATCAGAAAACAAAAGTTCATAGTTTTGTTATTATATTTTATTGTTTCTAAAATGTAAATATTAAAATAGACTCACGATAATTATTATTTTCAAAGACTCTCTCATATAAAATGCCAAAATACAAACTCAGAATAAAAAATACTTTTCATAATTACTCTATTTGTCATTCACTAAATACATTTTCATTATAAACAAATGCTTATCAAAACACCTTAATCCAAGGTTAATCCAAGCCGATAGGACTTATCAATTAACTAATTAACATAAGATAAGAAATCTTGCGGGCAAGCGAGAAAATGCGATACGCCTATGGAAATGACGGAACCCACCAACCACCGACCGTTTACAAAAGCATAAGGTCGAATTTTGTAGAAATATAGATTTAACTCGAGCCATAGATAAACCTCAAACAGGAAAAAATAAACTTAAAATAGAAAACAGGATAACAAACAAATTAGAAAGATTAAAACAAAATTCAGGTTTTCTATTAATGAAGTTAATCGACATGTGGCCAATTTTTAAACGGTTATAAATGTTTATTTTTTTTCATTTTATTGTACCGATAATATTTGCTGTTTGTCGACTTTGTCGGGTAATATAGCCTTGCTAAAAACCGTTTAGTAATAATTTTTATTTTATTATTTCTCTTTATTTGGCGAGCTTACTGAGTAATATTTAGTGTTGAAAAAGACATGCTTAGCAATTTCCTGGTAATAAATCTAGAATGCGGGTAGTCGCTTTTTCCAAAATTTGTGGTATACTTTCAAAATCACTATCTGTTTCCATTTTACGATTTTTTAAAGAAATTTTATAAAAAAAAGTATAACCGAATCTGTTAAAAATTGATCTTTTGACATTTACGGCAGAAGCGCATAATCACTTTGTAAATATTTTTTGTTGATTTTCACATTGACGTATATGCATATACAAGTACGTGTTTAGAAAATGGAATAAAAGCTGTCTTACTTCAACAAAAGGGTAAAAAAAAATCATCGTAAAGCTTGTTCAACATATAAACAATCGCTTTTTGAATGCATAAACGCAAAAATAATTGTTTTTGAAATGATGGATTCGCCAAATTATGAATGAAAATCTATGTGTAACTTCACGTCGGTGAGAACTGGAATGAATTTGCAAAATTTTATAAACTGGTACGTCATACACTCACTAAATATTGGCACAATTTGTAACTCTGTAGTTCCCACCTCACACAGTTTCCCATTCTCGATTTGTACCCAGATCGGTACAGTGACAAAGCGTATAAAAAGTTGTTTCAAATAAGTTATACACAAAACTGATACACACAAAGAAATGGAAAACTAAGGAAAAATTTCTTAAGGAACTGGAAAGATTAAGAAGAGAACTAGACGACATTTCAAGTTTAGATTAGTAAACAAATCAAAATTTCCCGATCACAACAACACCCTGTTGTTAAACCATTACCTAACTAATTCTCTTTAGTGTATAGTACCCTGTTGCTAAAAATGCTGACAGTAACCAGAGAGTAATTCATAGAACCCGTAGGCGCACCATGTTGCTGCCACTAAAACAAAAGGCGCCATGCTGCCTAAAATGTTGTGAAAATAATTTATTATTATTAGAAGCCACGTATTCTAAAATACAATATAAATGAAGGCTTATTAACACTATATCGTTAAAACTGTTATCTAACTGAATTTCATCAGTGTATAGCGCCATGTTGCTAAAAATGCTGAAAGTGACAAGGTAATTTATCTAAGCTTAAGGCGCACCCTGTTGCTGCCACAAAAACTAGGCACTATATTGCCAAATTTTCAGAAAAAGATGTTTAAAAACACCATGTTGTTAAAACTGTTAGGTAACTTAATCTCATCAGCGTATAGTGCCACTTTGCTAAAAATGTACACAAGCCAAAGGCACACCATGTGCTGTCAAAAAACTAGTAACAAGAAAAGTTATTTATTTTATAGTCAGAAAATGGTTTCTGAAATATGTTAAAAATTAAGACTCGTTAACCCCATATTCTTAAAATTATGATCTATTATTCTTAATATTTATCTGAACCTCATTAGCGTATAGCACCATGTTGCATTTACAAAAACGATTTAAGTACCTTATAAAAGACAATATCACAAAAACAAAAGACGCCTTGTTGCCTTCCATTCCGCAGAATATACAAGCTGGCGTGTTTATTGTTATTGTAGGCTAGCTTCCAGACATAGACCGGTGTTATTTGATATGACCGGCGAGGTTAAAAAATTAGGACAGACGAAATAGTCTCTGTATCTAAGCACATATTCAAATATTAACAACGTTACCAAATCATCCAAACTGTATTAATAAGGGGAAAACAGTTAATTTTTCGCGAAAAAAAGATTTTTTTAAAATATTTAATTCACATACAGCACTTAAACAAGGGGGGGGTGGGGGGTAATCAAACATTATGAATTATATAAATATTCAGAGTACACATTAGATTCCTATTAAATATAGGACCTATAACCTAAATTTCAGGCCTAAGTTCAATAACACTTACAGATTTATACCTAATCTCAAAAAACTAAATTCTCGTACAAGTTAAAATGGAGAACCGTAGAATAGCCTACAAACTTACGAACATCCTATTTTAACCTTAAATGATTTAAAAAATGGATACGTTTAAGAGCCCCCATGCACTACAATCTTAGTTGTCAATTTTAAACGCGCAATTAAGATTGTGCACTCAAGTATATACCTAAACGTTTTCTTCTTAAAAAATTATGAAGTACACAGCAGGCCATTACTACTTTTTCAGTGTTTTCTAATTTTAAACCTATTGCTGTTTGAAATATACGAAAACGTGACGCCAAAATTCCAAATACCTTTTCTACTATCCTACGGGCACTGCTTAGTATGCAGTCGTTGTGTTAATATCTTTTGGCTGAACGGTTTTAAAAAATCTGTCCTTAATGCAAACGCCTCGTCTCCTATAAAAACAAACGGAAGCTGATTGTTGCTTTTTTCGCTTTTGGATGGTGGAGGTAACTTTAAATTATTGCTTTTTAATTTTTCATAAAATAAAGTATTTTAAATGACACCATCTTAAATGCACCCATTGGTGCCAAAGTCGCACATTATAAATTCGTAATCTGTATTCTTCCTCACTCTCCGGAAACAAAAAAAAACAATTTCATTTTAGGACGACTCAATACTAGGACCATCAGACGAATCTTTATTATCTCCTTCGGCAGAAAGTACAGTTGCTGATGAGACACCAAGTGAGAGACCACAGTCAAGTACTTCAATTTACAGCAACCAAACGACTAGCAGTACACTACGTAAAAGTGTTGCTGAATATGAGAATACTCCAAAACCCAAAAGCAGACGTAGTGTTGAATAGTCATAATAGCATTAGATTCTTCACATGAAGATAAGTTCGATATAGTCGGAAAACATTTTGTGCACAAATTAAGAAATATGCCCAAAGAAGCGACAATTTTGGCAGAGAAATGTATTACTGATATTTTGTTTGAAGCGGAAATGGGAAACTTGGCCCGTTCATCAAAGTTGAATATTTACAATAGCATGAATATTCTACCTACCCAACCTGTATCACAGTTGCCACATACACAAACATCAGCAACACACTCAACTCCTGAAGGGTACACGGCTTAACAGTTTTTTACTCATTTCTCTGATATGTAAATAACAGTTGCACTTTCTTAGATTTTTTTTTAAATGTGTACATTTTTAGGTTGTTGCATATAAGTTGTTTTATAGTTGCATATTGCTTGGTACTGTATATAAATAAATAAATGCTTACCATGTCTTTTAAAAGTGAATATATAGCACTGCAAATTTCGTAATTTCGACCAGTGGCAAGATATCTTAAACTAGCAGTGAGTCGTTCATGACATGAAATATATGTTCTCAATTGAGTATATTTCTTTAATGGTGTCACTAACTGTAGTAATTCAAATTAAATTTCTTCATCGATTCGTAAATAATAATAATAATTAAATCAGTCATCTTTTTCTGATTTTAGTACCTTTAATAAGTTTACGTGTGAAAAGTGTTGCCTTTTGAGTATGCCAATTCTGCAAAAACAAAAATTTATTTGTTCATTCCTTATACATAAACAACACAATATCTGACCAATATCTGACCAATATCTAGATGTGCTAATACAGTTTAGATACCTATATAACTGTATAGTGTTGCGATATACCTGTGATGCCAACAGAGTCACTTGTACTACGACACAATTGGTAGAACATTCTGCAACCCCCAAATTGATAGGTTTCCTACCCAACTAGATACAAAATATACAAACTAATCATTAACCTGAAACTTGATCTAAGAGTTAAAACACTAGATGTTTTCACACGCTGTTAGAAAAGTTATTCCTTTATGCCAGTGGCTCTCAACCACTGTGCCGCGGCGGCACTATGGCGTACCACCAATACTAGGTAATTGAAATGAAAATGGTTTATTTTGCTTAATTTTAATGTACCGCCAAATTTTTATAGTATCTTAAAGTGTGAGGTATTTCGCTTTTCCTCTATTCTGCTTAAATTTTAACGTAAATAACGACATCAACCAAAAAGTTAGCTTTTCTTAGGGAACCTCACCCAGAATGTAGACACCGTATCCTGGTAGCAGGAGTTTTGTCGGTCGGGTTCTGGAAAAAACTTATCAACAATTTCCAATTCACTAATCAAGTATGACGTTATGTAGAATGATAAGTGGTTCATAATGAGAAACATAAAAACCCAATAAAATATAGCATAACCCTAATAATATCATTGTTAAACAGATAAATAAATAAATCATTCTCCCTCATAAATATCCACAAAGTATCTCTGAGCCTGAATTTGTCTAGACTACTATTAGGGAACATTTAATATCAAACCACCCACTACTATGTGTCATAGTGTACAAGAGATCCTCAACCTTCACAAAAATACATGGAACACAAATATACCATTATTAACATACAAAAACCACTCAGGCCAGCCATAAGCCGGTCAATAAGCAGATTAATAAAGGGGATATTGCGAAAAGCGTTATCAATATACAATTCTCCATCCATCACAACACCTGGCTTGCGACCACGTCAACAGCCTTCAGAGGTGGTGTATCAATTGAAGAAGTAAGAAAGTGACTAGGATAATCTTCCAGATCTTCTTCCTTCAACAAGCTTCGTAACAAACCCCTCAGCCCATTAAAAATGTACATTTGTGAAATGCTTACCAATATCAAAAAACACAAATGAAAACGATTCTAATGTAGCGTAAATAACATATCAAAGTTACACATTACCGTTAAGACATCTGTCAACACAAAATATGTGTTTTTAAATTTTTCATTGTTCCTAATTTTTCCCTATCTTGTCGTCAAGTAAAGGGATTATTCATTCTTCTTTCCAGCCCTAGATTGTTCTACTATCTCTAAACATCTGCATATAACTAAATTTGTAATAATGGAAGGACAGGAGTACGAAGTATAATTGAAAGATCAAATGCCTTACCTGAAGGAAATTTTATCCAAATTATACGAGTACTCCTGTAGGAGATTATTACAAACCTTCCCTGGAATACCATCCACAAACAATCTCGAGTGAAAATGGAGGAAAACGACAATGGGAAACTGTGTGAGGTGGGAATCACGGAGTGACCGAGGAACGGGTTTGCCAAATAAATCTCTAAAATGTACCGATTTCTGGGCCGCGAAATGGCGATGCATATAACTGAATTTGTAATAATCGAAAGACATGAGTACTCGTATAATTTGGATCAAATTTCCTTCAGGTAAGTCATTTGATCTTTCAATTTTACACCACAACGTTTTAATGTCCGCGATCTTAGCACCTTATATGTAAAACTTATAATGAATAATTATATCATTTAAAAGGCCCGGAAATCGTCATAAAAGAAAAAAATACTTCAAGTTAAAAGAAAAAAATTGGAATAAAAGAGATTTAAATTTTAAAAACAAATATTAAATATAAAGGGTTTTCTAATAAGGGCGGGTTGATCTTGAAATGGAATAAAACAAGTTGTGTGTGAGCTATTAACGAAATTCTTTTTTTATTTGAAAGGCCGATGTATGCCATTATGTATGGAATATGACATCATTGAAGTACCCGACGTGGCTTCGCACGGTCGCACGAATCCGAGAGGTCCAATGACTCTGCCGCATAGATCTGGCTGAATTTGAGCGATGGCCTGGATTATGTTGACTTTGAGAACATAGGTCGATTGCGGCTTACTGACATAGACCTGCGACTTCAGAAAAAGTCTAGCGGAGTCAAATCGCACGATCTTGGTGCCAATTCACATCACCTACGCGAAAGATAACCATACCTATGACGCCGCCGGCTCAAAATCCGCACCAAACAGTAACTTTTTGTGGATGCATTGCCACCTGGAGAACCTCTTGTGGATTGGTGTATTTACTTTGAGTGTTTAAATCACTTGTAGAAGTTTTGTCATCTTACTATGACCAGTTTTTTATACCAATTTTTTACTGATAGTCCCGTCACAAATATACACTTACGCTTACATATGTATTTATTTTCTTTTCTTTATTTTCTCTTCGTTAGTATTGGGAAATTTAATTTTTTCGCGTTCTATTTATGATATATGATATATATATATACAGCCATAACTTTCTATTTTGATAAATGAATAAATCGGAGTGTAGATGTATACGTTTATTTTTTTTATATTTTCATATCAAAATTAATTATGTGGAGTATAAATATACATACATTTTTGCAAATAAATAATAGTTTTAATTAAATCCGCCTCTGTGTAATTTCTCCTACTATTATTGGGTTCCAGGGAAAAATAAATACAGCTTTGGTGTAGCTGATTATATTATTAGTGTTCTTTTTATCTATTGTTTCTATGATCTAAAATCGTCTCGACTTATTGAGCCGCCCTCGTACATATAAGGATTGGAGTTTGAATATTTTTTGGTTTTCTATTATTCCTAGTCTATTATACTATTATAATAAGAAATAACTTTAGGAATGATTCAGAACGAACTATTTGAGTTTAAATTCGATGAGAAAATGTATTGAAATCTAATTTTTTATTTAATTTATGATAATCTACTACTGAACTAGAAAAAGTTAGACATTTTGCAGATAAATGCCTTTTTTGAATTTACTTTTTAACGACGACAGATAGGTACAGAAAAGTGAAAATCGAAGTGTATAAAATTCGCTATCCTCTGATAAATAGTAGTAATAGAGGGTGCTCCATTTGAAAAATTTGAGAAAATTAAATTAATTTTTGACCGCCTTGTACAAAATAAACAATTCAAACTTGCTCTAAAAATTTTTTGGTCTTTTGGTTTTATACATTTTAAGTTTTTTTAAATTCCATGTTTAAATATCAGAGAGCAAATTGTGTAATTTTTTTTCTCCGAAAGGGGTAGGATATTAAAAATAAAATTTTGTGGGTATGTCCTAGAGACTATATAGTATCTAAAAATCTAAAAAAAGTTTGGTCTTTCAATTAAAAAAATATTAAGTGATTTGCCTATTTTAATATATACATGAAAATAATTTTATAATATTTGGTTTTGATAAATGAATTCTGCTAAGCATTTTGTACAAATATTAAACAAGAAAGCGGTGCGTTTACAAAAATTTATGAATATTATCTCCGATCATAAATAATCACTTATTCAGATGTGTGTAACCAATTAATGGTCATCAATATTGGCTCGGAGAACTTTGTCCACTTCAGTTTTTTTGTTATTCAATATTTTAAAATTTATTAGATTATTTTCATTCATATTTGAAATATTTAACAAATTGTATTGTATTGTATTGTACAAATGTACAATGATCAATTTAGATTTTTTCAGAGTCGAAGTTTTACCTTCAAAGGTTACAGACGTGTCTCGGCTGCTATCAGTAGGTGATAAAATTCGATAAGTTTTATTCTTTCATATCGTTAAACGAAAAACAATACAAAACAATACAACACAGTTTTTAACATCATTAATTATTAATAATGTGTATGTGCTATAAATCTCGAAAAATTAAAAAATAATTGGGATAGTTACGTTGTAAAAATGTCATTTATACCACCAGTGATACTACATCCAACACAAACAAATTCTCAAGAAATATGCAGTTCCAATCTAGTTCCAACTATGCCGACAGGATGTTACACTACACAACCAGTGGCGTACCTAACACAATCTCAGATGGTCGGTGAACAGTACCAAGTATTGCCAGGTAACTCACTAACGTCCTATCCTTTACCCTCCTTAAATCCACAACAGTCACAACAAATCAGTCAACATCAACAAAGCCAGAACAATCCAGATGAGTGGACTACAGTCGGAAACATAAAAAAAAGGCAGAGAGTTAGCCCAGATAAAAGAGCTGTAAAACAAACAAAAATAAATTATTATTGGTTGAATTCGCCAATAGAAACATCAAATAGGTACGCAGAACTTGACGATAACCAGGAATTGGAAAAAGAAGGAGACACTAATGACCAAGAAAGTAAGGAGGTCAAACCTCCTCCTATCTTTATACAGGGTGTCAAAAATATTACTCCACTAACTAAACTGCTACAAACCATAGCAAAAAACAACTACGAAATTAGAGTATTAAACTTTGACCAAGTCAAAATTCAAACCAAAAACAAAGAAAGCTACACAGAAACCATTAAGGCTCTGGAAGAGAAAAAAACAGAGTTCCATACTTATAAGCTAAAATCAGAAAGATCCTTCAGGGTAGTCCTCAAAAATATACATTACTCAACAGACACAAATGTGTTAAAACAGGAAATCGAGGGTTTTGGGCATACCGTTGAGAATATTTGGAATATAAAACACTACAAAAATAAATCTCCTCTGCCAATGTTCTTTATTGACTTAACGGCAGCAGATAATAACAAAGATATATATAACATAGAATATTTATTACACCAAAAAATAAAATTTGAGCCGCCCAGAATGAAGAGAGATATACCACAATGTAGCAGATGCCAACGCTATGGCCACACAAAAAAATACTGCCAGTTAAAACCAAGATGTGTAAAGTGTACAGGTGATCATTCAACCCAGGATTGCCTACGTAGAGAACGATCAGCTAATGTAAAATGTATTCTATGTGAAGGGAACCACCCAGCAAACTATAAAGGTTGCGTAGTATACAAAGACTTAATTAAAAAGAAATACCCCCCACTTAGACCAAAGACAAATACTAAAGGCACAATACAAAACCAGACGAACTACACACAACCCAACATAAGTTACGCCAAGGCAGCAGCCAGTAATCAAGAGCAAATAAATACCGCAACTCTACATAACAATAACCAATCAAACTCTGATCTTTTTGAGCTTAAAAATATGATAAAAGGGCTAGTTGAACAAATGGGTACACTATTAAACCTACTAACCACAGTAATTACAAAGCTTACTAACTGATTATGTTAACTAATATCGCAGCTTGGAACGCTAACGGTTTAACTCAACACTCTGAAGAGGTAAAATCTTTTATTATCCATCACAACTTAGATATATTGCTAATCTCCGAGACCCATTTTACCACAAAAAGTTATTTTCGTATTCCGAAATATACAACTTATCACACCAACCATCCTGATGGCACTGCACACGGCGGGACGGCAATAATAATCAAAAGTATAATCAAGCATTACGAAGAAACAAGTTACCGAAATCAAAAGCTACAAGCAACTACAATAACTGTTGAAGATTGGCAAGGACCACTGACAATCTCGGCTGTATACTCACCACCTAAACATGCAATAAAGAAAGAAGAATACGAAGCATTTTTCTGCACACTGGGAAACCGATTTGTAGCGTTTGGCGACTATAATGCCAAGCACACTCACTGGGGCTCACGACTTATTACGCCAAAAGGCAGACAACTATATATGGCCATGATAGATAAAAATCTAAAATATTGCTCGACAGGATAGCCAACGTACTGGCCCACAGATAGAAACAAGGTACCTGATCTAGTTGACTTTGGCATTACTAGAGCTATACCGTCAAACGCTATAAGTTCAAAATCCAGCTTTGACCTTTCCTCAGATCATTCTCCAATACTAATTACAATAAGTACCGAAATTCTAGAAACCTGTAGACCGCCTACCTTAACTAATAAATTCACTGATTGGAACAGATTTCGAGAGCTTATTAACTACAACCTAGATTTAAACGTATCTCTACAATGTGAATTGGAGATTGATGAGGCAGTACAATATCTAACAAATATCATACAAGAAAGTGCATGGCAAGCAACGCCAGCACTCAAAAAAAGTCACAGCTTAGATACCCTACCATCTGTAGTCAGAGAAAAAATAATCAACAAAAGAAGACTTAGGAAACGCTGGCAAATAACAAGAGCCCCAGAGGACAAAAGAATATTCAACAAGGTAGCTCAGGAACTGAAAAACCTCCTGTATGAAAACAGAAACTCCGGCATCCAACAGTATTTAGAAAACCTGACTCCAACAGAGGCAACTGATTATAGTCTTTGGAAAGCAACAAAAAAGTTAAACCGACCACAAACACACAATCCACCACTCCTTACAGACGAAGGTGAATGGATTAAATGTAATATAGAAAAAGCGTTACACTTTCTTAATCATCTAAAAAAGGTCTTTCAACCATACAAGACGCAAACGGAAGATGATATTGTAAACGAAAACGAAGTATTTGAATACTTAAACACCACTTACCAACTGGAACCTCCCATAAAAAAGTTTTCTGTTTTGCAAGTGGCCAGCTTTATACAGACTAAACTAAATCCAAAGAAGTCACCAGGTTATGACCTCATCAGAGCCAGGACCTTGCAAGAATTACCATACAAAGCAGTGAAATTCCTAACCTTTATAATAAACGCATGTCTCAGGAGAGGTTATTTTCCAACGCAATGGAAAGTTGCCGAACAGATATCAAATCTTATAGGCCCATAAGTTTGCTACCTATATTGTCAAAGCTCTTTGAAAAACTTCTTGTAGAAAGATTACAACCAATAATCGAAGAAAATCAACTAATACCTCACCATCAATTTGGCTTCCGACAGGAACATGCAACTATAGAACAAATACACAGGGTCGCCCAGAAGATTAGTGAAGATCTGGAAAGAAAAAAGTTCTGCGCTGCGGTTTTCCTGGACATAACGCAGGCCTTCGACAAGGTCTGGCATCCAGGCCTTCTGTACAAACTTAAAAAAGCCTTACCTCTAAATTACTTTATCATCCTCAACTCATACCTCACAAACCGTCATTTCCTAGTAAAACACCATGGAGAATACACACCTTTGCAAAAAATAGAAGCTGGAGTTCCGCAGGGCAGCGTACTAGGACCACTATTATATCTTCTATACACCGCAGACTTACCCACAAGCGACAAGAGCCTGTCAGCAACATTCGCAGACGATACAGTCATCCTTACATCTAATGAAGACAAAAATACTGCTTCCCTAAAATTGCAAGAACACGTACATAAAATAGAAAAGTGGCTCAACAAGTGGCGCATTAAAGCTAACATCACCAAATCTGTCCAAGTTACATTTACGAACCGCCGTGGAAACTGCCCACCAATTAAACTCAACAACAGTCAACTACCACACCGTGATGAAGCGAAATACTTAGGAGTTTACCTTGACAGACGTCTCACATGGAGAAAACATATATTCTCAAAACGTAAACAGCTAGGTTTTAAACTAAGGCAGCTCCACTGGCTAATTGGGCGGAAATCAAAACTAAACTTGAAAAATAAGCTACTAATTTATAAAGCCATCCTAAAGCCAATATGGAGCTACGGAATCCAGCTGTGGGGAACGGCATCGCTCTCCAATATAGAAATCTTAGAACGTTTCCAATCAAAGGTCCTTCGACTGATGACCAATGCTCCATGGTTTGTACCAAATTATCTAATAGCGAGAGACCTACAGATGAACTCTGTGAAATCGGAAATAACGAACTACTACGTTAAGTACAACATTCGTTTAAAAAAGCATCCAAACAGACTAGCTCGAAACCTAACACGTAGACCAACTGTGATACGAAGACTCAGGCGTTATATGCCGTGGGATTTAAAAGATAGATTTTAAAGTGTAGTGTTATGTACTCCCAAATCTTAAACTGAGTTTTTAACCTTTGTTATTAACTACTAATTTATAGGAAATTGTCACAGGACACTTTTCCTACATGACAAATTTTAATCAAATCATTTGCTTATTGTTAAAATCTGTAACAGATTGCAAATAAAGTGGAAAAAAAAAAAAAAAAAAAAAAAAAAAAAAAAAAAAAAAAAAAAAAAAAAAAAAAAATTTGAACCACTACTGCACCGAATAACTTTCATTTATCTTTTTGAAAAGTTAAAAGTGAATCTATATTTGATAGCATTTCGGGAACAAACTGCCGTAAATTTACAAAGGATCATTTTTGAATTTTCATTAGTTGTTGTCATTTTGCTTAAGTGAGAATTGACTATTTAGGATTATTATACCTTTCATCTAAAATATTTAGAGCTACAATTAAAATTTTTCATCTGAAATTCTTAGTGATTCAATAGATTTTTAGATAGGAGTTGAGATAAAAAAGAAATTCTGAATTAGATTGTAATTTTTGGTTACTGCTGATTGAAAAGTCAAAAAGATCACGAAAACTATTGTACTACTCGATTTAATTTCTTGGTAAATGATTCTGGTTCTCTAGTAGCCAATTTTCCATTCTAGTGAGAGTTGATCTGCAGACTCCCAGTTTTCGAAGAAGAGATTCAGAATGAGACATTTTGAAAGAGCAAGATTTGGACAAGTTGACAAAGGAATGGAATTTTCGACAAATAAGTTTGATTACAATTTGGACGAAATAAAGAATTAACTAACCTTTTTTCTTATTTTCACTAGTAGATGATGTCAATATAGGCCACTGTTGCCTGTAGATGAAAAGATGATGGACAGACAGCTTTTGTCTATTTGTTGAAGATGAACAACAAGTGCAATGTAGGTTTCTGGCAGTTGCTTCGGACGAATTAACTAAGGGGAACGGGCAAGCCGAATGAGACGAGTACAGGAACAAAAGGGAGACGGATACAGGAACAAAAGGAGGGATTTTAAACAGGAACTGCGACGAAGTAAAAGAGCTAGTTACTTCGCTTTTCTGGTGAAGTTGATGCTTAGGCGACAAGACTAGCTATAATACTAAGTTGCAAATGTACCCATAGTCTTAGAAGAGAGTACCGTGTACATGTATATCATCAAAGGAGGAAACAATGGAGCACCCCCTAGAAATTTTTCCGACGATTCTACAGAAGGGTCCGAACTTTTTTTTTCAAAGCAAAGGAGAAAATGTGGGATAGATATTTAATGGAAAGTAGTATGAAACTACACATGGTCCATCAACGTCAACATTCACATAGGTAAGGGGATATTAACAAAAACATCAAGTATCTGGGAGTTATATTAGAGACGAAACTAAATTGGAAGCCGCCCATCGACAGAATAGTTGACAGGTCGACGACAACAATGTGGAAAATGTGCCGGATTACTGGAGACACCTGGAGTCTGAAGCCCAAGGTCCTCCGGTTCTATATGGCCATTATCATACCGAGGATTTTTTATAGATCCGTGGTCTGGTCACCCAATGTGGACCTAAGTGGTCTCTAGTAATTAGGCGTACGTCCAGAGAATAGCCAACTTCGGAACAACATGTCTTACTTAAAATGCCATTCTTGCTTTTCTTGATTACAATGGGGGCAATGTCGGCCTTCATAACGCTATTGGACAACGGATGCTGAAGGGGCAATGAAGAAAGGCACACTGCAATCGCCAGGAAGGTGGAGAGGGAATTCCATCTCATAAACCTCAAAGTAGTGCAACTAAATAACTGTTTAAGGACGGAAAGTAGATACAAACTCACAATTCCATCGAGGGAAGTTGCAAAATTGAGCTAGACTCAAGGCGAGTACTCCACGGTATTTCAATTTGAAGTGTTTGCTATATGAAAAGCGGTAAAGCAATCAGAAGCAAAGCGGATCCGCAGCAAAACGTATGCATTCATTTATCTGTTGGAATTTTATATTTCAACAATTTTATCGTAACTATCTCTCACACACTTAATTAAAGTGGTAAAACTGTACAGTTATAAACAAAAATAAAAATACAAAAAATAGACGCCCACGCTGTATTTTTTATGAAAAAAAAAATCTAATTAAGTAGTTCATTTACTGGGTTCTAAATTGGCAGATTGTTTTGTACTGTTTTATCTGAAGAATGACTCAGTTGTATGCGTTTTAAACTTCTGTAAATTGACGTCTGAACTAATGCTTTATATCTTACTGAGATAATCCTCTTGTGAATCTTGTGAATTTTAGGTTGGAACAACGATAATTAAATTAAAATGTATTCATTCATATTTAAATTGAATTTGTCTTATATTATATATTATATATTGATAAATATTAAATATTAAGTTTTCTTCCCTGTCGGATAAAGGGTATAATATTTAACCTTAAACTCATATTTAGAGCAGAACATTTATTAGCAATATTAACTGCGATTAAATTTGAAATATGTTTGAGAGAATACTGACGAAAAAAATTTGAAATCAATATTTTTTCTGTTATCATTTGTTTGGGTTTTGAATATGTGAAATGTATAAAATCTGACTCTTATCTTTCTGTAATATTTTAAATTTAATTATACCACTACTATAATCATATAAAATGCTAATAGCTCTAAATATTTATGACTTCTTTGGCCAATAATATTGTATGTTTCAAATTATGCTTGATTGCGTTTATATATATATATATATATATATATAAGCTGTGAACAAAAATGTATTCAGTTAGAAACAAAATGTAAATCAAATGTCGAAATTTATACGGCTGGCGTATAAGCAAAAGCTATTTTAAAACTTAGTTCAATAATAACAAACCGTTTTCTAATTATATCCTCAAACATTTTTGCTTTAAAAAAATGGTAATTCAACTAGTCTGGTATCAATTATTACCAATGAAATATAACAGTTCATTTTAATTAAAAAATGCTAGAATTTTTTATATCCACATACAATGTGTCTCTACATAAGATAAACGGTTTTATTAATAATTTTACAATAAAAGTAACTTTTTATAACAAGTTCTATTTAATAATGCAATATTGTTACGTTCATATTACATTGCTACATTCGAAAAATTAAAATCCAAATGATTAAATTCATCTGAATCACAATTATCGAGTTACTGCAATTAAGCCTTTTTGAAACCATCATCATATTTTTTCTCAATTTCTATATTAATGAAAATTCCTACTAATTCCTACTAATTTTAATATAATCGCTCGATTATACCTATTTAGAATCGTATAAATAGTCAAAATAGGTCTTAGCGTATTCATGCCTTTAAAATAAATGATTTATTAAATTCTTGTAATTTTAAATTTTAACCTCTTTACAGAATTTTATGGATGGGTTGGTTTTAGGGTTAATTTTTGCCCTGCAAAATATAATGAAACATAAGTTATTTAGAGAGGGTAAAATGAGATATTCCAATGAAAAAGGTTCCAGCAACGTACATTTTAGATGTGTTGTGATTGTTTATAGATGGGGTGGTTTGAGGATGAATTTGAGTCCGGCAAAATATACCGAGATATACGTTATGAAGAAAGGATAAATTGAGATATATTTTACTAAAAAATTTTTAGTCACATTCATTTTATTAAGGGTGTTGCGATTTTTTAAAATTCATGGCATGAACTTTTTAGTTCCTTCTATGGCCTACAACACATGTTTATTATTTTGTTTAGTTTATAGAACCATCCTATAATATGCCACGGGAAAGTACTTTCAAAAATACTTTTATTTTTATGTTTAAATAGTACAGTTACAGAGTTATTTAGAATTATAAAAACTAAAATTTTGGTAAATTACGTGTTTTTTTAAAGCTGGCTATGAATCCTGTATATCGTTTTACAGTTAATATTATGTACTCTTTTGAGTATTCCTTTTCTTTAATATATATTTTTGAGAATCTGCTCTTTTTCGAACCAGTAATTGGTAGATACGATCTGGATGGTAGGTGAATGCAATAAAAACTGTTTATTGGCGATACGTTAGAGTTTATCAGGAAAGATTATATCAGCACTACTCGATATCTAGAAAAAGGGATTTCGCAAAAGCAATGGATGGATTTGATAGTCCTGTAGATTATGACAAAAATGAGAAAACAGAAACTTTGGGTAATTAGGTACATATAGAGGTTTTATTACATAACAGTCTATTATAGTATTTTCGCCATCAGGAGAGAGTAATAAAATGGTTTTCTATTTATTTGGTTACCATCCATCTACAACATTTATTTTGTAATCCTCATTATTCCCTAGGTACGTAAGTAGTTAATGCACACTTAATTACCAAACAACTAATTCTTGGAAATATTAACATTAACACAGAAATATTTACAAGTAATGTCGAAAGTGGGTTAGTATTGGGTATATTGCACTTGCTGTGATAAACGAATTAGGTTAAAAAGTATCAGTAAAGAGAGTGAAAATGGAAAATAATTCGGAATGAATAATAAAAAATATGTATGACTACGTAAGAAGAAAAAAATCAACTTGAACTAGGGAAAACGCGGTTCAAACGACATCAACTATGACAGATGTGGGAAAACTCTATCAAACAAGTGACTCGTGAAAATTGGGGAAAATGTATTAATCATGTTCTTAAAGAAGAACAGAAAATGTGGAAACTTGACCAATTTATAGAAGAACATGTTTTTAACAACATAGTGGAGGAAAATAAAAACAAGAACTTCCAGAAGAAGTCAAAAGAGCGATCAGAAACAAGGTACATGAATTTTATTTTAAAAAAGAAATACAACGTTAGCAAAAATTTTGAATTCCATAAAAGAAGATCCATATTTGCCTGACATAAAACAAACAAAACTTTGGCAAACCCTTAAAGAAGTAAATTTTACGTGGTCAGAAAAAGATAGGAAATTTATGTTTATTGATAATGACGAAATTATTTGTTGGAGAAAAAAATATCTTGGAACCATATTTCAGTACCGTTAATAAGGAAGGTAAATTTTTTATTTAGATGAAACTTGGGTAAATTAAGGACATAGAGTATCCAAAATGTGGAAAGATAACAATGATTATAATTTACTACTCTCTCCTGATGGCGAAAATACGATAATTAATGGTTAACTCGATGAAAAGCTAATATAACGAGGGATACGAATAGGAGGATCAATTCGCTAGCCGGCTAGATCAACAAATGTAGAAAAAGTGGACTAATTATATGACTATACCAACCTTATCAAGCAGCCAAAACCCATTAAGATAATGACCTATATTACCTTATACAGATTTGGCCTGAATATTTGAACTCATACACGAATCAATGCGAACGATAAAAAACGAGTTATGAAAGAGATAGAACGTATTACTAATATCTTGAAGTGGGGATATATCGATGTGGGAAGATTGTTATAGTCAATTCGACACTAATTTACCGGCAGTCGCGGTCGTACCTCTAGTTTGGTTGAGAGGGGACACATTGCTGCCCGCTCCTTAAAATTTCGCCTATGTCCTTTTAGATACTTTCTAAAACTGTATACAGACTAAACTACTGTTAGACATCCATTCTATTTTGTACTTCGATCTAACAGTAACCTTATATTTATGTATTAGTAAACAATAATTGTAACAATTAGTTGTACTAAACTTTTTTAAAAAGTGAGTTTTTATTTCACCATCAAAATTGACTTTTTTCTGTGAGTATAACTGAAGAATGAAAGATATAAGTGCCTATAACTACTAAGGAGGATATGACATATCCCAAGCAACACATTTAGTACCTGCTACGTGGTAGCGACTAAATATGTCACTACATAGTGGTTTGCCTTAGTTGCCACTATGTCATAAGAACGGATTAAATCCTTTCCTGGTACCAAAGTGGGGAACAAATGTCACGTAGCCAAGTCATATTTGCTACGTTTCGGCTACAGTCCCTACAACTTCATGGAACCTCACAGCTACGTTCTAGGAACATTCCAGGGTAGTTCCCGTGTAGTAGCATTCACTTCCGATATTTTTCATGTTTGTTGTCTTTGTATTTCATATTTCTGAATATTACTTATCTCAACTTAACTTGTTATTCCATTCACTAAGATTTCCATAACATCATTCTTTTAATACTTATACTTAATATTGCGGTATAACCAGAATTGATATTATCTAAATAATTCATGTGTTTTTCATATCGGATACAAAATTTACAAACAAAATAAAATTTATCGTAAATTTCTGAAAATTAGGTTTAAAAAATAAAAGCGCCCTCAATATATACACATATTTAAAATATAATAAAAAAATTTCTTTTTTTATATTAATATAAATGTATAATTGGAGAAAGTACATGAAGATTCTTTTGTTAGTTTATCGGAAATAGCATTATATTAACACTTTTTGAACTTAAAAATAATGGTGTGATTCCATATTTTAATTTTTTAAATGGCGAAAATGATACCTATGTATCTCAAAGTACCTTTTGCTATTTCTATGTTATAATAGCCATCTACAAGATGGCAAATTCCAACCGTTTTGTCTTTTAAAGTATTCGCTACGATAAAATAACAGTTGGAACCATCCTAATGTAACTGTATGGTAGCAGTTTCTACATTGCTACTACAAAGATCCTAACAGAGTGCAGTACGACTTTTTCTCGCCACCAAGATCCCATTTATCACTTTATAAGTACATTTACTAAAATGTAAATTTAAAACAACCACTAGTTAAAAATTTACCACATTCATACCTTTTAAAGAATAAAATACAATTTTTCTATATCCTGTTCCATATTGAACTACACATAAATATTTTGATGCTGAAAATAGCATTAAATTATTCTTAAAAATATCGATACTCTGGTATCGATATTATATTTTCGGTGTTATTTAGTTTTTTCTATTACTTTTCTAAAAAATTACAAACTAATACGAAAGAAAATATAGTCATTCAACTTAACAATGTCTTCTGATAACTTATGGATTCTCCAGCAACCAATATTTTTGTCCTATTCCTAATCAAAGTATCGATATTTGAAAAATCGATTTTATCTATTGACAATTGACATGTAGGTGGAGGTTAAATTAGAATTGTTAGATGGCTTATTTTTGTATGTAATTAACAGATAAATTAAGTTTCGCTTGGTTGTTTGCTGTTTTTTTCAGTTTTCTATAAAAAGTAGATGAAAATCAGACGAATTAATTTGGAAGCCATTTTGTTAAGCTTGATGTTACTAAATAGTAATAATTCACTATATGGTGGCATATGAAAGAAGCGACTACTTTCAAGAGAAAACAGTCTTCTACTGGGGTGTACCCGGATTGTATGTAACTTAAAGTTTCTATACTTTTAAGTTCCCTTGCTTATTCCAGGTACGTTACTAGAACCACTATCTGGAACTATAAAGTACCATATCTTGTAAGTCTCAATTTAGTTCCACAAACTAGTAATTGCCTCAATGCTTTGCCGTTTCAAAGTAGTAGTCTTTTGAAAAGCTATTTTAATAGTAGCCGGGTAGTTCCATTAAATTTAAAAATGTCTTCAATGTGGCGGACCTTTGTTATAGTCAATTTAAGTAGCAAGTAAGTAACTGCTACACTTTTTCAACACCATAAAGTTATAAATATTTTTAAGTTAAAAAATAGGTAACAGGTTTGAAGCATTTACTTTTATAAAGTTCCGGTTTCTATATCTGTTCCTGATACCAAATGTATTGCTTGGGATAGCTAGAGATAGTTTTCAAAGCATCAATATACAATATACGAGTATAAGGAGTAAGTAAGTAAGTAAGTAGGTCATTTGAAAATGGGGTATGTAATAAGTTGCTCTTTCAAGCAGCTTTCATAATTATTTAATTATTAGCAATTTGGAAGTTTGTGTTTCTTGTTGTTTTTCAGTTAAAATTAGAATTTTGAAAAACGCTTATGACTTTATTTTTTAAATATTCTATGGATATGTTTTTTTTGAGCTGTCAAACGGTATACAGAATTCGCCAAAACCAAAAACAATAACACTTATATTTACCCAAATTATAATTTTCAGTTGCAAAATTCCTGATTAAATGACCAGTTTATACAGGGTGATCAATTTATACTCCGAAGTTTGATAATCTTTAGAAATAGGAAAGAATGTTTTAAATAAAAGTTATAGGTAGAGTCAAGCTTCACATTTTAAAATTATTTCGTAATGTACATACAGCATATCAAAGTTTTTTTTTTAATGGAATACACCATATATTTTTACATTTTTATAAACCTCTTGCCGAACTAATTTCAACGATGTTTTGACCTTGTCATCAATAATTTATAATAAACCCTAGATGAACGATTAAACGATTTTTCTAAGGGTGCATTAACTACTTACGAGGAAGTAACTAGGGAATAAACAGGATTACAAAATAAATGCTTCAAATGGGTGATAACCAAATACATAGAGTGTCAATTAATCTAAGAGATATTGTTAATTTAAATATTAAGAAGAAACCTGTCTATGATAGCAAGAAGCTATTAACTTCTTTTTGGAACATAATTCGTAAAGTTCACAATATTTTTCTATTCTATTATTAAATAGGTAATATATAAATGGGAACTCTTCATCTTAATTCTATTTTATTATTCTCTCTTAATTTCGAAAATACTATAGAGTTATTCAATTAACTCGGTAATTATAAGATTTAGCTAAAGGGAATGTTTTACAAAAATAAAAGTATTATAAAAGTACTTTCTCGTGATGCTATAAAATACAAGAAATTTCATTTAAAAAAAGCAAAGACAATCATGGGTGTGAGCTTTGGGTCACTCTGTACACAAAATAAAATAAAGTTTATTAATTGTATTAAAAGTAGTCTTTATTGAAAACAACTTGCCAACGAAAAATGAACATTTTGTTCTTTATTATAAAACGTACAGGGCGTTAACTTCAACAAGAAATACACAATAGAATCTAGTGAAATAAATTAGATACCCTCTATTTAAAAGTCGTAGACATAATTATTAATTATAATAAGAATAACATAAGTAATTTAAAAACAAAAAAAGCCTAACATGCAAGCAAAAACGTGTCGATAAATCGATATTTATTTATTTCTATTAAGAACTATTTATAGAACGCGTATATACATATATATCTTTATGAGGAATGTGCACAGATAAATATTACGACTTCCAGATTAGTATGACGTCATAGGGGTCTTCGATGTGAAATTGTTATAGACATAAAAGAGAATTAATTGCGTGATATATTTATTATATGATCTAGTATGTGTGATTCCTTAGGAAAGGCCAAAAATCTAGTTAAAAGACTAAAACATTATTTATAGTGATCCAATTGAGTTTTTATATGCTATAATTTTTATTAATTTGATATTATTTGAATTTTATAGATTTTAGACTACTTAATTTTAATGAATCAATAATGTTGTCTCTTTTGATAGTGAGTTTACAGTGAACAATTCTTACTTTGTACAAAAGGTTTAACGTTGTTGCACTAAGTGTAATAAAGCTTTTGTTGCACGGCACTATATACATAAATGTTTCGAAATATTACTTCAGATTAAATAAGCATAATCTAGAATTATACCATTTTCTTAAAAAAGCATGTATATATTTAGATGGCCCTCTGTTTATAAAGTAATTAAAATTAAATTTTAATATATATATATATATATATATAGTTTTCACCCGATGTATTAAAACAAACTGGCTTTCTTTTTATAATAATATGCAAGCTAAGCAAAAATAGTCCGACACTGCTATTAAATATCCAATACCGTCTACGTGACAAACTGTTATACAGGGTGTTACTATATTCGACCGACAACGCTTTACCCCAGAGAGCTCTCGATAATTGATGAATTTTGATATGGGAACATAAACCCTTAAAGGGCTTAGTTTCCGAAATACAGGGTGTTAAAAGTTTGAAATCAAAATTAAAAATTTGTCCTAAATCAGAAACGCCTCCAAATATTGTTTTCAAATTTGGTGACCAATATGCTCTTTAAGAAAGTAATATTTTGACATAAACTGACTTTTGAAAAATTTAACCAGTGGCGCGCTATCAGGGTTTGTGGCAACTTTTATCCCCCCTATCTTTTACGCCACTGGAACAAATATTTTTTTTTTATTTTTTTAAATTTTCTGTTCATTTTTAGGTAAAAAAGTAATAACCTTTTATGGAGCTAAAATGAACGGTGTTGTAGATATTTGATTCTGAACAAAAGTCTGCAAGTACTTAGATAATTCACAAATTATGATTTGTTGTGTAATTTGCCCGTCGGAGTTTTGCTAAACAAGTAAGTATTTGCTTTTAATCCATACTATTAATTCGAATTCGAATAATAACTAAGCGTTAGGCGTTAGTTGAAAAAAGAATACATGCTATTTCTGAGATTTTCTGAGAACTTGATAAAAGTAAATATCACAACGCAAAAGCTATCAAAATTAAATTCAAACAAATGTATTACAATAATAACAAAATTGACAAAATTACAATAGTTGTTCAAACTGTCGGCCGTTTACTTGTAAGCACGTTCTACACCGTTTTCTCATTGAAAAACGTGTTTTTGAGAATAACTCCGGATTGGACTAAATGAATTCTGTCGCAGCTTGAATTCTCGCTATTAGATCTTCTTCAGTTTCAACGATGGTTTCGTACACTAAGGACTTCATGTAGCCCCAGATAAAAAATCGATTTTTATTCGAAATCGAATTAATAGTATGGATTAAAAGCAAATACTTACTTGTTTAGCAAAACGCCGACGGGCAAATTACACAACAAATCATAATTTGTGAATTATCTAAGTACTTGCAGACTTTTGTTCAGAATCAAATATCTACAACACCGTTCATTTTAGCTCCATAAAAGGTTATTACTTTTTTACCTAAAAATGAACAGAAAATTTAAAAAAATAAAAAAAAAATATTTGTTCCAGTGGCGTAAAAGATAGGGGGGATAAAAGTTGCCACAAACCCTGATAGCGCGCCACTGGTTAAATTTTTCAAAAGTCAGTTTATGTCAAAATATTACTTTCTTAAAGAGCATATTGGTCACCAAATTTGAAAAAAATATTTGGAGGCGTTTCTGATTTATGACAAATTTTTAATTTTGATTTCAAACTTTTAACACCCTGTATCTCGGAAACTAAGCCCTTTAAGGGTTTATGTTCCCATATCAAAATTCATCAATTAACGAGAGCTCTCTGGGGTAAAGCGTTGTCGGTCGAATATAGTAACACCCTGTATGTAGACTAACATATATATATATATATATATATATTTATATATATATACATACAGGATGTTTCTATATTCGACGATAACGCTTTACCCTAGAGAGCTCTCGTTAATTAATGAATTTTGATATAGAAATATAAACCTATAAAGGGCGTAGTTGCTGAGATACCGGGTGTTAAAGTTTGAAATCAAAATTAAAAAATTGCGATAAATCAAGAACGCTTTTAAATATTTTCCTCAAATACTCTTTAAGAAAGTCAAATTTTGAAATACATTATTTTTCCCCTATTTTTTTAGGCCACTGGTAGAACATTTTTGTTTTAATTCTTTGTTCATTTTTAGTTAAAAAAGTAATAAACTTTTTTGGTGTTAAAGTGAACGGTGGTGGAGAGACTTGCTTTTAAACAAAAGTCTGCATGTACTTAAGATAATTTACAATTTATGATTTGTACTGTGTTTTGCTAAACAAGATTTGCTTTAATCCGTAATATTAATTCGATTTCAAATAATGATTAAGCGTACCTAAATTGTTGAAAAAAGATACAAGCAATTTATGGGCTTAATTTTGAGAAAGTAGCTGCAATTTAATAAAAATAAAAATCACAATAGCGAAAAGGTGCAAAAGCTATCAAAATTAAATTCAAACAATAATAACAAAATTACAATAGTTGTTCAAACTGTTGGCGGTTTACTTGCAGCAAGTTATACATAGTTTTCTTACTGAAAATCCTGACTTTGAGAATAACTCCACTTAATTTATTTAGAAAAACGTATTTTGTTGTTTCAAAACCAATTTTTCATTTAAAGAATTACAATATTGAATGTATTGAATTGGAACTAATTCCCAGGTATCTCTCAATTTCACGTCACATGACGGTCTTTCCATATCATGTCATGCACAGAACAGATGTTTTCTAGCACAACGGCCGATTTTGGACATTCCTACGAAATTCCTCCTGGGGCGAACGACGGCCACGATTGAATTCGGAAAACCAGCGAACATGGTGGTCCAGGATTGTGCTTTATCACCAAAAGTGGAAGCGAGTTGATCGGTACACTGTTATTGTAAAAATCAACGGCGAAAATCATATCACGAAAATTTTCAGGATTTAATACCATTTTTTGGTCGAGATGAATTTTTCAAGCCATTGTAAACAACAAAATAGCACTCGAATGATAAGTTTTGAGTACGTATACTATAAAGACGTCAAATTATCCGAATATGATGTCAGATTTGACGTATTGGAATTGGTGTTGTTATAACTCAAAATTTATCTAGCACCCTCACCATATGTAAGTGCATCAAGATTTCATTTCAAGTTCAAAAGTTAAGTAAGTAACAAAATTGTTCACGCAAAAGTTTAAAGGGCACTGATTTAGTTTTTGGTGTTTTTTCAAATATACTAATGAATTTTGAAAATTGCGATATACAGGGTGCTGTTTCAAAGACACAATAGTTTTCTAATTTTTTGTTAATTTGGACGTACATTTTTCTTGTGACTAGTAAGTGATTCAATTGGACTCTGAATGAAAAACATGTGTAGTAAATATAAAAAAAATTAAAGGATGCTTCGATAGTTATTACTCCCGGAAGAAATTAGCAAACCCCACAAGATACCCCGTATCTCGGTCAGAACCTATAAATATTGTATATTTAGAACCGCTTCGGTGACCTCTATTCGCTGTTGAAGTATTTCCCTTTCCCGATGAAACATCCTGTACAAGTAGTCGTTTAAGCCATGCCACTCTAGGAATGGTGTAATAAAAACGCCATTATGGTAATTAAATAGTAATTCATTAGTAATTCATCCCTTCATTTTATAGCAAAATAATATCATATACATGTACAAAAGGGATTAACCGCTCGGTTAATGAATATTATTAAGAGACTGTTTTCTACAGCTTTTGATTCTATTTGTGACGTAATTAGTACTCGATTAAATTTTAAAAAACCAAGGCGCGGAAAAGTACAACCGTATTAGCGTTCTGTCTTTCACCCTTTGCGTTTTCTACGGTATTTCAACAAAAGATAACCTTAACTAAATATTTCACTATAAAAAGATTTATTAACAGGAATGGATAGCGCTATTATTTTAATATAAAGTTTTTCGGCTTAAAAAACGTTCCGGCTACCTTCAAACGATTGATGAATTCAGTACTATCAGGTTCGTTTCGTGTATCTACACGACAGAGTAGTTTTTGCTGACAATTATAAAATCATAACAAAAAACTTCGTAATGTTTTTACTCGACTTTCCAAACTCAACCTAAAAAATACAACCCGACAAGCGGGAATTTTTACGAGTTATCTTATCACAGAAGATGATGTAAAACCTAATCCTAAAAAAGTCGCATCTGTTCAAAATTATCCTGTTATCACACAACCCGGAGATATTAAAACGTTTTTAGGTCTGCCAGCATACTACAGACGATTTATAAAAGATTTTAGTTCATCTTATTTCCGTTAACTATACTTTTTAGAAAAGACACTACATTAATTGGACAAGTTTACAAGACGCTTTTGAAAAACTGTAATAAATCTTTGTATTTTAAAATTTGACTATTTTTTCATCATTATCAAAACGATTAGTCAGTCTTTGCCAAGCAGTTTCATAAAGACTGACTTTTACGTTTAATTGTTCGATTGGCTTAGGAGCTGGATCACGCTAATGGGCAAATTTTTGGAGTTACCCATAGTTTTTCATCCATAACCAAGCGCATCCACCATTTCTTTTTTTCTGTAGTTATGCGATCAAAAAGTGATTGCTTATATTTTAAACAATCTCTACGATGCTTTTTTATCGTTTTGTTGAAGTAAGACAGCTTTTATACCATTTCTAAACACGTACTTGTATATGTATATGAGTCAATGTGAACCTAATTGTTTATAGAAATCAACAATTGGTTTTGTCTGGTTGTATTGACTAATGCCAAAATATCATTCCGAGAATTAAAAACACGTAACTAGTGAGCTGAGACAAAATCCACACAAGAAAATGCACACACTTTACTAGTTTTGTGTCACAATTTTTTCCTGTTATGAGATATTTAGTTTTCTCAGTTGTGTTCTAGAAATTTTATTAACGAATTTTCTAGATTCTGTTTTAGTAAACCCTATACAGGGTGAGTTATTAGAAACTATACGTACTACATATAGACCCTCAAGGGTAATGTCATGTGACCATTAGAAAGTGTCAATTCCCTCGCTGTATTAATGTCCTGGTCGATTTCTGAATTTGGAAGGAAAATTCATTTTAATGTAGCACCTAGACGGAATATTTGATTTGTCGCAAGTTCAATTTTGAGATTATTAACAAGTATACTTTTTTTTGTTAAAATGATGTGGCTTTAATATTATTTTACAAAAGAAGCGCTAACTTAAAACAGAAAAAAAGTTTGGCGCACATTTATGCCACAAGTGTGGCCTATGTGGCGCCCTCTACAAAATACATTGAAATAGGTCCAAAATTATGATTTCTCATACCCAAAAACCCCCACTACCAAATATATAGGTATACATTCAAAAAAAGTTAAAGTTATTGTGAAAAACAAAAACTAAAATTTCACTTTTAACACCCTGTATCTCTTTTATTATGAACATTTTATTAAAGCAGGTTGGTTCAAACCGTAATATTTTAAAGTGAGGATTCTACTGTAGTTCTATGTACAATTACTTAAGGACCACCCTGTATATATATATATATATATTCAGGGTGGGGCATTAGTGCGTCGAAGTACGATATATCCGTTATTAAAGGAGAGGGTGTTACATATTACCAGGGTGAAACAAACATACTTTTTTTTAAATGGGGCACCCTATATTTAGAGTAAGCTCATCTCCCCCATACTTCCAATATAGGGTTTCATTAATTACGTTATACAGGATATTTCAAAAGTTATGGTCAATTATATACGAAAATAATTCTCATTTAAACATCCTGTATACCCTAGACAGAACAACCTAACAATAATTTTTTCCAGGCATAACTTTTTGACATTGGTACAGCGTTACGAGAAAGTGCTATTTCTTCATTATTGCACCAATTGAATATTGATCGAGCCAAAACTCGAACACATGATTTTGTCAATTTTTTCAAATGAATCACCCTGTATTTTACATTAAATAATGAAAATACACTTTCTTTTTTCATTTTTATTAAGCACTCCCTATACCTAAAATCATTAATTTCTGAGATATTTTCAATTTAATAGCAGAAAGAGTTTTTTTTTAATTTCTATTATAACAAGTTAGTTATTATGAAATTAATTTTATATATATACTTATATAGATATGGGGTGGATTCATAACTATTGGGACATAGGCTGAGGGCAGGTTATTTGGACCAAAATATGGCGATAGGACCAAATATACCTTAATAACATATTGCTGTGGAATAAGATATAGGGCGTTAAAGTTTTTTTCTGATAATGACACAGTATATTTATCAATTGTTATAGAAATCGGCACAGAGGCATAACTTTGGACAAGTAATATTATTTTATGTATTATTTCACATTTTGTTACAGGGGGCGCCACGTGAATGATTCCTGATGATGAAATTAAGTGGTAGCTTTTTTGACGAAACTTTTTAGTGATTTTGATTAGAAAATATGATGTAAACATCATTTCTACGTAATATTGGTACTTTTGTTTAAACACGATAATTTCACCCGTTTTCAAGAAAAACGCAATTGATAAATGTACATAATCAAGGGTAAATCTCCCACAAGATTCTCTGATAATAATATTAAATATTAAATTATCCGGAGTGTAACGTCATCTATCTTGGCCAGACATTAAGAAATTTTAACATACGCTACTGTGAACACTTACGAGCTTATAGATCAAAACAACCAGATAAATCACATTACGCAAAACACCTCATCTACACCAAACACAAACCTACACTTAATAACAAAATGGAAACAACAATGATGGTACTGCATATATGTGACAAGAAAGAAGAACTTGATTTTTTGAAGGAATATGAAATAAAGAAACACCTAAAATATGCTCAATATACAGTTTGAATGAACAACTAATCCTGGGAAGTTCAATTATCTTAGATCACCTTTTTGAACTAAATATTACTAACCAAATATATTTTTAGAAAAAGAAGAATATTGCTTAGTAATGATTGGTTGTCAGGTTTATGACATGAAATTTATTTACAATTTTAAAAAGATCTGTCAAACTTATTTCTGTCTTGGAAAATGGTATTGTCAGATACTGAAACCTAGGTAGACTTGAATATTATTAAAACGCTTTGGAAGACTGTGGAAATTCAAGATAAGTATTATTTATCTTTCCATATTTATTATAAATAATTTCCACAAAGTAAAAGTTGAAACAATTAATTTAATTACTTTCACTTTGACGTGTACGCATATACTAGTACGTGTTTAGAAAATGTCATAAAAAGTGTCTTGCTACATCTCCTAAATTCATGAAATTTTCTGAGAACATCACTATATAAGAATAAGAAACCGTTATAAAATTTTTGTAACCGACTCAATTGTTGATTTCCATAAACAATTAGTTTCATGTTGACTTTTATGCATATACAAGTACGTTTTTAGATAATGATATAAAAGCTGTCTTACTTCAACAAAACGGAAAAATGCTTGAAGAGGAGTAAATATTATGGAACAAACTTACTTTTTTGATTTGATCTTGTACTCTTCACAATCCAAATTTATCCAAATTTCAGAGTGTAATTCGCACCAAAAAACAACCGATTCAAAGGTCCATGTTTTGCAGGAATTTTTTTTCTACAGAACGTTTGGTGGTTCTTGACTAGTGTAAAATGAAGTATATACTTATAGTAGAATTTTGCAAGGATTGCTGGTGTTGTCGAACTTCACAATTCGCATAAACAGTGTCAAATAAATAAACCATAAATATCTTATCTGATCTGCACAGAATATAATCCGGTGCTAAATACAACATTGTAGTTATTGTAGTTACATAACTATTCTAAACTAAAATTTTCAACTCGAATTCAATACTAAGTACTCAATTTGCTGTAATGAAACAGGAATTATCAATATTTGTTTTTCTAACCACGACAAATGAGTAGTTATTGGTTGGTACTTACCTCTGCTTGATATTTATTTATTTATTTATTTGATTTTGAAGAGTAACAAAAGGTTACGTGTTTGGTGCGTACACACTATGTAATGAAAGAAAGGCTGAATAAGTTGTATTTTAAAGTGTGTAAGATTCTTTATTTAAAGATATGTGTAAAAGAAATATATATATTTCTCAAAGTCAAAAGAGTGTCAAGCGCTTTCGGCAAAACAATGCCATCATCAGGACAAAAAAAGTGCAAAAAAGTAGAGAAGGTTGGTTATAAAACAAAAGTAGAGAACATCAACGCAGTAACAATACATCTTAAATTAACTTTTTAAAAAACGACATTAATATAGTAGAAAACAGTAACATTTTTAAAAAATTTGGTTTTTAAAGGCCCAGGCCTGAAAGTTGTCCCAATAAAAGACAACAAGTGTTTTTTAAAAACATGTAAAATAAATAAAAAATTAAGATGTTTTACGTGAGAAAATTATGAACATGCGGTTTTTGACAAAGTGTCAAAAACCGCATGTTCATAATTTTCTCACGTAAAACATCTTAATTTTTTATTTATTTTACATGTTTTTAAAAAACACTTGTTGTCTTTTATTGGGACAACTTTCAGGCCTGGGCCTTTAAAAACCAAATTTTTTAAAAATGTTACTGTTTTCTACTATATTAATGTCGTTTTTTAAAAAGTTAATTTAAGATGTATTGTTACTGCGTTGATGTTCTCTACTTTTGTTTTATAACCAACCTTCTCTACTTTTTTGCACTTTTTTTGTCCTGATGATGGCATTGTTTTGCCGAAAGCGCTTGACACTCTTTTGACTTTGAGAAATATATATATTTCTTTTACACATATCTTTAAATAAAGAATCTTACACACTTTAAAATACAACTTATTCAGCCTTTCTTTCATTTATTTATTTATTTACACTGCTCTACAGGTAACAGGTACCCAATTACAGAGCAGGAAAAATGAGAACAATTAACAATAACAGAACATATAAGATAAAAGAAAATTTGTTTACATACAAAAAAATCTAAGATTTAGAAAAAAAATACTTTTTAATATCCCCTAATTTACAAGCAACTATATCTATATCAGAGCTAATTAAGTTAGTTATACTAGACATTGTATGAATCGGAGAATTTTTCAGAATATTGGTACGAGGTACACTTGCATAAAAAGTCTGTGTTCTTCTAGATGTGATCCTTGGAACAGAGATATTAAACATCCCCAGTAAGTCAGTACAGTCAATCATGTTGTTTAGTATTTTAAATGTGACGATTACGGAATGATAGTTGCGCCGTATTTCAAGGCTGAACATATTATGTCTTTGTAACAATTCTGCGTGGCATATGCCATTCTGCGGATATATACCATCACATTTATAACTCAATAATTTTAGGAAACGTCTTTGAACGGCTTCAATGCGATCAATGTGATATTGGTACATCTGATTCCACACAACTCCAACTTGGACCGTATAAATGCATAATAAAGGCTTTTTAGGATAGACACATTTTTAAAATCGCGGCTGCAACGCGCAATAAATCCGTACGTTCGATAGGATGATTCTACAATGTTGTCAATGTGGTAGGTGAAAGATAGTGCTGCATCGAAAATAACGCCTAGATCAATGAGAGTTTTAGGTCGTTGAATGGAAATATGATCAATCATGTAGTTGAAAGTTAAGAAATTGGTTTTTAGACCAAAAGACATAATATTACATTTAGCCGGATTTAATAAAAGGTTATTACGTTTACACCATTCAACAACACGCTCCAGATTCTTGAAGAGATTCTCACAGTCACCAATGTTTTTTACACAACTGTATAATTTCAAGTCTTCGGCATACAATAGATAGTTGACGTCAATAACACTGGCAATGTCATTAATGAACATGTTAAATAACAGAGGTCCTAAATTGGATCCCTGGGGGACGCCAGATGTGACTATGTATTCAACAGACTTAAAGCCATTAAGTTGAATATATTGCTTCCTATCGTGTAGATATGATTCAAAAAGTTTTATTCAAGCCGAAGACAGTCCAAAAGAGGTAAGTTTATCCAAAAGTATTCCGTTGTCTAACTTATCGAAGGCTTTAGAGAAGTCTGTATAGATTACGTCAGTTTGAACCTTGTTATCGATTGATTCAGCTATGAAGTGAGTAACTGTTATGAGATTGGTGACTGTGGAGCGTCCCCTCATAAATCCGTGCTGATTAGGTGTAATTTTCCTACTGACATGACGGTATATTTCTTCCTCTAGTAATATCTCAAACACTTTACGAAAATTGCAGATAATAGAGATAGGCCGGTAATTTGATATCTTTCTTATCACCTTTTTTAAAAATCGGACACACTTTTGAGGATTTCCACATGGATGGAATTGTGGATGTTTTCAAACAGATATTAATTAATACTGAAAGCGGTCTTGAAAGGACTGCAGCACAATCCTTTAGTACGAATGCCGGAATACTATCAGGACCCGTGGTTATTTTTGGCTTAAATGAGTGTAAGACGCTGTGTACTTCTACTTCACTAAAACTCTTAATATTGAGGTGGGAAGTGAGAACATTGTGAGAAGTAGAACAGAATGCTATTGAAGCAGAGAAAGATTGGCTAAAGTAATCAGCAATTGTTTAGGATATCAAGAGGATTTTCCAATATTTTATTCTGATATGACATTACTTGTGGCGTTTTAGAGTTGCATTTTTTAGTATTTATAAAAGCCCAAAACTTACTAGGATTATTAGAGATTTCTGATTCTGATTTTTCAACAAATTTTTTGTAAGCGATATCGATATCATGTTTTACGTTAGATCTAATCCGTTTAAACTCCTCAGAAGCATGCACATCATTTTCACGTTTATATATACGCCAGAATTTAGTTTTTTCACGCAATTGTTTGATAATAGACTTATCAAACCAAGGTGGATATTTATTTTTCGATTTTAATGAATATTTGGGGCAACAGCGGTCAAACACATTATATAGTTTCCCATAGAAATATATGCAGGCGTCATCTGCATCTTTAAATGCATCCAGAAAAGTCCAGTCAATACTCGAAATCAACTCATACATTAGCGGAAAATTAGCCTTTTTAAAATTGTAACTATTCTGGAAGGAAGATTCGAGGTTGCTTTCACGATTTATTTTGGACTCTAATGTACAAGTGATCTCAAGAGCAGGATGATATTTATCCTCTGTAACAAACGGGTCTAATGATTTTTCGACTAAGCAGTTACCTCTAAAGAAAACAAGATCAAGAAGTCTGTTTTTATGGTTAAAAACAAAATTACTTTATGTCAATTCAAAAAACTCTGAGAACTTATTGATGATGGACGTTTCTTTACTTGTTGTTCCAGAATTTAGGTTGTCTGCATAGGTGGTAATATTAAAATCACCAACCACCAAAGCAACGCCATCATATAATATGTGCAGTGACTCTATAGCTTCAAAAAGCTGTTCAAATTCAGTTATAGGAGTGTTTGGTGGTATATATAGATTTAAGAGATAGATGCATTTAAATGATATTATTATTTTTACTATGACAATATCAATGAGTTTAAAAGTTGGAAAAGAGTAGTTTGCCAAATCGACTTGCATTGATGCAATATTATCGCGCACGCCAACTAGAACACCTCCCCCCTTAGTAAGTGAAGTTGCCAAAAAGTCTCGGTCCACCCTGTATATATTGAAGTTATCTGGAAATAATTCCGAGTTGTTTACCGATGTATCAAGCCAAGTTTCGCTCAGTGCGAAAATCTCGTACTCACATTGAATTAACATATTAAAAACCTGGCTAGTTTTTGTCTTTAAACCTCTGGTATTTTGATAAAACACAGATAATGTTTTCGGACTTTTAACGATACTTGACCTGGAGTCACTTACACGTACGAGGGGAGTATGAGAATTAACCTGTAATGGCTATTTGGATATAAATAGATTTTCTTTAAATCTTTTACAAGATTCAGTATAAGAAACACATTTCTCTTTTTCCCAGACCGCATGGTTTGTATCAACATTTTTATCTGATAATTTCAAACAATTCGAACATTTTTTATCTTTTGACTTGCATTGTTTAACCTCATGTGCTCCGCTGCATATTGGACAAGAGACAGTTTTGTTACAGTTTCGCGAAGAGTGATTAAACTCATTGCATGTGAAACACCGATAAATCTCGACTGCATCATATACTGCGCAGCTATCATAACCGACAAATACATTTCCAGAATTTAAGGCCCGCTTATAGTCTAATTTATTTACCTGCACAATTGACTGCCAAATGTTTGGATTCTTTTTTAAAGGAAAGACTTTTAATACCTTGCACTCTGAACCATTTGCGAATATGTTGGAATTAGCAGCTAAAAGATATTTGTGCAACTCGTCTGCTGAAAAATTCTCCGTCATACCTACTATTCTAATGCGAGGATGAATCCCAGTAACTTCTTTAACTTCATAACAGTCAGCCATTTTGTCTTCCACTACATGTCTTAACTTTTCATTATCTGCTGGATTCAGACATCCGATCAGTATTCCGCCATCTTTAACAGACTTCACCTTGGATAATTGAAGATTTTCAGTAGTAGGATTGAGATGCCGCAAGATATCTGATTTCGTTTGAGTCAACGATTGATTATTGTTTTTCGGCCTAATAATAACAGCAGATTGCGATCGATCTTTGAGCACATCAGCATATTTAAGAGGTTGACGCAACGGGGAGAAATTACTAGAAGCTCCGAAGATATACAGATAAATTATTTCAATCCGCGTAAAACTACCAAAAAACTAATTTATACATTTTCTATAATTCAAACAAAAAATTAAAAAAATCTGACATCGACAAATAATAATTATTGCACTGTTTAATAATTTTCTAACGGCAGGCTTGATTTTTTAAAATTTTTATGTAAGGTTTAATATTTTTTTCCATTCTTGGTGTAGAGTCTGATCTGAAATTATGATGTTCCACCTCAACTTTAATTCCCAAAGTTTTTACATGAATAATTCCCCTATTAACAATTGCTGGTGTCAGTAAGCTAATGGGATCCCAATATTTAGCAATAACGGTGAGTACCTTTTCAAAGAATATCTAAGGAATGGAAAATGATAAGATACATGATTCTACTTCAATTCTAACACATTATTAGGCGAATCGCTTTGATTTCAATTATAAACAAGTGGTGTTTTAACAGAGATGCTTTATAAAAATTCACTAGAATTTAAACACCACTTAGGAAGTTGAAAACCTGACAGAGAAGTAAGTTTATTATAGAATTTTGACAGATCTGCAATATCATCAGAACCACTCGGAAAATCATCGACGTAAGTTTGATTTAAAAGAACACTTGAAGCTAGGGAAAACTTATTTTGATGTTCGTAAACCTTTTGATTCAAAGTTGCTAGGTACGGAGCATAATCTATTCCGTGTGTCAAAATCAAGAGTTCTATACATATGGGAGATTGTGCTGGAGTTTCTCTCTAGAGACTATTTAACAAAACTCTTTAAGAAGCTTTTATTTTTTTATATATTTATACATTTTTTGTATTTTAAAAGTGAGTGAAGTCTTAAATGAATATTATAAAGATTTGGTTAGACTTGATAACATTTAAGCATAACATCATTTAAATAAAGTCCTAACTTGTCTTACATTATGCACCAAAAACAATCCTGACACTGTCCTCGAGTGTGACAGCGAGGTGACGGAGAAAATATTAAGACTTTTTTATTAATTTTAGAAAGAGGGACGTACATATCTATCATGTCCGATATGTATACATTCATTAATGAAATTCTTATATTTTATAAAGTAGGAAAACTTAAGAGTCTTCTATTTCGACTATTTTATAATTTAAATAATAACATTTTATGCCTCAGAATTCAACAAAATTCTAAAACATACGAGTGTGACAGATGCCACGAATTTGTGGGCGGACGCCAAAACACCAACCATCCGAGATCAACTACAAAAAATTTAAAAAATTGAAGCACCTTTAAAGTGTACGTTACTGGCACATTTTTCAGTGAAATGTACTTCATTTTATGATCCTTAGATAAAATATATCTCATAATTTTCCGGGCATACATTCACCCCCAAATCAACCCAATTTATAAAGTGAAAAAAAATCGCAGCACACTTAAAATGTACGTGACTGAATATTTCTTTAGTTAAATATATCTCATTCCATTCTTTCTATATAACGTATATCTCGTTATATTTTGCCGGGTAATAAATTCACCCTCCAACCATCCCCATTTGTAATAAGTGAAAAAACTTGTAGCATCTTTAAAATGTACGTGGCTGTTACTTTTTTCAATGAAATATATTTCAATTTATCCCCTCTACATAGAGTAGATCTTGTTATATTTTGCCGGGCATAAATTCACCCTCAAACCATCCCCATTTGTAATAAGTGAAAAAAAATCACAGTATCCTTAAAATGTACGAATCTGAATCTTTTTTTAGTAAAATATATCTCAATTTATCCCATCTTTATAACGTATATCTCGCTATATATTGCCGGGCTCAAATTCACCCTCAAACTACCCCATGTATAACAACTTTTAAAAAATCGCAATACCCTTAAAATGTACGTCATTGGAAAAAATTTTAGTAGAATATATCTCATGTTATACCTTCTTCATAACATTTATCTCGGTATATTTTGCCGTACACAGATTCACCCTCAAACCACTCCATCTATAAAAAAAATTTTAAAAATCGCAACACCCTTAAAGTTTACATGATTGGAAAAACTTTTATTAAAATATATCTTAATTTAACCCTTCTTCATAACGTATATCCCGGTATATTTTGCCGGGCTGAAATTCACCCTGAAACCACCCCATCTATAAAAAATCACACGTCTAAAATGTACGTTGCTGGAACTTTTTTCATTTCAATATCTCATTTTATCCTCTCTAAATAACTTGTTTCATTATATTTTGCAGGGCAAAAATTAACCCTAAAACCAACCCATCTCTAACATTCTGTAAAGAGGTTAAAATTTAACATTAAAACAATTTAATAAATCATTCATTTTAAATACATGAATACGCTAAGACCTATTTTGACTATATTTTATTGAGACTTGACAATCTTTATATGTACACTTAATTGTATGTGGATATTGTATTTTATCCTTTCGTTAACGAGTTACGTGCCTTTGTAGCTACATTCTCTGCCTCGCATTTGGAAGGTTTCCAAAAAATTAGAAAATTTTCAAAAATTCAAATTTCTTTAATTAAAAATGTGTTTCGAGTTATAGAATGGTTTGGTTTGAGTGTGAATTTGTGTCCGGTAAAAATATAACTAGTAATATTTTATTTAGAGGGTATAGAATAAGATATATTACACTGAAAGAAGTTCCCGCCACGTACATTTCAAGAGTGCTGCGATTTTTGTTCACTTCTGGTAGATGGGATTGGTTTGAGGGTGACTTTCTGTTCGCCAAAATATACTTTATATTTTACTAAAAATTTTTGCAGTCATGTACATTTTAATGGTGTTGCGATTTTTAAAAAAAATTTATAGATGGGGTGATTTGAGGGTGAATTTCACCCCTACATAATATGCCGAGATATTCGTTATGAAGAAGGGATAAAATGAGATATATTTCACTTAAAACTTTTTCCAATCACGTACAGTTTAAGGGTGTTGCGACTTTTTAAAAGTTTTTATACATGGGGTGCTTTGAGGGTGGATTTCTGACCGGCAATATATGCCGAGATATACGTTATGTAGACAGAATAGAATGAGATATATATCACTAAAAAAACATTCAGATTCGTACATTTTAAGGATGCTGTGATTTTTTTCACTTATTACAAATGGGGTTGGTTTGAGGGTGAATTTTTGCCCGGCAAAATATAACAAGATCTTCTGTATGTAGAGGGTATAAAATGAAATATATTTCATTGACAAAGGTTACAGCCACGTACATTTTAAGGATGCTACGATTTTTTTTCACTTTCTATAGAAGGGGTTGGTTGAAGGGTGAATTTGTGCCCGGCAAAATATAACAAGATATGCGGTATATAGAAGCGATAAAATGAAATATATTTCATTGAAAAAAGTTACAGCCACGTACATTTTAAGGATACTACGATTTTTTTAATTTTTAAGTGATTTCGGACAGCTGGTGTTTTGGTGTCTGCCCACAAATTTATGGCTGAAATTCGTGGCTGTTGTAACACTGGTCTAAAACATTTAGTTCGGACCTTCTTTTAGAGAAACCTTTTCTAATAATTTCTTTACTATACAAAGTTGTCTTCAATTGTAGATTTCGTAAAAACCGAAATAGGTCCAACCTTAAAAAACTTAATTATTAATAATGTTAACCTTTTACTTCTAATAACATAATATACTATTGTTGCTCAAATACAATACAATTATTAATGATTTTGATCACACTGAAAAAAACAGGTATTTAAATAAATTATTAATATTTAGCCAACCATTTTGAAAAAAAGCTGCTGAAATATGGTCAAATTTTCTAAGACCACAGACAAACCTGCAGCATGTATTTTGCATAACCTGAAGTCTATAACGATTTAGTGCGATTAAGCATGGTTAATAGACTGTATTGCCATATAGTATCTTAGTTATTACTAAACTTTGAGATCTTGGCTTTTAAAGATTTTAAAGATTGGAATAAAGTAATCAAGTGCAAAATAGCATTGCTGTAAAATATGATTATTGAGATGTTTATTAAACCTCATAGATTCATCAAAATAAAGGCCTGGATTTTGAGCTACACTTTTGGTGGGAGATTCTTTCACCTTTTATTGTCAAAGTAACGTTGTTCATAATAATTTTTGCTTTGGCAAAATATTAGCATGTTGGACTTAGCTGTGTTCATGTGCAAGTTGTGAATACGAATGAATTTTTTATAGATCGGTATTTATTACGTTGACCACATTTAAATAATTAGTTAGTCGAAAATCAAACAATAATTGAGAATCGTCGGCAATGAATTGAGCATAGCAATTATCAATATGTTTATGTAGATCCGATGAATAGATTAAAAATAAGGGAGGGCCCAGAACCGAACCTTGGCGCACCGAACTTTATTGGAACTTAGGTTTACATCTAATTATTAATAATAACTATTTGGTAATGATTGTGCTGTTATGATTTTATAATATTCAAAGAGAACTCACCAAATCCGTAATAAGAACACTTAGCTTGCTTGGCTAAAATCCAAGAGAACCAATATGCCAGCATTTTTCTTATCAATACAATTTAGAATATTGTCAGATAAGTAAGACACAGCGGTTGTGGAGTTAGGTCCTTTCTGAAAACGGAATTGGTGGAGAAGCATATATAATTGAGTAACACATTCGTAAACTTGTAAATAAGCAGCACGCTCTAAAATTTTAGAAATCAGTGGGAGAAGACTGATAGGCCTCAGCTCATTGTAAGAACTTGGGTTGCATTTTTTAGGGATAGGAATAACAACTGATTCTTACCAGCAGCGAGGAAAGTAACATTGCTCTAAACAAAAATTTATGATATGCAATAAATAAGCATCAATATCGCCTAGGCATAATTTTAGCATTTGCAAATTAATACCATCAACACACCCAGCGTTAGATTTGATATTGTTAATAATTTTGTAAAGGGTGGTCATAGGTATAATTTTAAAGTGAAACCTAAGATTTTTACAGTAATTGTTGGTTCTATAGATTTGATAGTGAAGATGGAATATCAGTATATTGTGTAGATTGAATTTTCATATCTTTCAAAGCCTTTTACAACTTAAATGATAATAATATATGTTTGTTCAAATATTAAATTAATTGTTTCAATCCTTACTTTGTGGAATTTATCCATAATAAATATAAAAGATAAACTATACTTATCTTGAATTTCCACAGTATTTCGAAACTATTTTTAAATATCTTTCTCTAACCAGGTTTCTCTAAATCGCATGTCAGTTTGATATTTATTTTGTTCAAAAAGTAATATTCTCTAATTTTAAGTTGTTCCATAAGTGCTCCAAGTAACTGCTATAGTAACACTCTTTAAAGTTAAAAATGCTTCCCTTAAGGCAGGTTTTAATATAGATACCTAGCCCGCTGCCATGACGATTTATGTCCCTACGGAACAGTGAATATCCAGGACATAGGAGTCAGAAATATCATTAGAAAGCTATATCTCTGACACCGCACAATATCAAAATCTCTATCTTTAGCAACGACTATTATTATTCAGTCATGATCGCGTATTGACATGACCAACGTTTAATGTATTGCACTCAAATTTCAATCTACCCATAATTCATTTTATATTCTAATCGATGAATATTGTTCTTGTAAATAGGGCAGATTTTGTCATTGGCAGCGTGGAACACAATGAACATTTGATTGAATAGGAGCATTTTTTAGAAGTGTGACTAAAAGAGTTACATTGGTACATTTTAAAATTCCGAGATAATCAATAATGAAACACATTTTCCAGCCCATATAAAAGTAGCTCTTAGCTAAAATACATTTTCGTAAATTAGGTGAAGTTGCTAGAATTATGTTGGATTTGTTATTAATCTTTAAAACTGTTACAATTTTCAGTTGTATAAAATTATCAGATACATTGTTTGTAGGGAAAATGTATGCTACAAGATTTTCATTTGAATGATCTCCTAATAAAGACACATCTTTTAATATTAGACGCGGATTGAATTTATTAACACTTTCTACACTATATTTTGAGCCAAATGTGTCTCATGAACACATGATTTTAAAGTAGTTAAAGAATGCTCATTCTCACAATTAACAATTATAGCACTTTTTATTTTTTTAATTCTGTCAATTTGAATTTTTAATCACATTGGTTGATATGCTTTTAAAAACGTTCAAAATATCTATATTGGTAATAGACTTCGATTTAATCATCAAACCAGGTCTATTTACAGGTTTTTAAGAATTGTGCTGTAAGAAGTTGTAGTTTTTTAATGACTTGAATATAAGGAATCGGGACGTACTCCAAGCTTGCTGAAATTAATATTCGAATTTTGAACTTTTTCCTTTAAAAGATCATTGATGCACTTAAGCTCACTTTTAAGAGAGTTTAGAAGACAATTTTCTCATTTTAGGCAATCGTTTTCCTTTCGCAAAAATAAGCAATTATTCATTTTTTGCGGCAAAACAAAATTACAATCATCACAGATCCAAAAAACATTATCACTTTTGTTAATTAATTTAATAAATTCATATAATAAATATTTATTATAATTAAAACACTTTATTCTATTAAAATTGACAACAAAATTATAGGAGCAATGCTCGTATATGATCACATCGCCCGCCATCGTTGATGATTCAATAATTTTAACAAACTTTCTCCCTTGTGAACCATTTTTGGATAAAGTGATTCACGTCAAATCGACATAAAAGAGCTCTAGATTTTGCATTTTCTTTTGTGAAGTGAGTTACCAGACCCTGTATAATATACAAATAAAATACGTAAACCCAGAAATAGCCGAAAAAAAATCTCAATTTCCTATAAAATAAATGAAAGTCACTTAAAACAAAAAATTCATAAATTCAAACTTAAATGGTGTACTAATTTCTCAAATAGGCGCTGCACTATATTTTTTACTATGGATACTATTTCGATAATCCTACACTTTGATTGCATAACTTTAGTGTAGAGGAGTTAAAACAAAACAGTATATTATTCAACCAGCATAAAATGAATAGCTATTATTCACAGGGGTGAAGTTTCGTAAATCACCCGTGTGAATAATACTACCCATTATATGAGACTACAATACTATACATACTTTGTCTACAACTGTTAGGTATTTATGAATAGTAGATTCTGTAACAAGGCTAAAATGAAAAAAAATCGATATGAGTGGAACATTCCCAATGCGAGCGCTAGCGAACATGAGGAACCACGAGTATCGAATTTTGTTATTCTAACCGAGTAACATACCGTGTTTTCTCCACGACCAAAAATTCACTCGATTTTCACTCATTATTTAATTTATAATAAAAGTTGTTTTTACGGAGCCACAATTTACATCTGACATTGACAGTTTTGACATCCATGGCTGCCGATATTGTTTAAAACAATTACGGAAAATTATTCCATCACTTGTTATGTTATGTATATTATGGAAAGAAAATACATGCAAAAAACATACGAGGCAAATGTTATGGAATGAATATTCTCTCTCAAGAGTGAGAATGTTTACATTCTATTATTAAAAATTATTTTGGAATAAGCACATTCCACTAATGGTCGTGGAGAAAATACTTTAATTAAATCAAATATTTATGGAACATTATTTTTATTATATATAACATGAAAAATAATATTAACATTAACTCCTAATTAATTACAAATCAACATTAATTATTTAAACTAATTGTTAAAATTTAACGTTTCAAGTTTAGTAATTAATTCAACTTTTAGAAGGCAGCTGCGGCCTACTAATAAAAATTGCAGTCGTTATCTCAATGTTTAACATATTGGAAGACTAGTGATAAAAAGCAGTGAATAATAATGATTATTATAATTTTTATTCGTTAAAAGAGGAGCAGCAATACTTTGTTTTGATAACTTTACAAAGTATATCAATTATTAGAAATAATCTTATATTTTCTCCTTTAAAAGGGGGCAGCTTTAAACGTTTAAATATGTTTATTAAGATACATATTTACGTATATTGTATTTATAACATGTATATTTGGATGATAATGTCATTTTAGAGCACCTAAAAGTTGGTATTGATCTAATAAATTCGTTTGATATACTATAGAAATATATTTACACTTAAATATATTGAACGAATTAAATATTCTAGGAAAAATGAGATTATATAAAATCCCAGCAAACAGTAAGTTCATCAAAAAATAAATAACATACTGAGGTTATATTTTTGGGAGAATACCGTTTCGTCCCCAAAGCGAAAACTACCTGACCAAGCACTGGACTAACTCGTCCCCATCCTTCAAGTCAGGTACGCGGGTCATTAAGAGGATTATCGGATTCATTTTTCTACCTGGCTTCGCATATCACGTGTCGGTGCGCTGCGTTCGGTAAATCGAGAGTGAACATTTTCTCAAAAACCCAGAAAGAGTCTTGTCGCGTTTTGATTGATACTTTTATTACTTTTATTGCTTTCAAGTTTTTTTGCTTAAAAATTTTTTGTCAATTATTTTCGAACTATGTAATATTAGAAATCCCATGGGAAAAACCACCCGGTCGCATTATGTAGACATTTTTGTCCTGTTTTATTGCCCGGTGTTTTAGATTTTGGAAATTCCCCTAATTCACCTAATCTATGAAATGCGGCGTCGCGTCGGTCTGATGTCCTTTGGTCAGTTCCTTTTGATTATTCAACCTGTCGCTAAGTCTGATAAGCTTTGACCAGTCAAAATGTATTCTTTGATCAGTAGTCGGAATGTTGAAATGAAAATTTTGGAAGAGTTTAAGTATACTCGCGATAAAAAACTTGTTTCTGGGCAAAAGTGGCGGGAAACAGTTTTATCCACTCACCGTGGTTGTGGATTTCGAGATGGCAATTCACGGAGCTTTGCGGCAAACTTGGCCAGGAGCCGGTTGTCGGTTCCATTTCACTCAAGCTTGGTGGAGGAAAATCCAAACACTGGGTAAGTAGTATTCGATATTTTATTAACTATTATACGATAGATGGCGTATTGATTTTTCCAATATGAAATTTAAAGTAAATGTTATATGTCAGAGAACTTTTTGCGGTAATTTTGTAATTTTTCGGTCATCATTTTACGACCAAATTAGACCGGTTTTGAAGTCACTGCAGGTTAGATATTCCAAGTACTATTAAAAGATTCGGAAACTGTTGGCATTTTTCTACTGAAGTGAAAAAAGGCCCCTTTTTCGCAAGTAGTGGCGTGCTATTTTTTATTCACCCAATATGAAAAAATCTTAGAATTCTATATCACTAAGGACTTTTTGCTCAAACAATGGTTATGAGAACCATAATATTTTACTAGCATCTTTGTCCATGAATATGTAATTGATTAATCTTTACATAAAAATATTAAAAGTGCCTTTTTTGCTGTCTGTTTCAGGCTATACAACCATTTACAAAGACAGTAATTCAGAGGCTGGATTCTGGCTACGGTGGTGTTTCGGGTTTTGTTTCCTTGAGCCACAAGAAGTAGAGGAAGCATTTCTGGAAGACTTGATGGGGAATTGTCCCCAGGAAATGCAACATTTTTGTACTATTTACTGGAAAATTATATTGAAGAAGGATCCCCATTTCCCCCGGAAATGTGGGCCTCTAGAAAAGTAAAATTTAGTGAATGTTTTAATAGTCCTCATCCAAATATATACACTTTTCTCGAATCGTTGAAATTATTTCAAGAAGAAGTATTTATTAACACAAGGAGTGCAAAAGATTTACCACGAAAGAGATATAATACAAACTTTCTAAGAAAACTAGCAAATATAAATTTGTTTATACATGATTATGTGATAAAAGGTGGAAGTAGAGTAGAATTCATCAAAAATGTGGCAACCCATTACTTGCCAAAGGCTTGAACCTAGGAGAAAATGTTATTGCTTATTATATTGAATACAAATTTCATGTATTGAAGTTATCGTTGTTTTCTTGTGCAATCAAATGCCCTCCACAAAAACACTCCTATCAATTTTTATTTACATAGGACAGCCAATAAAATTAAATTATAATCTGGGATTAGGACGGGAACGAAACGGTACAGCGCTTGGTCGACGAAACGGTATCGTTTTGACATGCCCGAGGACGAGTCGGTAGTCACCCATGTTTTTTGTTAGTCGTCAAAACAGATAAGGGATATTCGCTTGGAATTAAGAAAATTTATAAAAAATACTTTGCAACATTTTTTACTTTTTTAACATAATATAACGTAAATTTCATTTGTCTCTGAATTTTTGTCAAATCAGTAGTAATTTATATGTAAATATAAAATATTTTGGAGTAAAAAATCTGTTAACTGTTTCCTATTTTTACCCTATAATTAAATCACCACTATGGTGATTACACACTATCTAGTTAATTTCTTCATAGACAGTTTTATATTGAGCTGTAGTGGCTGGTATAGATTAAGTTATGTCAATAAAGGCCCAACTGTTGATTTGTGGGTCAAAAATTACGGTTTACCATAGATGAATCCTACAGTTTCGCTATTAAAACATGTTTGCCTGGTAAATGTTAAATGTAAAATATGCATACAAAATATCTATCTATCTTAACATAGACTCCAAGGATTTTATAGGGATTACAATCACATTGTGTATTTGAAGAACAATGTTCAATTCCTTTTAATTGATTATAGTGATTATATAATTCTTGTATTCAAAGAAAGTAATATTAAGTAAACCAATTTTGTATTTCGTTTATTTTATGAGCATTTGAGATCAATACTGCATTGGAAGGTAATAGGCATACATAAAGCCAACCAACTATTGTGCGAGCACAATAATATGATTATTTTAGGAAAATAACCATTTTTCTATATATTAACATTAACTTGGTAATGAGCGTATCTTAGAAACATTCGTCCAATTGGTTTTTAAATAAAAAGTTATCTGAAAACGATTAGCCATTTATTTAAATACAACCTTATTTGGTTGTCATGTCATCAAAAGAATCTACTTTAGAAAATTTGAAGTAATGATTCTTTAGTACAAGTATTTAGCGGACAGAATCTGAATTTCCCAATAAATGACCATGTGTCATCAAAGGGGTGATTGACCCTAAAACTCACCTAGGATCTGGCAGTACAATTTTTTTACTGGCCCTCGCAGCCGGGGTGCATTTACTTTTTTCCATTGCCATAAGATAGCTAACATCAGCTAATACAGCTTCCAGGTCCGCCATTTTGCAGTTTCACAGTTTCACTTCACTTTTCAGCTCAAATATACATTATACTTCCACCCTCTCACTACACCACCACAATCACACCTGGCTGCCGGTCATTATAATATCGACACGACTATCAAATGACATAATAAGTGACTCAAAGTCGACACTAACCCTACTACATTCAAATTTTTAAAGTTCCGACCCTGGATCATCAAGAAATTTGACGTTTACTCCACGCCAACTTCACGAAAATTCAACACCGACTGATTTTTGGTGGAGAACTCGCATATTCCGACGAACAAACTCGACGATTTTCGCCAAGTAGTCTTTTGCATGTAGTCAGTAAACAGCTGTTTTATCATAGCACACGTGCGGAAAACACCCACTACCAACACCACTCATACACATTTCCCAAACCTTCATATGTTGAAATAACTATTATTTCTACTATACAAATGAATAAAATTTTTAACATTAACAAATAACAGAAGGGTTATTAATTTATTTTTTCATTAAAATTATTTCTGTCCTATACAGACTGTTCTTTTACACTATTACACTTATGGATTTCTTATTTCAAATTTCAATCGGTCCTGTGTTGACAATTAGATATATGTCTCCAATGACCTGCATAATGCAGACATTTAAAGAACATTGTTTTTGTAGTAGGATTTAAAATTTATTTATCATATCCAGTTTTTATATTAGTTTTAAGGAAATACTCGAAATTAATATAACATTTTAAATTGAAAACTAATGAATAAAATACATATATATGAAAAATTAATTGCACAACTAGATCTCGGCAACTCTGTATTTCTATTAATCATTTTGAGAAATGGCTGCCAATGTTGACAGCTCCGAAATTTTTAACAGTTTGTCATCAAAAATAACAAATTTACTTCACGGAAGAACAGAAGGCAACCGTAACATATTAAGCAAGGCCCTAGACGATCTAAATTCTTTAAATTATAAGTACCCAGTAATAACTAACCCTACGGTAAGTAGAAATGTGTTCCTAACCTCACATTTCTAACATTTAAATTTCCAGAAAGCAGTGTTGTTATTGAATCAATGTTGTAGTTTTATTTCTACAGATGATATTGTTCTTGTTCATAAATGTTGTCAGTTAATATGGAATCTTGTCAAATGGCAAAGCATACCTATGGAAGGAAGAAGTCTTGTAGTGGCAATAAATTGGTGCTTGGATAGCAGTCTCAGTTCTAAGGATACAAATATCTTATTGGAAATTTTGCAAGCCTTGGAAGCCTTATTACGAATAAATATCGATCACATTTTATCAGTAAGTCTAAAATTCTTTAATACATTATTACAATACTAACAAATTTTTTAAGTTGACAGATAAAATTGCACAAATAATTATAAAAATAATTAAAGATGGTGAGAAAAAAAGGTCGGCAGAAGTCATTCTAATGGCATTACAATGTCTAGAAGCATGTACCAGTGTTCCAAATGAATTGAAATCATATAATAGAAATGTCTCATTAGAAAATTATGCAAAAATATTTGTATTCCATCTTGACAGGACAAAAATGGTAGAAGATCTTGTTTATGTAAAGGTTAGTATGCTACGATGTGCATGTTAACAAAATAAAGAGAGATATTTTAATGAGATCGATCAAGCAGTACCCCCAATTTTAGAAAAATAAAAATGTATATGCTAGAATTATGTGCTAAATAGGTCCCAAAGAAAACAATTTTGATGCTCTCTTCTAGTTTTAGCTTGAATTCAAGTCACTCCATCTTTTATTTTTATACTATGAGAACGTTTAAAGAAAAATTGCAAAATTAGGTAGACTTTTTTTATTTATTCCTTTACTATTTAAGTAATGAAACGAAAGTAGTCCCAAACTGTGGGTTTAATAAGTACCAAAAAAGATCCCATCTTAAAATATTAGTATATATATTAGTATTATAGACATTTAAAGAGATATATAGTGTAATAAGACCAAAGTGGCCACGTTTTGTATATACTAAATAGAGACCCCAAAGAAATAGTTCGGCCTCTTTTAAAAAATACTCTAGTATTACAAAAAAAAAACAATAACTTTGGACCATTTTTTACCAATAAATTTGATAATTCTCCAATAAATACAATATTCAAAGATTGTAATATGTGGTAAGATCATTTAGTTGCTCAAAAAATGAGATATTTGGAACAATCATTTAGTCTGTTGGAATTATTTTTTGTTATTGTATGTTGCTCTTATAAATTTATTTTATTTTAGCTTTGTTCTATTGTGATCTGTGGGTTAGTATGTTGTAATATTAGGTAGTGTTAGTAATAAGCACTTATTTTATGTAATAACAAACTCTGTGTTATAAAGAGTATTAATAAATAAATCACTTGCATTATTTTTCAGACATCTCTGGAGATGATCGCAATTTTTATAATATCCATCTTTCACTTAAGTTTTTTCTTAAATATGCAACTTTTCTCCAATTTCTAATTTCTACCATTTAAGAGATAGCAACGCTATCCTTATTAAAAATTAGCCACCCTACACACAGTGTGTCCCTGTATAAGGTTTATTATAGGACAAATATTCTTTTCAAACTAATAAACAAAATGTCTCTCTTATAAAAACTTCCGCTTGTATTATATTTTCAAAATAATATCTTTATATTCCTTTTTTATAAAGTACAATTTGTTATTTATTTATATATGTATATATATATATATATATATATATTTATTTATTTATTTATATTACAAGAAACTTGCAATTTTAGTAGAAACTAAGGGAAAGCGAGTTTCAATAGATGAAAATGTACCTTTTCAGCTATCCAAATTTTACTCATTTGAATACCTTGCATATAATGGATCAGTGATAGTCTCACAATTTATTGATGGTATTATTTAATATCTTTTCGACTTGGCAATTTAGAAGAAATAACACTTCTTGTGCACAAAGCCTTTACAGATAAATTCACTCAATCACATGAGAAGAAAATCAAAGATATTGCTAAATTAAATGACCAGGACAACTTCTGTTGTTTTAATTTATCTTGGCAAACAGATTGGAAACGAAGATAAAAAAAGATGATGAATAAAATAATATAATCTTTTAGTGACTAATTTTTTCTTTTTCTTATATTTTATTTACTTTCTGAAAATGTAATTGACAAAATTATTAATAATTATGTTCATTATTTTTATTATTCAATAATCAGTACAATAACTGTTTACTGAAAACAAGAATTTAGAATGAAGAAACACATTTACTGACTTTTAAGCAAAAATTTGTATACCACGGCGCATTAGTGTGCCGTCACAAATAATATTTATTTATCCATTCTATACTAACAGGCCGAATTGGATGACTCTAACGTCATTAAAGTAACTAGTGATGTACTAATTTAGGATAACAGATTTCTCATTCGACTAAATGACATCAACTGACCGTATTGGGCATTAATGACGTCAGAATCATCCAATTCGGCCTAAGGGTATAGACTAACAAATATGGCTGTTACGACTTGTGACGTAACCATAATGCGGCGTTTATGTATATTGTATATTTAGATATAGGCTATAGTTATGACATTTGTTATTTTGGGTTAGAAGGTTGGTACTGTGATTAGAAAATAGCGATCTAGCCTGGAATTGGAGGTTATCTTTAGTTAGGTAGATACAAAAAGTGACGTTTTATTCTTAATATATCACTACTAATTCTTGTAGAATTCGTATTTATAAGTTTTATACTAAAGCACATAAAAGATATTGTTTTATACTAAAGCACTTAAAAGATATTGTTTTATTTCCTGGCGACAAATAAAACATATTTTTCTTTATTAAGACAACTTATGAACATATTGGTACTTTCATATTGTTTCTTGAGGTAATATGTAATAATTTATAAAAATAAAATAAAAATGTGGGTACAGTAATAATCAGTTTTTATGATTAAGTCTAAAATATGGGATTGTGGATATAGTGGTTTCACTCCTAATCAATTAAACAGACTATCTATTTTACATAACATTAAATGAAAATCTTTTATATTTATTTTCTTGTATTTTTAGATTTTACAAACATGTTTATACGGACTCCAGAATATTGTAATTCAAAATCCACAGTATTTAAAAAAGGAACTAGGATTTATTTTAGGATTTATAAAAACTTTTATGGTATATGGTATAAAAGGAATAAACTATATGCCTCCTCAAAAACTGTTGCCGTCCACTTTGAGCATACCTGAGGTTACTAACAATATTAGGGAAAAAAAAGGTGGCAAAGTATGTGCTACATTTTAATGTGATGGATAGTTAAAAGATTTTTTTGTAGATGACAAAACAAAGAAAGCAAAAATCATCTGTTGGACTCAAACAGGATAAAAGTAATGCAACCCAAGAATCATTTAATAAAACAGCTGGATATAAATCTGCTACAATGACTACAGAAGATAATTGTGATGCAGAGATAAAGTAATTTTTACAAAATAAATGATAGTCATTGAATTATCATTTATTTTTTACTTTTCATCATTAAAGCTAAGTCCTTTTTTAAAATAAATAATTATAATTTTTTCGTTTCAGTATGGTTAATATTGGCAATAGAATTAAAACTAGCGATTCAGATTTATCAGATAGCGAAGGCAATAAATCTATGAAAATATTTCAAACTCAAAACAAAGTTAGACAAGCTGCATTTAGTTTATTCTACAATGTTATAAAGGTAGATAAATTATTATAGATGGATTATATCAAGAAACGATTCAAGTTAAAATAATTCATACAAATGGAGATCAGCTCACTAGAGCAATAGACTCCACAAGCCATGATAAAGAGGTTTCTCTATAAAAAAAACCTTCACAATAATGATACTTTCAAATTAAAATAATTATAACATTATCTATGAAAATAATCAACCACTTTATAGACATTTAATAAAAATCCGTAATTTACATAAAAAATATTCGAATCTGTAAAATAATTTTAGAACTTAAATAAATCTCCATATATCCATAAACACATTTTAAGGACTTTATTTTTAGAATACTGAAAAATCGACAATGTTTTCATATTGGACAAGTTTTATACCAGAAGGTACTGTATCTGGTCCACATAATTTGGTTGTATCCATTTTAAAAGATTCATCATCAATATGTAGAATTGCAGCATTAAATGTACTTCTAATGCTTTTGACATCATCAAAAATGTACTTATCATATGCAGAATACAGGTGAGCTCATCCAACATTCAAAAAATTTAAATATATTCTTATTAAAATTTACAAAATGGATATGTTCATTAGTTCCTAATTGTCTTTGTTCCTAGAATGTGTGCACATTTTTTATTATAAGTATTGTTTATTTTTGATTCATTGATACTTTGAATTTTTGTTGATGTATTAATTTGAAATTTTGTTAATCTCTACAAAAGTGTATAATGATATTTGAATAAAAAGGGTTATTAAAATGAGCATGGAAAGACTTAAACAATTTGTTGCAATGGTATGGAATCAAGCAAAGGCCTAGGCTTGATAGTAAAACCACACCAAATAAATGATATAAAAGGAGAAAGATTTATAAACAAATGAATACTACAGACAAGTTGGACAGCACAGATATCATTACCCTATTGATTGCATATAGACTAAATGACATGCGAGGGAGATAGAAAAATAAGCATTTTTCGAAACATTACAGGCAGAACTGCATAGTACAACGGGAAATATGCCAATGGTAGATATGAATGGAAGAGTTGGAAATGAAAAACATTTAGGACCACATAGTGAGAATGAAAAATGATAATGGGGAAAGAATGACAGATCTCTGCATATCAAATGACTATAAGGAACTCCAAATTTAAAGACAAAGATATTCGCGAGTACATCACAGAGGTATCTTCAAGAAATGAAAAATAGTTAAGAGGAAAATTGGAGAAACGGAAGAAAATAACCAAAGAAAAAAAGTTAAAGTTGTAAATTAAAAAACAATGAAATTAAAAAGAAATATTAACAAAAACTAGAGGAACAACTCGGAGCATACATTAATAATACAGATACCACAATAGAAAGAAGATTGCAATCTTTTAAACAGACAATCCTTGCCACATCAAAGAAATCTTTTATGTATGCAAAGAAGAATAAATGGTGATCAACAGATATACAAACAAAAGTTAAGAGAAAAATAAATGGAAAAGTTGAAAAGAAGATCACCCACAGTACAAAAGTGCGTGTACTGAAATACAACACTTAGTAATGACTACAAAAAATCAGTCATGAAGAGAATTCGAACATAAAATGAGAGAAAACTACTTTGAAAACCAAAAATTATTCTACGGTAAACTGAAACGATTAAAACAAAAGAAACAACCCAGATTAAGAAATATTTACGATAAAGAGGGAAATGTTCTAACTACAGAAATGGAAATAATAGACACCTGGAAGCAATATTTTGAGCGAAGAAGAGGAAGCATTACAAAATTAAGAGAAAAATGGGGACGAAAATAAACTAGAACTAATAACAAGAGAAGATATGACACAGTCGATAGAAAAATTGAAAGTAGGAAAAGTCCCAGGTCAATATGAGATTATATCGGAAATGATAAATTATATGGGAGAAAATTTCCATACATCCAAACAAAGAGGAGTCGAGACTAAGATGATAGAAATATTTAATGGCCTTATAAAAAAACAACAGAAACAAGGTAGGGATGAATATCCAAGAATTCGAAAAATTTTTTTTTTTTTTTTTTTATTATAACATTTAGCAAATTTACAACTACTTTAACATTATAAGTATCTAGTAAATATTTTGGACGTATACGACTTGTAGTGGGTACCGTTCAGCAACGGTTCGCCATTGTAACCTAGTCAATCAGGTCTTCTGGCCAGGATCTCTTAAGCCTTCTGTGTTCTAACGGGACTGGATAAAGTTGTGTTATTATGTCACTATCGTGTTCAGCATTTCTCTCTTTTGCTTTTTTGGCATTGGTTGTTATCACTTCTCTGATCAAGGGAATCCCTAGGTCTTCATGAATTGTTGCGTTGGAGACGTACCATGGTGCGTTTGCTATCATCCGGAGTGTTTTTGATTGGAAACATTGGAGAATTTTAGTGTTAGATGGTTTGCTGCAACCCCAGAGCTCGATCCCATATGTCCAGATGGGTTTTAAAATAATTTTGTATAATAGGAGTTTGTTTTCTAATGATAATTGTGATCGTCTGCCAAGCAACCAATTCATTTGTTTGACTTTCAGCGAAAGTTGAACCCTTTTGGCTTTAATATGGTGTTTCCAAGTTAACCTTTGGTCGAGGTGCAGTCCAAGATATTTGACTTCATTCTTTATTGGGATGGGACTGTTGTTTATTCTAAGTTGTGGGCAGTTGACGTGTCTTGTTGTAAATGTTATTTGGGTGGACTTTTCGGAATTTACTTTAATTTTCCAGCGCTGTAGCCAACTTTGTAGGATTGTGAGGTGGTCTTGAAGTTTTTGTGAGGCTCTGTTAGGATCTGGATCGGCTGACAATATGGCTGTGTCGTCTGCGAATGTTGCGGTTGTAATATCATTACGGGTAGGGATATCGGAGGTAAAGAGTAAGTAAAGGAAAGGTCCAAGGACACTGCCTTGAGGAACACCAGAATTAACAGGGTTATAATTGGAGAATGAGGAGTTTACTTTGACTTGAAAGGAACGGTGTGTCAGGTAGGATTTGAGAATGAGATATAGATCACTGGGCAAATGCAATTTCAGTTTGTAAAGTAGGCCATCATGCCACACTTTGTCGAATGCCTGTTTTACATCTAGAAAGACAGATACACATATATTTTTGTCTTGGAGGCTATCTTTGATTTTGTTGACAATTCGGTGACATTGTTGAATTGTTGAGTAATGCTTTCGGAATCCAAATTGATGGACGGGTATTATATCATTTACGGAGACTGCTGTGTTAATTCGTTCTAGAAGCAATCTTTCAAATATTTTTGAGGTAAGTGGTAGAAGGCTTATAGGGCGATAAGATGTGGGTTCCATGGGTGGTTTACCTGGCTTGGCGATCATTATTATTTGTGCAAATTTCCACTGAAGAGGAAAATAACATAAGCTTAACATCCTATTGTAGATAACTGTTAGTAAGACCGTAGCTTTCCTAGGTAGGTGTTTGAGAATTTCACTATCGATCAGATCGTAGCCAGTAGCCTTGTGTGACTTTGTATTGTTTATTTCATTGCGAACTTCTGCAGGTGTAATTGGTCTAATAGGCATTGAAAGCTGGCAAGCAACATCTAAGAAACTATTTACGTCATCGTCATCATAGTTATTTTCTGAATTTGGAGTGAAAATTTTAGCTAGGTGGTCCGCAAATACGTTAGCTTTCTCTATATCTGATTGTGCCCAGTTTCTGTCTGGTTTTCTTATGGGGGGTATGGGTGTTATTGGCCTATTGAATTTCTTAGTAGCTCTCCATAATGAATTATCGTCTGGCGTCAGGGTTTTAATGTAATACTCAAAGGTGTCATTTCGTGCTTGATATAGTGCTGTTTGAAGTTGGTGAGTCAGCCTGTTTAGTTGGGTTTTATCTTGGGGATTTCTCGTCCTTTGCCATTTTGCGCGCGCTCGTCGTTTGCTTGATAAGAGATCCCTTATATGCAATGGAATGTTGCAGTCTCTTATTGTCTCTTTGTTGTCTCTAGGTGTAGCTTCCCATGCGGCATTTTGAATTAATAGAGTGAAGTAGTTTGCTACTTCGTCAATCTCTTGCCGTGATTTGATGTGGTGATTCAGGCTAATATTTTTATTTATTGTTTGTTGAAATTTTTCCCAATCAGTCTTTTTTGTACAAAGTTTTGGAGGTAGCTCTCGAAAGATTACAGATGTACTTAGCGTAATTATTACGGAGCTGTGATCGTATGACAAATCGAGGCAAGATTCAATTTTGGCATGTATGTCTGGTATACCTTTTGTGACGGCAAAATCTAATAGGTCAGGTATTTTGTTCCTGTTGGTAGGCCAGTACGTTGGCTGCCCGGTGGATAGGTAATTTAAATTATTATGTTGAATGGATTTAAGTAATTGTCTTCCTTTTGGTGTGATAAGTCGTGATCCCCAAACCAAGTGCTTCGCGTTCCAGTCTCCAGCTGCAAGAAAATGTGGCCCAAGAGTTTGAAAGAAGTTATTATATTCATCGGTTAAGATGGAATGCCTTGGAGGACTATAAACAGCGGCAATAGTCAGAGGTCGATTGAAGTTTTCAACTTTTATAATGGTGGCTTGTATTTTTAGCGTGGAGTAAGGTTGAATTGGGTAGTGGTTTATGTTGGATCTAATTAAAATGGCGGTTCCTGCATGGGCCGTTCCATCGGGATGGTGGCAGAAGTATGCGGCGTAATGGGGAATTTTGATATATGTTCTGTCAGTTGAATGACTCTCAGAAATAAGCAGGATATCAATTTTGTAAAGATTTAAAAACACGGTGATTTCATTGACATGGTTTGTTAGCCCGTTAGCATTCCAGGCCGCAATTCGTAGTGAGTAAGCCATTACGTTTTGCATATTACTTTGTTTAGCAGGTTTAAAATCATGCTATTTTGGCTAATTAGTTGATTAAATAAACTTTTAAATTCACTGATAAAAGCTGTCATGATATTTACTATATTATTGTTATCTTTAATACCGTTGTTATTTCCTGAAGTCATTTGTGCATATGTTATTTGATTTTGAGGTTGCGGCTGCACTGTTTGAGAATTGTTTGGTAGTCTGATTTGATTTTGAGTGGTATTCTGAGTAGGTTTAATTTGATTGTTGCTTAGGGATTTATTTCTAGACATGAGTAGGTCTTTGTACACTCGACAACCTTTATAGTTTGCTGGGTGACTTCCCTGACATAGTGCACAGGTAGCAGGAGTATCCGTAGTTTTCCTACATGTTTTTGTGTCGTGCGGACCAGCACATTTTACGCAATTGAATAATTTTCTACAGTAGGTCCTAGAGTGTCCATACGACTGACATCTTGTACATTGGACTATATCCTTTTTGTACCGGGGTGGTTCTACTCTAACTTTTGTGTGCTGGATGAATTCAGTTTCATATATATCTTTGTTGTTTTTATTTGGTTCGAGGTCTACAAAGAATAACGGTAGGGGTTCTTTTGTAGTTCTGTGCCTAACGTTTATCAGGTTTCTAACCGTGTGGCCTTTTTTCTGTAATTCAGATTTAATGTCCTCCAGAGGCATTGTGTGGTGAAGCCCTCTTATAACTACCCTATAAGCCCTTTCTTGTCTCAATTGGTAAGTATGGTGTACTATGTTTTCTTCATTCATATGCGTTATTAGTTTTCGATAAGTGTCTGACGTCAGTGCGTTTATTTTTACTATATTGTCTGCAAGCGTTCTAGTAAAGTATGTTTCTTCTTCGGTTGCTTCGGTTAGATTGTCGATCATTTGTTTATAGTTTTTAACGCCGTAAACATATATAGGTGGTGGTCTGGATGGATGAGTATCTTTATTTGTGTTATTTGTCTTGCTAGTAGTCGCTTCGTTCTCTTGGTTAGTATTTTCTGTAAGAACTTGAAATTTATTTGCCGTTTCCGTTGGTGGCTCCTTGCTTGTCTGTTTATAAGTCTTAGCACGTTTTCTTTTATGACTAACTTCTTGCCATGAGTGTTTGCTTTGGACGTTGCGTGTTTCCTCATTCATAAGGTCATCTTCATTATAATCATCATCATCGGTAGTTGAGAGGTCTAGTTGGTTGTCGTTATAATGATTGGGGTTTAATTGAACCGCAGGAGAGGATGGATTAAAGTTTGCGTGTGATTGGTAGGTTATTTGGGAATTTGTTGGTTGAAGATTGTTTTGTAGGAGTGGAAAATTACTGTAACATTGTTGTTGAAATTGTTGTTGGATTTGTTGTTGTTGGATTTGCTGCTGCTGTAGAAATTGCTGTTGTTGAAATTGTTGAAAATTCAACGGTACTTGGTTTATCTGTTGTTGTATTAGTGGTTGGGATTGCATTAATGGTATCACATTTTGTTGTTGAGCTTGAGACGCATTGTACATATCGAGGTTTATACCTGGTCCGTTTCCGGTTGGAAACATTTTAAGTTAGTAATGTCTATGCTTTCGTAGGTGTAGTTCAGAATATACACTTTGAAAAAGTTTTGCCCGTTTTCACCGGACTATTTTTGCCCGTTTTCACCGGACTATTTTATTAAATGTTTATTATTTGCTTACCATGGTTTTGATTTTTAAACCGTTTATCACTAGAACTTTTTGTTACTAGACTCATTAGTTTATCAGTTACTTATCGTAGTATAATTGATAACAGAGCGATCTGAGAAGCACGTCTTTACACTACGATATTCAACACTCAACTCTCGAAAAATTTAAAACAAAAATAGGACACTATTATGGGTATATACTAAACCCATTACTATTTTCTATAGTTCTACAACGATGTAAAGGAAAGAGAAAACGGATGATGCTAGAGCTAAATGAAAACTAAAAAAATGTAACAATATAGGTACTCCTATTTGCTGACGACATGGTATTAGTATCAGAAACAGAAAATAAATTACAACAAAACCTAGACATTTACAAACAAAGAAGAGATAAAGAAAATAATTATGAAAATAAACATTGAAAAAATCAAAACCATGAGACTCTCACCTAGAGCAAAGAGACATTTCATTATAATAGAAGGCAAGAGATAGAAGAGCTCAAAAGCTCTAACTCCCTGGGAACGATTACAGAAGACAGTTTGAGAATAGATGAAGAAATAAACAGAGGGTTAGAAAAGCTGGAAGACTACAACGCTCTAAGAACTACAATCTTTGGAAAGAAGTACAAAACACACAAATAAAGGAATAGAAGATTTCTGGAACGTGCCAGAGATGGAGGCGAAATATAATTTAGGGCGGGTTGTAACTCAAGAGGTTAAACTGCGGTCAGTCTTGACCAATGGATATGAATGGTTGGTCCGTTGTAACACTCAAATATACAAGTCAACCAACTGATTATCTACTGATCATTCTACCGGTACATTTTGAATGTTTAACTATGGTTCAGAGTACAGAACAACCAAATTAGTATTTGTTCTGTCACATTTGTGGAAAGAAAGAAACTTTAACAGTAGGGATGATCGATTTGAATTTCACTTGTTACTGCCTACATGTGATTTGAGATAAATATTTTTTATTTGTACAGTGTAATCCACTTATACTCCGAAGTTTGATATCTCCGTTATCTTGAGGAATAGGAAAGAATATTTTAAATGAAAGTTATAGATAGAGTCAAGTTTCACATTTTAAAATTACCGTTGAAAATCAATAAAAACGGTTTACATGTCCCTATTCTAACTTTTCAAGTTCTATACTATGGCATTAAACATATTTGATACAAAATGATTAAAAATCAGATGGGATTTCAAATTTTTGATCACTCTGCATCAAATATTTTTTAATGCCATATATTACGAAATAATTTTAAAATGTGAAACTTGACTCTATCTATAACTTTTATTTAAAACATTCATTCCTATTTCCTAAGATATCGGAGATGTCAAACTTCGGAGTATTAGTTGATTACTCTGTATATAAATAGCAAGAGGCGTTCTCCGTGAGATAGAACTTCATTTGCACCCAGAAATTTTAGGCCTCCTTTTCAACGAAATTTTCTTATCTCATTAAGTCCTCTTTAGACTATAAACCAGAGGACAATTTCTAAACTGCCTTCTGCATTTAATCTTATATCACTAGTTTGACCTTGACAGCATATACCTAGGACAGTCGGGGCGTAGATAAAGTACTTCATTTATTGTTAGATTCCCCATTAGGGAGAATGCAACTTCCCTCTGAGGATATCCTCTGGTTATGTTAATGGAAATCGTGTATTGTGCGTTGTTGTCGGTTTCTGCTATCTTAATAACGAGCAGTTGCGACATCTATCTGGATGAAGGTCGTGTTATCTACTTCTATGATTTTTAATGCTCTTTTGATGATGCTATGCGAGATCCTAAAATGCATATACTGCGGTTTCATTGTTAGTGTATCCCTGATTTTGTGTCAGTTATACTAGTACCGTCTAGGTAGATTTTCCAGTAGACAGTAGAGAAGTTGAATACATTTTAACTTTGTTCAGAAGTCGTTCAAATAGTTAAAGTAGTAGTATTGGGCAAGGAGATTGACCCCGGACTATTAAGCCCATTCAGGCCTTTTTTGGCATCCACAGTTTTTCCATTTACTTATTCTCAATCGTTTTACCCCTTCTCGAAAAGTCTTAAAAAGGCAGAGTCCTAGTTCTTTACATAGTTGATCTACAAATAACTGTTTTTTATAATATTAAGTACATTATACTTTTAACTAATATTTTTTTTAAATATTGTTATTTGAGCCGTATTATATTTTTTTAGTGATAAACATTCTGCCTTTACCCCCTTCTCTATGGTACTGGGTTTAATGATTAAAGAGCTTCATAAAGGTTTATGTCTAGCTCTTAATGAAAAATCCGTTCCAGTTCTAGTTCAATTGTTAAAATGTCTGGCAGCCTTAGTACAAGCTACTCCATATCACAAAATGGGTAATGGTCTTGTTACAAAAGTTGTAAGGAATGTCAAACCATTTATATATCACAAAGGTACGTATACGATAAAATTGTATAAATCAAACTTCAAACTTCAAAACAGGAAACTAATTACAGTTTTACAAAAATTCTGCAAGAAAGAGTTTGATGTACATTTTCGGCAATTTGGAAAAGTTGAAAATCTGTCGAATCGCAATATAATATAATCCAAACATTTTCAAAAAGTGATTGGTTAAAAACATAACATTTGTTTTTTATTCTGGCTTGATCAGTACTTTTGTCAATAAATTGAGGATTTAAACGTGCGCCAAACATTTTTTTTTTGGAACAGATTTGAAATTTCATGGTACATTTCATTATTATTATTGGATTAAAGTGAAATGGCAACCAATTGTGGATAAAATGTTAGACACAAGGTATGTCTTATTAAATGATATAGTGACACTTCTTTTTTTATTGGAACGACCGGAAATGACTATAAATTCGCCTACTCTATTAGTATGACCTAACTTGTTTTCTATACAAAAAGTCGAAAACCCAAATATAATTTAAGTTTTATTAATTAATGATAAAATATTACAAGATTAACTTTCGATTATATTTTTATCAGAACAAACAAATATTAAAATATATTTATTGAAATATATCACGTCCGTTATGAATTATGTAAAGATCACAAATTTGCTTCACAATTTTAACAAATAAGGGAGGAGCGAGTAATTTAAGTTCATAGTAATTTTGTACACTCTCCAATAAAAGGTCACAATTTTTTTTGCGATTGAAATTAAATATTTTGCGGACATTTTAATTTTGTAATTAGACGATAATTATAAAAACGCCATTAAAACTCACAACCATTATATTATTATTATATGGTTATAATATAATAGTTGTCTGCTTATTGTTCGCGATGAGACAATTATTGCCCTACTCTCAAAAACTGAAAATTTGAGAAATATAATAATAGAAAATAAATGTTATAGTTATAAAAAATGTGGGTTAAAAAATAATAGTACTATTAGAAATCCATTGTTGTAAGCGCGTTTTGTTTTTTAAGTAAATACATTTCTTAATTATGCTTCAAAGAATTTACCGGTGCCTCAACATACTTTTAATGTAACATCAAAAGTGTTTACGCGAATTGTGAATTTCGACAACACCGACAACCCCTGAATCCTTTTGATGCTTAGTTAAAGATGCGCGAAGGGGAAAGACAGAACGCTAGTACAGTTGAATGAAGAACGTTTACATGAGACTTTTATATGTCTAGTTATTCACATTTTTTGTTTAATTTATTCAAACATTTTAAAATTAAATAAAATTCTATTATAAGTGATATACAGTCCACTTCATTTTACACTACTCAAGAACCACCAAAATTCCTGCAAAAACAGACCTTCGAGCCGGTTGTTTTTTGGTGCGAATTTCAATCTGAAACTTGGATAAATTTGAATTGTGAAGACTACAAGATCAAAAGTGAGTTTGTTTTATTTTATATACTCCTATTCTAGCTCTTTTTTTTATATTTTTACAATGGAGAACTTTAGAACAACTCAAATTAAAACGAAATCAAATTCTTAACGCATTAGATAAATAAAAACATTTTTGGCTCTTCAAAATTTACATCGATTAGCGTATAGCGACATAAATTACTCGAGGAGACATGGGCTTTATAGTGAATTTGTAAATTATTTCTATTGTGTTGAAGCGGAATTCAAATCATTTATAGTCATTTATGATAAAAGTTTAAATAATGTTGAACAAAATCATCATAGAACTAAGGTTGAACAACAAAATGAATATTTGTCATTATATGAAATGGGTTAACTTCAAGGAAGCATATCTAGGTTTAATTCATGATAACCCTACGATAAGTACATATAAAAAATGTATACATTTGCGTGATTCACCATTTAAAAATTAAAGCCAGTCTTTATGAAACTGCTTGGCAAAGACTGACTAATCGTTTTGATAATGATGAAAAAATAATCAAATTTCATGTAGAAGCTATTTTAAATTATCCACAAATTTAAAAGGCATCTTATTCTTCTTTATTAGGTTTATTTGAGAATTTGAATGAAAATTTAAGTTCTTTAGAAAGTTTAGGTGAATCCACCAATGAATGGAGCACGTTATTATTTTACATCGTTTTATCTAAGCTAAATTCCCATATTCCTAATTTTTGGGAAGAATTAAGTGTAACAAAAATCTCACCGAGCGTGAAACGCCTAAGGAACTTCTTGAGTCTTGATGATGCGAGATCGATTTCATCAAGCTCACACAGTCATCAAAATTTTGTTCTGATTAACGAATTTTTAGAAAAACTTTGCCAGATTCTTAAAGAACAATTCATTCATCAAGCAAATTGTCGTGACAAAAATTTGCTTTTCTTCATAAATCAAAACAATTGAATAAATCTCTCATTTATAATAGTTATATATCCGAGTTTTCATTATCAAAGGAAATTAAATGTTTTATTGTGCTAATAAGTATTCCATTCTTTAAGTGAAACGTTTAAAATATTAAATCCTTCTGAGAGATCAGAGAAAATGACGAAAATAAATTCTTGTTTAAATTGTTTCCATACTGATCATAAAACGGAACAGTGTCGCTTATCAGGTTGTCAAATGTGTAAGGGGAGACACAATACTCTTTTATGTTTTAAACACCTTTCTAATAATTAAGGTAATTCTAATCAAGGCAATAGCGAAATTAAAACGTAACTCTAGCGTTTTTTGTAATTCTAATTTGCAAAAGAGACAAAAAACAATTATTAGCATTCTTGAGTACTGCAACAGTTATTTTTAAGGATTTTGACGAAAATTTGTGAACATTTCGAGCTGTTTTAGATAACGGTGAACGAAATAGTTTTGTTACAGAAAATTCGTACAAAGTTAAAATCAGAACGAATATATTTTTCGATTATTGTGATAGGACAAATAAAATTTTTTTTTTATGAATTTTTATTGGCAATCAGAGTAATTTATAATCTATAAGCCAATAGGATGGCTTGTACATAGCAGTAATTTATAATGTACATTTAATGTCTTGTGGAGGTTAACATCCAGTGATGTTACCTCAGTCTTCTTTTAGGTCTATTCGCCAACTTCTCTTGAGTCTTCTGTTGTCGTAGGGTTGTAGTAGTGGCTGTAGTAGAGGATTAGGGTGGTCCTCTAGCCTCACATAGTGTTTGTCAGCGTTTTCTCTAATGACTTCGTTCACATATGGAATTTTAAGATCGGTGTGTAGGGTGTGGTTTGATACGTACCAGGGTGCGTTAGTTATAGTTCGGAGAATCTTAGATTGTGCTCTTTGTATTATAGCTGTGTTTGACATGCTGGCACAGCCCCACAGTTCGATCCCATATGTCCAGATCGGCTTCAGGACTGTTTTGTAGATTAGGATTTTATTTTCCAGGGATAGATGGGATTTCTTTCCAATTAGCCAGTAGATTTCTTTCGTTTTTAGGTCCAGTTGGGTTCTCTTTTTTTTTATGTGTTGTTTCCAGTTCAGTTTGCTGTCAAATGTTAGTCCTAGATATTTGACTGTATCATTTTGTGGGATATTGTTTTGGTTTATGTGGACTGGTGGGCAAGTTCCTTTCCGTAGAGTGAATGTTATGTGTGATGATTTGGATTCATTCACCTTTATTTTCCATTTGTTTAACCAATTTTCTAGCAAGTTTAGGTGATATTGTAGATTGTGAGAAGCTATTGTGGGATTTTCGTGACTTGCGAAGATGGCGGTGTCGTCTGCAAATGTTCCCGTTGTTGTTGATGCTGTGGTGGGAAGATCGCTTGTGTATAATACGTACAGTAGGGGTCCTAGTATGCTTCCCTGTGGCACTCCTGACTGGATTGGTAAACGGATGGAAGTTTCTTCATTGACTTTCACTTCGAATTTGCGTTCCTGTAGGTATGATTTCAGCAGGTTAAAATATTTGTTTGGGAGTACTGTTTTTATTTTATAGAGTAGTCCTGGATGCCACACCTTGTCGAAAGCCTGGCTTATGTCCAAGAAAGCAGAAGTGCAGTATTTTTTGGTTTCCAGTGATTCGCTTATTATATTTGCTATACGATGACATTGTTGTGTTGTTGAGTGTAATTTTCTAAATCCAAACTGGTGATTTGGAATCCAGTTTAGGGGTTCTACCTCTTTGTTTAATTTGTTAAGAATGAGCCATTCTAGTAGCTTTGAAATTGTCGGTAGAAGGCTTATTGGACGGTATGATGTGACTTCTTCCGGTTTTTTCCCCGGCTTGGGTATCATTATAATTTGTCCAATTTTAAGACACTGAGGCCAGAAGTCAGTTCTTATTATTGCGTTGTAGATGTGCAACAGTTTAGTGAGGCCTTTTTTTGGTAGTTCTTTTAGCATTTTCGCCGTAATTAGATCGACTCCGGGTGCCTTTTTTGTATTTAGGTTGTTTATTGCTTCTTTCACTTCATTTGGTGTAAATAATTTTAGTTTTTGTCCTTCTTGCATCTGTAGTGGTGTATTTAGGTCTTATTCTATGTCTTGTACTGGATCGTCGTTTAGAGGTGTGAACACAGTTGCCAAGTGCTCTGCAGAAAGATTAGCTTTTTCTTGGTCGCTTTTTGCCCATGGCCCAGGTGGAATGACATTTTTGCGTATAGGAGGAGATGTTGTTGTGGGTTTCCGTCTGTTTTTTATTGGTTTCCATATTGAGTTATCGGTTCTTGATAATGTGGAGATGTAGATTTCAATTGACTCGTTTTTCATGTCTCTCAATTTTGTTTTTAATTTGTTGCTGAGGTTGTTGTAAACAGCTCTGTTGTTCGGTGTACGGGTTTTTTGCCAGGTTGTTCTAGCTCTTCTTTTCTGTGCTATTAGTCGTTTTATTTCGACAGGTATGTTGTTTGCAGTTTTCTTTGGATTTGTTGTAGGTGTTGCTGCTTTGGCCGCTTGTTGTAGTGTGCTAATAAATTTCGTACATTCGTTTTCTATTTCATGAGGATCCTTGAGTCTTGATGTTAGTTCAATAGTGTCCTGTATGTTTTGACGATATTTGTCCCAGTTTGTCTTGAAGTTGTGTAGTCTGGGTTTGGGCTTTTTTATTATTGGGGCTGTACTTAGTGTAGCTATTATTGGACTGTGGTCTGAGGTTAGGTCATAGTTTGGTGTTATATCTGCATAGGTTGTCGATATCCCGTTGGTTATGAAGAAGTCTAGCAGGTCTGGTGTTTTGTTTGGGTCGGTTGGCCAGTATGTGGGTGATCCTGTTGAGATGTGTGAGTAATTATTGTTTTGTATTGCTTGTGCCAATTCTCTTCCTTTTGTTGTGGTCAGGCGCGAGCCCCATATTGTGTTTTTGCTATTGTAGTCGCCGCCTGCTATGAATTTGGGTCCTAGTGTGCGAAATAATGCCTCAAATTGTTCCCTTTTTATGATATGACGAGGTGGACAATATACTGCTGTTACTGTGAGATCATATGGTAGTGTGCTTATTTTTACTGATGTTGCTTGTATGTGTGGTTCTTCGTATTTTTGTAATTCGTGGCATTTTATTGTGTCCTTTACGAGTATTGCCGTGCCTCCGTGAGCTGTGCCATCTGGGTGATTAGTTTGGTAAAGTCTGTATTTTGGTATTGAAAAGTAGTTTTTGTTGGTAAAGTGTGTTTCGCTAATTAGCAATATATCTATTAGGTTGGTTTCCATGAATATTTTTATTTCTTCTTGATGACTTGGAAGGCCATTGGCATTCCATTGTGCTATTCTAGTGAACTTCGCCATTTTTATTTTGTTTTGTTTATTAGCGTTGTAATCAAATTGAGCACCATGCTGTTTTGCTATATTAATTGATTAAAGAGGCTTCTGAATTCATTTAAAAATTGGGTCAGTATATTAACAGAGTTGTCTATTTGGCTTGTGTTTTTTTTGGTTGCTTCCGCGTAACTTGTTTGTAGTGGTGGTGGGGTCGGTTGTATGTTTCTTGTATATTTATTGTTTGTATATATTGGTGGTGTCGGTATTGCTTGAATGTGGGTTCCTTTATTTCCTTTGTATATTTTTTGATAGTGCTCACAGCCTCGGTAGTTTGCGGGATGATCTCCTCCGCATAGTGCACATTTTGCAGGGGTTTCTTTTGTTTTTCTACATGTTGTCGTATTATGATTTCCTCCACACTTTACGCATATGTATGGCTTATTGCAGTTCCATTTTGAGTGTCCATACTGTTGACACCTAGTGCATTGTATTATATTTGCATTTGGCCTTGGGGGTTCGATGTTCACTATTATGTTGTGAAGTCCTGTAATCTTATAGACGTCCTTGTTGTTTGGGGCTGGTTCTAGGTCAACAAAGAATAAGTTGAGTGGCTCTTTGGTGATTCTGTGTTGTACATTGGTGATGTTTCGTACTTTGTGTCCTAGTTGTTGTAGTTCTTCTTTGATGTTGTCCAAGTTTGTTGAATGGTGCAGGTATCTTATAACAACTCTGTATGCTCTGTCTTCTTTCAATTGATATGTGTGGTGATATATATTTTTGTTTTTGAATTCTCGTACTAGATTCCGGTATGTTTCAGCATCTTCGCAATTTATTTTTACGACGTTATTGGCTAGACTTTTTGTGAAGTATTTATTCCTTTCAGCGACGGCCTTTATGCTTTTCTCCATCTCTTTATAATTTATCACCCCATGGACGAATATTGGGGGAGGTTTTTGTATTTTTGGCGTTTCAGTGTAGTTATTTGTGGTTTCCTCTTCTTCTGTTAGTGTTTGGAACCGATTGTTTGTTTGGATTTCGTTTGTCGTTGTATTTTTTTTTTGCAGTTATTTTCCTTTTTGGGCTCCCTCTTATTTCTTGCCATTCGTTTTGACTATTCGTTGTCCTTTCTTCTTCCTCCTCGCTAGTAGAGGACATTCTTTGTATGTGTTGTACTCTGTCTTCGCTGTTTGTGTGTGACGTGCTTGCTGCTACTGACTGCTGTTGTGTTGGTGGAATTGCATAACTAGGTATTGTATGCATTGGAACTTGTTGGCTTTGTTGAAACTGCATATTTGTGAGAGCAGGTTGCATTATTGGTGGGTTTGTATTTGGGTGACCCTGTATATAATTGGCTTGTTGATAAACTGCTTGGCCTGTGTTATCAAAACCAATTAAGTTTCCTGTCGGATTCATCTTTTTGTTGTTCGTTTATTTTTCTTTGCGACTTTTTTTGCCGCTAACTATTTATCATTTTAGGTAGATAACAAAAACACTAATGATTTAAATTTAAATGTAAATGGGATTCTCGAAGCACTTTATTCGCTTATCGGACGTGTTTATGCTTCGAAAGTCAAACCGATACTAACTACACAGATGTATACACTTTATTTATATATTTAAAAAATTATTTTTCCTTTTACTGTAATTGTAGAAATGTGGGAAAATTAAACATCCACCACATTAATTACCACTATTTGTTTGAAAGATAAAATAAAACAAAAAAAAACACAATAAAAACAACATCAGCTGCTGATAAGTTAACTTGGAATTTATTAAATTATTGTACCAGTGACTTTCCAACAATTATTTAAATGTCTGGAATTTGTTATAAATGTAATACACCACTTTAAGGAAGTGAAGTCTTTTTCTGTAGATCCTCTAGGGAAGTCCTTGATATACCAGCCCTTTTTAAGTAAGTGAATGATTTGTAAATGGAGCTTCAGAATTGTATTTCAACTCTAAATTGTAAAATTACATCTTTAGAACATTTACTAAAATTAGAAAACACTAAATTTGAAAATGAAGTTCAAATTGCATAAAAATCGAAAGAGTTGTGTATATCTGAAAATACATACCAGTTGGTTTTGGGTGAATATAATGAACGCCGAAGACGTGAAAATAGTGTAATGAAATAAATGGGTGCTGCCATGTGTGAGCATATATTAACAGTAGAACAAAACGGAGAAATAATAGGCCCTTTAATCTCACAGCATGTAAATTTTATTTATAATAGAAAAAAAAATTCTGTAATTAAAAACAAATAGTTTGGTGTACGATAAATGTATATAAATTGTTTATATGATTTGTAGGTAAGGGTTGTTTTTGAGTAGAATATAGAAATGTTAACTCACTTTCAAATCTTCCAAAAAAAAACTTTATTTATTTTCAATAACAATTATTTGACAAAGAATATTATTTTTGGATACAAATACAAAAAATAACTAACTCTAGGAAAGGTTAAAAGTAAAAAGCCTCGTAGAAGTGTTTGTCCTGGTATTTAATGGCTCGGCTGTCGTCTCCTATTCCTGGGAACTGCAACTGCAACTGCATTTCTGGTACATCCGTTGGTGACATTTCTATATATAAGTTTTATTTTTATGTTTAGAATGATTTTTTTTTTTTAATTTTGTACTTTAGTAAGAGTTCATTTTAGTTATATAGTTTAGTTTTAGTACCTTAGTTTTCTTAAATATAGTAGTATTCCTTAGCTTAGTAGAAAAATAGGATAAAAAATTTACTGATGTTGTAAAATAGCCAAATGGACTATTATAAATCTTATACCAAACTATTTGGCTATGAATCACAAATAATTTCTTCGGAAAAGGTGAAATAGTCATCGCACAATCTGGAAATAGTGGAGACCAAAGTACCGATACGCAGTTTGGAAGAAATTTTGGAATTGTTATTTGCTTTAATACTGGTGCTGATAACTGCATATTTTTACCAAAAATGCAAGAAGAAGCTAGAATCAAAAATTAGAGTAGAGATAAACTGAATAGAATTAAGCAGAAGCCAAGAAGTTTAATAATATGGTTCATGGACTGAGGAGATGGAAATATTACATTTTAAGTATAATAATAGAAAAATAAAATGGTAATGGGATATTTCAATAATAGTAGAAATACGGATATATGCAGGATTACAGTAAATTTAGTAAATATATGGATAAATTATGGTAGTAATATGTAAAGTTAATGGAATTGTATGGAAAATGGGAAATAAATAATGGTGCTAATAATAAAAAAAATTACATGAAGAGGTTAAGGTATTTTATACGAATTTAGTTACGGATAACATTGCTAGATGTAAAGATATAAATGTCATTAATTGTAAGTTAGATAAGTTAGACAAATTTAAGGAAATTTTCCGTAATATTAAAGTTATTAGTAGTAAAGAAACCTTAGAAGCTAATTTAGTTGAAAAAAATCAAATTATACGTTCAGTCTATTAATAAATAAATTTGTCTAGCTCAGATAGTAGATTACTCGAAGTAAATACTGAAAGTCATATATTACTTTCCGAAATGTCTGAAAAATTTTATTTAAAAGTAGCGTCCTCGCTATTACCTTCAATGAATAAGACAGAAATTGCCACTAACCAATTTATAGATGCTCTAGATTTATATGATGTTGTTAGAGGCAAATAATAAGAAGTTGTTAACTACTTTCGTGTAAAAAGCTAGATTATCAGAAGGCGCAAACGTAAGGTTAAATAAAGTGTACCCGTCCAATCAAAAGCTAATTGATTTGAAAAAACATTTTTTAACCAAAAAATTGGTTTCAGTGTTAGCTACAAAATTAAATAATTTTAGACAAGCAGGTAAATCAATTGAACAATTTGGGAGATTAATCGAGGAAATGTTTGTTGATCTTACGATAACACAGGCTGATGGGGATGAAAATTGGCTAAAGGTTCTTAGAGTCGTCAATGAGAAAATTGCTCTTAGTTCATTTAGTAACATAATGATGAGTTAAGAACAATTGTAAAATCTAGGAACTATCATCTTTAGCAGACGAAATTCAAGGAGCTAAAGACGCAAGGGCTCCTAATAAAACTCAAATATTTCATGTCCAACAGGGTAAATTTAGAACAGGTAACAATAATATTCGATACAATGGTAGGACAAATAATTTTAGAGGGAACCGTAATACTTTTAGGCATTAGAGTGATAGGCAAAATATCAATAGACCACATAATTTTACTTCAAGCCAACATAGGGGTAACAGATATTTTAATAATGGTGGGTCACAGAGTGGTAATTACCACCATAAGAATCCAAGAGTAAATTGGTGTGTTAATGAGACGTATAACAATGAAAGTGGTCAACAAAATCATATAACTGAGAATGTAATTTTAAATATTAATTCTTTAAACTTTATATATGTTTATTGGGGTAGTAATTTTGCAAAATTTTTATTAGATACTGGTGCATCGATCAGTATTGTTTTTGATAAATACCTATGGTGCTTCCATTATTCATGCAAAGGGACTAATCATTCATTTGGCGTATTGTGTACTGAAATACTACAAGGAGGTATAATAATTTCATCTATAAAGCTACAGGTTATAAGAATTTATTTCCACGCAAACGAACCTTATACGATTAGTCGCTTTGTATCAATATTGGAAATATCATAATTAACAGTTAATATGTGGGTAAATCAAAGAAAATTTGTATCAATGGTATATCTGGGTCAACAGTATCAAAAGGCATAGTAAAGTTGACCTTAGCACTTGATAAATTTACGTCTAGTCATGAATTTTTGCTGATAGAAAAATTTTATACTGATGACATAAACGGTATACTTGGATCGATTTCTTTAATAAATGTGCTGCAGAAATTAATTATGAAAAGTTCATATTTTCTTTTCAATATAATAATAATAATAGAATTACAATTGCAATGCAATCAAAACATTCTATGTACACATTGATTCCACCACGGTGTGAAATAATTAAATATTTTAAATCAGATTTTGCAAACGAAGGTGTAATTTTACCCGATGAAATATGCGACGGTATGTTTATAAGGGCATGTCTAGTCAAACCAAATAAAGAAAACAAATAAGTATTAAAAATTTTAAGCCAAAAATCGAAACGTTGCACGATCATGATTTAGTAAAACTCACACTAATAAATATATTTCACCTGATAGGGCAGAAAAATTGCTTAATTTCATTAATACGGAACATCTAAATACGGAAGAAAAAGACACTTTGCAAAGAATATGCGGATGATTTTCTTTTATAAAATGATCCCTTAACAGCGATGAATATATATAAACAAAAACTTCATTTGCAAAAAACAGCTAAACCGGTCTATGTAAAACCTTACGGATTCTCACATGCACAAAAAGGTGAATTGCATAACGAAGTAGAAAAAATGTTACAAAATGGGATTATTAAGGAAACTAAATCGGAGGGGAATTCCCTCTCTTATTATTTCATAAAAGCTCTTTAAATTGTCAAGAACGTTTTAGAGTTTGTGTAGATTACAGGTTATTAAATAAACAGTTACAAGACGATAAATTTCCTTTACCGTGTATAAGCGATATATTGATTCTTCATCTGGTGCGGTACATTTTCCACATCTTTATTTTGACATATGCACGCTCGTTAATTTATTTATTTGCTATGACTAATCCTTCCAGTAGAGTAACAAAATTTCGATTAATTTTAGAGGAGTATTATTTTGAAATAAGGTATATTAAGGGTAGAGATAATGTTGAGGCAGATGCTTTATCTAGAATAGAAATATGATCAGATGATTTAAAAAATTTGCGTACGACGAGCGAAACCGCATTAGTACTAACACGAGCTTAAGCTAAACAAAATTTAGAAACGAGTACAAAACTACGAATGATTCTTCCGAAAGGACTGATCACCCGGCATTGGTAGAATTATTAAGACCTAATAAAGACTTTTGAGTTGTAACTAATTGATACCCGCGAATTTGACAACGTTATGCATAACAAGTATGATAACATTTATATAAAAGGGAATTTTATATGTGGGAACAAATCACAAATAATATATTTGAAAAGAGAACCTCGATCAACGTTTACCTTAGGGACATCGTTGAGAGATCTTTCCATATTTGCAAAAAGAATAATGTCTTCCCTTATAAAAGAAGTACTTAAATGGAAAAAGGACATAAAAGAGTTTAATATAAAATAATCTATAATACAAGGAGTAGAAAAAAATTATGATTTTGACAGCAAACAATATTAAATTACTTTCATATCTTGCCTACAGGTGGACATGCAGACATGAATAGGATGTATAACAATAATAAACAATACTATTTTTGGAAAAATATGCAAAAAATATAGAAAATTATGAGCAGCACAGCGACGATTATCAGAGATATAAACATTCGAACATACGAAAAGAACCTCTGACAATTACAATCACTGCGACATTCGCGTTCGAAATAATTCATTTAGATCTTATAGGGAGTATCGGTTTGACTTTCGAAGCATAAACACGTCCGATAAGCGAATAAAGTGCTTCGAGAATCCCATTTACATTTAAATTTAAATCATTAGTGTTTTTGTTATCTACCTAAAATGATAAATAGTTAGCGGCAAAAAAAAAGTCGCAAAGAAAAATAAACGAACAACAAAAAGATGAATCCGACAGGAAACTTAATTGGTTTTGATAACACAGGCCAAGCAGTTTATCAACAAGCCAATTATATACAGGGTCACCCAAATACAAACCCACCAATAATGCAACCTGCTCTCACAAATATGCAGTTTCAACAAAGCCAACAAGTTCCAATGCATACAATACCTAGTTATGCAATTACACCAACACAACAGCAGTCAGTAGCAGCAAGCACGTCACACACAAACAGCGAAGACAGAGTACAACACATACAAAGAATGTCCTCTACTAGCGAGGAGGAAGAAGAAAGGACAACGAATAGTCAAAACGAATGGCAAGAAATAAGAGGGGGCACAAAAAGGAAAAAAACGGCAAAAAAAAAATACAACGACAAACGAAATCCAAACAAACAATCGGTTCCAAACACTAACAGAAGAAGAGGAAACCACAAATAACTACACTGAAACGCCAAAAATACAAAAACCTCCCCCAATATTCGTCCATGGGGTGATAAATTATAAAGAGATGGAGAAAATCATAAAGGCCGTCGCTGAAAGGAATAAATACTTCACAAAAAGTCTAGCCAATAACGTCGTAAAAATAAATTGCGAAGATGCTGAAACATACCGGAATCTAGTACGAGAATTCAAAAACAAAAATATATATCACCACACATATCAATTGAAAGATGACAGAGCATACAGAGTTGTTATAAGATACCTGCACCATTCAACAAACTTGGACAACATCAAAGACGAACTACAACAACTAGGACACAAAGTACGAAACATCACCAATGTACAACACAGAATCACCAAAGAGCCACTCAACTTATTCTTTGTTGACCTAGAACCAGCCCCAAACAACAAGGACGTCTATAAGATTACAGGACTTCACAACATAATAGTGAACATCGAACCCCCAAGGCCACATGCAAATATAATACAATGCACTAGGTGTCAACAGTATGGACACTCAAAATCGTACTGCAATAAGCCATACATATGCGTAAAGTGTGGAGGAAATCATAATACGACAACATGTAGAAAAACAAAAGAAACCCCTGCAAAATGTGCACTATGCGGAGGAGATCATCCCGCAAACTACCGAGGCTGTGAGCACTATCAAAAAATATACAAAGGAAATAAAGGAACCCACATTCAAGCAATACCGACACCACCAATATATACAAACAATAAATATACAAGAAACATACAACCGACCCCACCACCACTACAAACAAGTTACGCGGAAGCAACCGAAAAAAACACAAGCCAAATAGACAACTCTGTTAATATACTGACCCAATTTTTAAATGAATTCAGAAGCCTCTTTAATCAATTAATACAGCAAAACAGCATGGTGCTCAATTTGATTACAACGCTAATAAACAAAACAAAATAAAAATGGCGAAGTTCACTAGAATAGCACAATGGAATGCCAATGGCCTTCCAAGTTATCAAGAAGAAATAAAAATATTCATGGAAACCAAGCTAATAGATATATTGTTAATTAGCGAAACACACTTTACTAACAAAAACTACTTTTCAATACCAAAATACAGACTTTACCAAACTAATCACCCAGATGGCACAGCTCACGGAGGCACGGCAATACTCGTAAAGGACACAATAAAATGCCACGAATTACAAAAATACGAAGAACCACACATACAAGCAACATCAGTAAAAATAAGCACACTACCATATGATCTCACAGTAACAGCAGTATATTGTCCACCTCGTCATATCATAAAAAGGGAACAATTTGAGGCATTATTTCGCACGCTAGGACCCAAATTCATAGCAGGCGGCGACTACAATAGCAAAAACACAATATGGGGCTCGCGCCTGACCACAACAAAAGGAAGAGAATTGGCACAAGCAATACAAAACAATAATTACTCACACATCTCAACAGGATCACCCACATACTGGCCAACCGACCCAAACAAAACACCAGACCTGCTAGACTTCTTCATAACCAACGGGATATCGACAACCTATGCAGATATAACACCAAACTATGACCTAACCTCAGACCACAGTCCAATAATAGCTACACTAAGTACAGCCCCAATAATAAAAAAGCCCAAACCCAGACTACACAACTTCAAGACAAACTGGGACAAATATCGCCAAAACATACAGGACACTATTGAACTAACATCAAGACTCAAGGATCCTCATGAAATAGAAAACGAATGTACGAAATTTATTAGCACACTACAACAAGCGGCCAAAGCAGCAACACCTACAACAAATCCACAGAAAACTGCAAACAACATACCTGTCGAAATAAAACGACTAATAGCACAGAAAAGAAGAGCTAGAACAACCTGGCAAAAAACCCGTACACCGAAAAACAGAGCTGTTTACAACAACCTCAGCAACAAATTAAAAACAAAATTGAGAGAAATGAAAAACGAGTCAATTGAAATCTACATCTCCACATTATCAAGAACCGATAACTCAATATGGAAACCAATAAAAAACAGACGGAAACCCACAACAACATCTCCTCCTATACGCAAAAATGTCATTCCACCTGGGCCATGGGCAAAAAGCGACCAAGAAAAAGCTAATCTTTTTGCAGAGCACTTGGCAACTGTGTTCACACCTCTAAACGACGATCCAGTACAAGACATAGAATAAGACCTAAATACACCACTACAGATGCAAGAAGGACAAAAACTAAAATTATTTACACCAAATGAAGTGAAAGAAGCAATAAACAACCTAAATACAAAAAAGGCACCCGGAGTCGATCTAATTACGGCGAAAATGCTAAAAGAACTACCAAAAAGAGGCCTCACTAAACTGTTGCACATCTACAACGCAATAATAAGAACTGACTTCTGGCCTCAGTGTCTTAAAATTGGACAAATTATAATGATACCCAAGCCGGGGAAAAAACCGGAAGAAGTCACATCATACCGTCCAATAAGCCTTCTACCGACAATTTCAAAGCTACTAGAAAGGCTCATTCTTAACAAATTAAACAAAGAGGTAGAACCCCTAAACTGGATTCCAAATCACCAGTTTGGATTTAGAAAATTACACTCAACAACACAACAATGTCATCGTATAGCAAATATAATAAGCGAATCACTGGAAACCAAAAAATACTGCACTTCTGCTTTCTTGGACATAAGCCAGGCTTTCGACAAGGTGTGGCATCCAGGACTACTCTATAAAATAAAAACAGTACTCCCAAACAAATATTTTAACCTGCTGAAATCATACCTACAGGAACGCCAATTCGAAGTGAAAGTCAATGAAGAAACTTCCATCCGTTTACCAATCCAGTCAGGAGTGCCACAGGGAAGCATACTAGGACCCCTACTGTACGTATTATACACAAGCGATCTTCCCACCACAGCATCAACAACAACGGGAACATTTGCAGACGACACCGCCATCTTCGCAAGTCACGAAAATCCCACAATAGCTTCTCACAATCTACAATATCACCTAAACTTGCTAGAAAATTGGTTAAACAAATGGAAAATAAAGGTGAATGAATCCAAATCATCACACATAACATTCACTCTACGGAAAGGAACTTGCCCACCAGTCCACATAAACCAAAACAATATCCCACAAAATGATACAGTCAAATATCTAGGACTAACATTTGACAGCAAACTGAACTGGAAACAACACATAAAAAAAAAGAGAACCCAACTGGACCTAAAAACGAAAGAAATCTACTGGCTAATTGGAAAGAAATCCCATCTATCCCTGGAAAATAAAATCCTAATCTACAAAACAGTCCTGAAGCCGATCTGGACGTATGGGATCGAACTGTGGGGCTGTGCCAGCATGTCAAACACAGCTATAATACAAAGAGCACAATCTAAGATTCTCCGAACTATAACTAACGCACCCTGGTACGTATCAAACCACACCCTACACACCGATCTTAAAATTCCATATGTGAACGAAGTCATTAGAGAAAACGCTGACAAACACTATGTGAGGCTAGAGGACCACCCTAATCCTCTACTACTACTACTTTACAGTGTGATTTAAGTAAATTCGTTGAAGGCTATGTGATACCAAATAAAGAAGCGACTACGGTTGCAAAACGTTTTGTTGAAAACTTTATTGTACGATATGGGATACCTTTAGAAATACTTAGAAATACTAACCGACCTGAATTTATGTCAAAAGTTTTTATAGAAATATGTAACATATTGCAAATTAAAAAATTAAATTCAGTGTCTTATCGTCATCAAATGTTACAGCAAATTGAAAACAATCACAAATACTTAGGGGCTTACTTAAGAATACAAATTTCAGAAAATTAGGGAATTTCAGTTCATGAATAGCATACTGGTGTTTTTCATATAATATATCAGTACATATGGAACCAACTATACTCCTTATGAGCTGGTTTTTGTAAAGAAATTCATAATTACTTCAAACATTTGTTCAGGCGTTGACCCATTGTATAATTTTGAAGATTATCCCTTAGAACAAAAATATCGTTTACAACAAGCATGGAATGACGCTAGAGAAAATTTGTTGATTTAAAAAAAGAATCGGATAGTAATATACGACAAAGATGCGCATAATAGATATTTTGAGATTGAAGATAAACTGTTATTAAAAAATGTAACAGGAAATAAAATACAAGTTGGAGATAAACACATTTTAGTTCATAAGAAGAGAGTTAAGTTGTGTTATGAATTTATATTTAATTTTTTTTTAGTCCTCGAGAAAGGTGTAACATGGCCGTTAGTTAAGTGTAGGATAAGCTTTAGTTAAACTTAGATATATATGTTTTAATTAATTATATATAGCAAGTCTCAAGTTACCGAGGTCAGTATGTTAAATTGATTACATACTTTGTTTTACTATTCGGCTCTTTTGAGTAATCTGTTTAACATTATTGTTTTCTAAACAATTACAGGAGAGAATGACTTCGATTAGTTCGAGTATTCTCTATTGCAAGCTTGAGACAATACCTTTGTTTTAAGAATAAACTTATTTTTAAGTATTACTCTGAGTCTCCTTTTTGACTAATCCTATGGGTTTATAGTTGGGAGAGACTACACTGTTATAAATAAAATTTATAAAATGTGAGATTAAAGGATCAATTATTTCTCCGTTTTTTCCTCTTTTTAATAATGTAATATTTTACGGTATAGTTGAATGCCCAAGTAATGACAACAAAATTAAAAACATTGTTTTCTTGCTTTAGTGAAATTTTTGTAAAGAAGATTTTTCGCGTAGGAAAACAGGGTAGTAAAACCTCAACCAGATAAATGTTGTGGATAGCCCTACCAGTGTGTTACATGTGCTAAAAAACAGAAATTATCTCAACCTCAACATAACATCAAAGTACCTTACGATTTAACTATTAATTAGAGCAATTATCTTAATGAACTTCGACAAAAACTAGTGAGGAGAAAGAACGATATTAATAACTTGATAATTAAATATATACTCTATAAAATTGTACTTTATAAATAAAATGAACAGTAAGGATAAATCAAAAACGAGGGCAAAAACATTTTTTTTTTTTTTTTTTTTTTTTATTTACTGCTTATTTACAATCTACTTTAATTAGTAATAAGTAAATGTTTTGAGGTTGGTTGGCATGAGTCAGGCACTGTCCATTGACAGCTTTCTGGATTCATCTACTTAGATCTTCTGGCCATTTTCTCTTGAGTCTTCTGTTTTCAAGTGATGGGTTGAAGAGTTCATTTATTAGTGGATTGTTGTGATTTGTGCTTCGTTTTTTATATTTATTTGAGTAGGTACTTATAACTTCGTCGATGAAGGGAACATTGAGGTCGTTGTGGATAGTCCTGTTGGAGACGTACCATGGTGCAGCTGTGATCATCCTAAGCGTCTTAGACTGGAAGGTCTGGAGGATTTTAGTGTTGGATGGCTTACTACAGCCCCACAATTCGATGCCATATGTCCAAATTGGTCGTAGGATACATTTATATATGCTTAGTTTATTTTTTAGAGAGAGTTTTGATTTGCGATTTATTAACCATGACATATTTCTTATCTTCAGGTCTAGTTGTTGTCTTTTAGCTCTGATATGTTCTTTCCAAGTTAGTTTTTTATCAAGATGGAGACCGAGGTATTTGACTTTGTCTTTTATAGGGATATGGGCATCATTTAGGGTAAGCTGAGGACATTCAGTTCTTCTAGTTGTAAATGTAACTTGACACGATTTGTCTGTATTTACACTGATTCTCCATTTCTTGAGCCATGTTTGGATTTCATTTAGGTGGCTTTGTATTTTTTCTGAAGCTCTTGTGGGATTTGAATCTGCAGCAAGTATTGCTGTGTCGTCTGCGAAAGTTGCCATGAGTGTATCTTCTCTAGTTGGTACATCGGCGGTATAAATGAGATATAACAATGGTCCAAGGACACTTCCCTGAGGAACGCCAGCTTCAATAGTGTGATACTCTGACAGGTTGTCTTCGTATTTTACTTGGAATTTTCGATCACACAGATATGATTTGAGTACCGAATATAGCTGACTTGGTAATTTTCCTTTTAATTTATAGAGAAGACCTTTGTGCCATACTTTATCAAACGCCTGCTTTATATCCAAAAAAGTTGATGTGCACATTTCCTTTTTTTCTAGGCTATCTCTTATTTTATTGACAATTCTGTGACATTGTTGAGTAGTCGAATGTCTATGCCTGAAGCCAAACTGGTGCTTGGGGATTAAATCATCGAAGTTGGTTGTTTCTTCGATTCTGTTGAGAATGAGCCTTTCTAGGATTTTTGACATGATAGGAAGTAGGCTTATTGGTCTATAAGAGCCTACATTTGTGGGTGGTTTGCCTGGTTTTGGTATCATGCAGATTTGTGCGTATTTCCATAGTATTGGATAGTAGTCTTGTCTTAATATGCAATTGTATATGGTTGTTAGTAGTACAATTGCTTTTTTAGGTAAACGTTTTAGTATTTCACCAGTTATAAGGTCGTATCCAGGTGCCTTGTGAGGGTTTATTTGATCTATTTCCTTCTTGACCTCAGCTGGGGCAATGGCTCTAGTTGGTAGAGATAATTGGCAAGGTGCATTTAGAAATGTTTCTACTTCATTTTGGTGTTCATCTTGGATTTCTGGAGTAGAAAATACGCTGGCTAAATGTTCAGCAAATCTGTTCGCTTTTTCACTATTACTTCGTGCCCATCTACCATTATTTTGTCTTAGAGGAGGGATTGACAGTATGGGTCTCTTAAATTTCTTAGTTGCTTTCCACAGTGTGTTATCATCTATTGATAGGTTGGTGATATAGTATTCAAAAGATTCATTCTTAGCTTCTTGAATGGCTGCACGGAGATTATGAGTTAGCCTGTTAAGGTAATTTTTATCTATAGGATTTCTGGTCGCTTGCCATCTTCTTCGGGCTCTGCGTCTGTCTATAACTAACTCTCTGATGTGAAGTGGGATATTGCGGTTTTCTTGAATCACACCTTGTGCTTCTGGTGTGGATTGCCATGATGCATTTTGTATTAATGTCGTTAGATATTGTACAGATTTCTCAATATCTTCTTTCTCCTTTGGGCGAATGTTTAATGTAATATTGTCATTTATATATCTACTGAAGTGGGTCCAGTCTGTTTTCTTGGAACAAAGCCTCGGCAGAGGTTTTTTCCAAATAATATCAGTACTTAGTGTAACTATTATGGGGCTATGGTCTGAGTTTAGGTCTAAGTTTGATTCAATTGTGCTATGAATGTCAGATATTCCTTTAGTCACAGCAAAGTCTAATAGGTCGGGTATTTTATTCAAATCACTTGGCCAATAAGTAGGATATCCAGTTGATAAGAAGCTGAAGTTGTTTTGTTCGATTACTTTCAGTAATGTTCTTCCTTTGGGGGTGATTAATCTAGAACCCCAGGCTGTATTCTTGGCATTCCAGTCGCCAACGACTATGAAGTGTGAGCCTAGTTGAAGGAGATATTCCTGATATTCCTCATAAGTTATAGTATGTCGTGGTGGACTATAAATGGCAGCTATCGTCAATGGCCAGAGGAGAGCTTCGACTTTTATGATGGTACTTTGGATTTTGTTTGTTTTAAAATGTTGTAGTGGATAGTGTTTTAGTGCCGACCTTATTATTATTATTGCAGTTCCAGCATGTGCGGTGCCATCTGTATGGTTTGTGTAATATATGTTATAGTGTGGTATTTTTATGTTACTTTCTTCTGTTGAGTGACTTTCGGCGATTAGAAGTACATCGATTTTGTTGATTTTAAGGAATATCGTGATCTCTTGAATGTGGTTGCTTAGACCGTTTGCGTTCCATTCAGCGATTATTAGTGTATTAGCCATTATTTAGTTAAATTGTTTATGACGGTTGTTAGCATGGTTAAGATCATACTATTTTGATTGAGTAGTTGGTTAAACATATTCTTGAACTCATTGAGGAACTCAGTTAGTTTGCTGGCTAAATTTAGTTCGTTATTATTTGTAGGATTATTTTGTTGATTTGAGGTTACTTGAGCATAACTGACGTTAGGATTTGCCGGTTGTGTTTGAATTTGATTGGTATGAATGTTTTGTGGAATAGGAGCAGCTCTGTTAGATCGTACTGAATGGTTTCTATCAATTAGGTCTAGATATACTTTACACCCTTTGTAGTTTGCTGGGTGGTTCCCCTGACACAATGCACATGTTGCTGGTGTACTTCTAGCTTTTGTACAAGTACTGGTGTCATGTAGTCCCCCACATTTAACACATTTAAATGGTTTTTTACAATAAGACTTTGTGTGTCCGTAGTCTTGGCATCTAGTACACTGTGCTATGATTCTTTTGTTCCTCGGTGCTTCTACTTTGATTTTGCAGTGTAACAGGTAATCTAATTTATATATTTCTTTGTTATTAGTGTCTGGTTCAATATCGACAAAAAATAGTGGTAATGGTTCTTTACTCACCCTATGTCTGATGTTCATAATGTTACGGACCTTATGTCCCTTTTTTTGGAGTTCTTCTTTAATAATTGATTCTGGAACAGTAGGATGTAGGTCCCGTATTACTACACGGTAGGCTCTATCTTGCTGAACTTGGTACGTGTGGTGCACAATTTCCTCTTCACAGACATGCCGGATGAGTTTTCTGTACGTTTCCACATCATTAGCATTGACTTTCACTGTATTGTTGGCTAATGCTTTGGTGGTATAAGTATTTTCTTCTGTTACTTTTGATAAATTAGTTATCATGTCTTTATAGTTAGTGACCCCATATATGTATATTGGAGGAGGTTTAGGGTCCCGTTTTTCTTTATTATTCTGGGCATCGGACGTATTGTCATTAGGTATATTGTCATTTCCCCTGAGGGCTTCGTATCTATTTGATATACCGGTTGAGGTGCCTTGAGTTTCCATTTCTGTCGATGTTTGTCGATTGGGTCTTTTTCGTTTGTGAACTACTACTTGCCATGAGTGTTTGTTATGATTCACTGTTCCATCATTATCTATTGATTCTGGGTCGTTAGAATCGTCTGCAACTTCATTATTTATATTTACTGTATTATTATTTCTGCGTGTGTTTGTATGTTGAGATGGTTTTAGCAAGTGCAAGTTATTGGGGTTTGTTGTGAATGAAGATGTTTGTTCTTGGGGTGTAAATCCTAAAAATGGTGTACCAGGTTGGGGGCCTGGGTACATTGTTGGCATTTGTTGATTTTGATTGATTATCGGAAATTGAGGATTCATTCTTAAGTATTCTTGGTAGGCTTGAGCGTTTATTGCTGTATTTTGCAGAAAATTTTGTTGCACTGTAGGGTTGAATCCATTATTGAATTGTTCATTACTGTTTCCTGTTATTGGAAACATTTTAACGTTTTAAAATCACTGTGTAAACGTAGTTTATTACTAAGCACATTATATTGTTTATCACCTAGCACCAAAAAAAAGTGGTTTTATACTTATCGTCTTTTTATCGCAAAATGATATTTCGAGCAGACAGAGCGAACACTTCTTTACGCTACGAGAATCAAATCGTGACTAGGGCAAAAACATGAAAGTCTTAAAAACTTTCAGTCTATTTTCAGAACGGGGAGGTATACAAACTAAATTAAATTATTTTAAACTTAATGTACTTTGCTCAAATTATGATGTCATTGTTCTCGTTGAAAAATGGCTTACTAAAAATGATTTTGATGCTCAATTAGGTATTACTTCCAATTTTAATATTTACAGAGCTGATCGTGATAATTTCGACTTTTTTAATAATAAAGATATAAATTTGTTGAGAAAAAGTAGTTTGACATATACACATCTATCTGTGCTTCTTAAAAGTGGAACTGAGTTGGTTTTTGAACAGTTTCATTGTTTAATGTATACCACTGTGATATATATATATATACCTTTTAAGTTGTTACTGGACATATACGTGAGTAATTTCATTGCATTTTAATGGAAAAATTCTAATTTCCAAATCCAGTCTTGACGTTTATTTTATTAATGACATGAACTTTGAATACTTATATTACTAAATAATATATTATTGAACATTAATTATATATATTATATCTACTTATTCTAAAACATAAAAAAAGTTATTTGGTAAAACTTCAAATAACTGATACAAAAATCAATTAATCTTGACGTTGAATAAGTGCTCGTCTAATACCAAATCCAAGCCCATTATTGGGTAGTCGGTGATTAGGAATATTTGGCATTTCATCTTCAATATTTTCTTTTAGAATAAAATTATCGTTTACTGATTTTCTAAGATTATATAAAACACCACATGTCACTATTATTTTGCAGCACGTTTCAGAAGGATTATTAAGGACCTTTGCAAGACAAGGGAATCGACGTTTCCAAACACCAAACAGGTCTTCCTACATTATTACGAGTCCTTACATGTGCACGATTATATCTGTTTTCAACCAGAGTAACGGGATTTTCTAATGGAGTCATTAGGTGGGGTAGACAGGTATATCCACTATCTCGCTTTTCCTGTAATACCAAATGTATCTATTACAGTAACTGTAAATGTTAGTAATAAAACACTGACTTTTGTATCCACATATATTACACCAAGATTAAGAATAAATGTAGTGCTATTGGACATACCATCACCTTTATTAATTGGGGGAGATCTCAATGCCCATCACTGGAGTTGAGGATATACAATCGAAGATGTAATGGGAAGAAACCTATTGTAAGCAGTAGAAGATAATAACCTGGTAATTTAAATGATGGATCTTCTACCCTTGTCAACTATTCACTAAACGGAAATCCAAGCGCAGACGATGTGACCTTGTGTATGTACATAAACAATCAGCCATCTTATGGATTGGAAGATATTAGTTGACCCCCATGGTTTAAATCACCTTCCAATCATCATATCTTGTTTTCCGACACCTCAGACCTTTTCTTTCCAAAACAAAAAAATAAAACATTACCAAAGCAAATTGGAGATTATACCATGAAAATACCACAGAACTGTATAACAAAGTTCTAGAGGATACTATTTCATACAAGACAATTGTAGATCACATTTATGAAATCTCGGAAACATCCATTCCATATTACAAACCCAAAGGTAAGCCTAGAGGATAACCATGGTGCAATTACCAATGTCAGAAGCTGCAAATGACAGAAAAGAAGCGTACAACCTGTATAAAATTAATCCTAATTTAAATAATTTGTGACTCTTTCCTTGTTACCACAAGATTTTGGAACACTCAAGGAGTGGCTTACATGGTCCAACTGTCTTAGGACAATTGGGGTTTTCACCATGACAAACTCTAAGCCAGAGAAGGCGGAGGCCCGGTTCAAATTAACTAAGTGAATTCAAAAATGGGCGCCAAGTAAATTTAAAAAAAAACCTATCAGTTGTAAACAACCGCCAACTTACCAAACGGTTGCGCAAATACTCTACTTACGAATGGTCACAGCTCAAATACCACAAATTAAAATAAAACTACGACTGACTCAAATCGATAAATTTAATGATATTACTTTGAAAAAAATGGGGTACACCTTCATCACAACAAAAAGAAGAGTCATGGTATTCACAATGTCTTAGTATCAATTACAAAATAAGGAAAAATTCAATTAAGCAATAATCAAATTATTAAAATCATCTATCAATAAATAAAAATAAACAGTAAATTAAATCCCAACCAATTAATTTAACGACAATAAAAAACATACAATAAGTTACCCCGATATTTACAGGATTTTATACAAACTCCTACTATGTAGGGTGACTTATAGCTTTCAAGTGATAGGTTTCCGCAAATGAATATATTTATTTTATCACCCTTTTCTATCAATAGAACAGTAGTAAAAAAAATGTTACAAGATGGCGAACATAAAATTTTACCTACTTGAGCTCAAGTTTACAAACGTTTCTAGAGTTTTATGACAATATTTTATGTCTGAACTTTTATCAAATAATTTAAGGGTGAATCTTACTATTACTAATTGAAAATTTGAAAACTTACTAATAAACGTCTCTAAAGATTTAAATAATTTAGATTTTAGTACCTTAATAGTCCGGGTTTTTTTCAAAGGTTATAATTTTTATCAAATTAATTTTCCCCAAGCTGATGTGAAGAAAAAGTAAAGTTGTTTTCGGCCTGGTTCCCACACTAGATCAGCCACAAGTCCCATAGACTTCACAAAAAGAAGGTATTCCAAAACCCAACTGGCGGTAGTACCAATCCAATATAAAACTATTCGTAAAGTTCGGTCCAACTTAAAAAGGTCCAGATACAAAAGACCAAAACAAAAAAAAATCGGTGTAGGTAAAAAAAATCCGTGTATATAAAAAAAACCCAAACCTTGGGGTTTTCTATCGTTTGCCGGTTAACCCTACAGGAACCCAAAATCTGGAGGGAGATAATATCTGGTGATTTCCCTTCGGTGATGGTTTGCTCACGTGGTTGAAGAATTTGACATCCCACTCAAAATCCTTGTAAAGGTTAATTTGGAACTCGAAACAATCAACAACAAGTCCAATAGTGTCCGAATTTGATTAGTACTAAAATGTAATCCTGCAAAATCTCGCATAAAGGCTCACACGGCCTTTTCAAAAAAAATTGGCACAAAACGTGGATTCAAAAACTGTCACTAAGCAAGTCAACGCTGCCAGCACTAAACCTGTCTAAGGTTTATTACGCGCAAAAATTACCGCGCTGACGCGCGCCTTCTCGCCTCACATTGTTAAGGGAAACGACAAACTAACCCGAGTTTGTCAATAAAACGAATTCCGAAATCATCCATTTAGATCCAGAAATCAATAACATTGTTTTGCATATATCGATTGCAGAATTTCCGGAAATTAAATTAATTCAGAAATACTGGTGCCGATATCTGTAAGTGAATGACGTAAGTAGAGAGGTCAAACGTAGTTCTACTGGAAAGAGGTTTTTAACTACCCAAAATCTAACATTTCAACTCGGTCGAATGAGCTAAACCGGTGACCCCTATGTCTCAAGAAAAAGCCTAACTCACTGACAAACGCCAAATCAGCTGTTAGAAGAAATTAATATACATAACCCAATATTTTCCTCAGAATAAACATTTGCAAATGGTATAAGTAACGAACTAAAAACAAACAAATTTGATGGCAAACCAAAAGGGAGAAAATAAAAAAAAAACTGCAATGTACATCCTTTCTTTTAGACCAGGGCCTTTGAAAATGGTAAAAAGTGGAAAAAAATAATAGTAGGATGAAACCCATTGGAAAAGGAAGAGAATATAACAAAAATGAAAGGAAAAATAATTTACGGGCGATCTGAGGTCGGGAAGTGGAAGGGAGTGAGTTTTTTAAGTGTAGAAAACTGTTTATCTCGATTTCCGGCAAAACTACAAGTCCTATGGAAAAAAGTTAAATGGCAAAGTTGTAGGTAATAAAAAGATCTACAACTTTTGTATTTACACTTTTTTCACATAACCCCAAAATGTATGTGAAAAATTCAAATAACCAAGTTTTTGACATTTTATTTTTATCTTTTACAAAAAAAAAATTTTTTTTTCACGAAATTTGGTGAAAACTTACCTTTTTATGTCCCAAACCACTGTAATGTTTTTGATTTAAAATATTTATTTTTTCACCTTATTTTGACTTTAATATCGAAAAAGCACCCTAATTTTCAATCGAAAATTCTCGCGTCGAAATATCTGATTTTTTAAAAAAGTGTAGATTAATAAAGCCTAGATTAGAGTTTCACCTAGAAAAGAATAATCTATTACTCGAATCACAATATGGTTTCAGAAAAGGCAGATCCACCCAAGAGAACCTAACAAATATAATTAACGATATACAAAGGGCCTTCACCAAGAAACACAGTTTCTCTGCTGCCTTTATAGACAAAGAAGGAGCATATGATAATGTTAACTTGTACATTTTAGTATGGTAAGTCTAAATATACCAATTACCATTGCTCACAACATATTCAAACTTTATTCAACACGACAACTAGAACTTGTAGTGGATTAGTAGGACCTAAACCAACCCATCATGGTCTACTACAAGGAAGTATTCTCAGTCCTCTTCTGTATATTATTTACACTCATCAGTTAGAAAATCTTATTACACCAGAAATTAAAATACTTTAGTTTGCAGATGATATATGTGTATAAGTAGAAGCAAAAACCATTCAAAGTTGTAACGAAAAACTATCAGTTGAACTCCGTTTATGCTTGAACTGAATAACTTTGATTCACTATTTCTGAACCAAAATCGAGTGTGTGTACATTTATTAGAAGAAGAATCTCACTTCCACCTCAAATCAATATTGCCTCATTCAACTTCAATCACACTTCTCTTGTTAAATTTATTGGAATATTTCTATACATGAAACTCAACTGGAATCTACATATTAATTACATAATAGGCCGCGCAGAGAATACAACGAACATCTTGAAGGCAGTTTATGGAAGTAATTGGGGCGCAAACCCAAACACGGGTATGTTATTCTACGAGTATAAATGCCCTGTCAGATCGATTCTAAACTATGGTTCTATATTTTACCACAATGCAACAAATAATCTCCTAGCTAAATTAGAAAAAATTAAAAATAAGTGTTTACGTATAAGCGGCGGTTTATTAAAGAGCACTCAAATTTTAATTTTAGTCTAAGAGGTGGAGTTTGGAGAACCCTCACTCAACCTAAAAAGACACTTTTTGGGTGGAGTTTTTACTTAAACTCAGATTTAAACAGAATATGGTAACTACAAAAATTAGTACCTTAGCGATGACATGTTCGAATGACAGATATTTTGGAAAAAAAATCATCGAAAATTATACTAAAATTTTGCCTTACACATAGAACATGAACACTTCCGTAAAGATATTAAATAATATACACATATATAATTACTTTGTAAACATACCTAATGCCATAATCCAGACGTTAATCGACTGGTCTCATGATTCTGTGTACACCAGAATAGTAGAAGAACAAATTAATACTCGAACAACTATCAACAAATCTATTAAATTATTATTTATTTTTAAATAATGCAATTGGTTGTGCATACATATTCAAAACCTCGGAGGAAAGTAAAATGTTCAAACTCTCAGAACACAAATTCATAATTTTCTCTGATAGCAGAAGTGCGCTAGAGTGCATTAAATCAGTCTCACATAATTGTATTAAAAACTCTCTAGTTGTTGATATTTTCAAACTGTATAATGAAATTAAAAGTCAAAATAAATGTCTACCTCTAGTGTAGATCAAGGCTCGCGTAGGAATCAAGATGAACGAGAAAGTTGATATTCTGGCAAAAACTGCTACATCACAAGGAAGCTCACTTATAGGGCGGAAAATTCCACATACTGATTTGTACAATGTTCTTAAAAACGTATTAAGGAGAAATTGGCAAATCATATGGCAATACAGAAAAGAGCCTATTTTATAAAAGCGTTCAACCAAAAATTCCAATTAAACCATGGTTTAGATATATACATAACAGAAACTTTGTTAAAATAATTTGTCGGATGAGATGTAATAAGGTATTATATCCAGAATACCTTTATAGGATAAAGTAAACTGACTTGTGAGGAGTATGGTCATCTAGAACATGTTATCCTTAAATGTCCAATTAATCGTATTCATATTAATATTTTCTTTAAACATCCATGTCTTAATAATATAGAACAACCGATAAATCTGTAAATGTTGCTTACAAAGAGTCAATTACTATATGATTATATTATAACAATTTGTAAAAAACTATAATGAAATTATTGTAATTTATATATCCATCTCTAGAGTACACACCTATGTGTGAGTTAGACTTACTAGATCTTTTTATTTGTTACACAAATAACTGACATGAAATTTTGCCATCAATCAAATATAAATTACGTTATCGCAATTATTCTATAATCCGAGTTTGATATATTTTAAAATTTGTATAGTTTTAATTTTTTATTATGTACAATAGGATTATGTTTTAATAAACATCAAATAGCCAATCTCAACTTAGATGTAAGTAAATTTAAAAATTTAAATGAATAATAAATGAATCAGCTCATTTTCAATAATAAGTTCTAATTCATTAATTTAAGGTTTTGATTTTCAAACCCTTTATCCCCGGTCTGTGAACAGGAGTCTTAACAAGTGCCTCATCCCAAGCAAAGGTCATGAAGTTCACCTTCAGGACGTCAAATGGGATTTTCAGCGGCGTCTGGCCAAAATGAACACCAAGGTCCTTGCAAAGTCAAACCGGTGGAAATAATCTCATTTCCAATCGAAGCTCAATAAGTTGTCAAGAATACGACTGAATTGAAAGTCCAAAAATGTAGATACAGAAAAACTAAATTGCTACTTTTTCTTCAGTAACAACAATGCGTAGATTCATAAAAACTAGAGACGTGCGCATTTCTCATGGACACAAATGCAGTTAGCAAATTTATATTTCCAAAATATAGGTCACCATTTTAAAAATTTAATAAAGTAACAAATGTTGTACTTACCTAAATATCCTATGTTCAAGCAATTGGGGTTTTTCTGCTTTCCAAAAAAAAAACAAACGATGAATCTAACAACCTACTACTACTACTACTACTACTACTACTACTACTACTACTACTACTACTACTACTACTACTACTACTACTACTACTACTACTACTACTACTACTACTACTACTACTACTACTACTACTACTACTACTACTACTACTACTACTACTACTACTACTACTACTACTACTACTACTACTACTACTACTACTACTACTACTACTACTACTACTACTACTACTACTACTACTACTACTACTACTACTACTACTACTACTACTACTACTACTACTACTACTACTACTACTACTACTACTACTACTACTACTACTACTACTACTACTACTACTACTACTACTACTACTACTACTACTACTACTACTACTACTACTACTACTACTACTACTACTACTACTACTACTACTACTACTACTACTACTACTACTACTACTACTACTACTACTACTACTACTACTACTACTACTACTACTACTACTACTACTACTACTACTACTACTACTACTACTACTACTACTACTACTACTACTACTACTACTACTACTACTACTACTACTACTACTACTACTACTACTACTACTACTACTACTACTACTACTACTACTACTACTACTACTACTACTACTACTACTACTACTACTACTACTACTACTACTACTACTACTACTACTACTACTACTACTACTACTACTACTACTACTACTACTACTACTACTACTACTACTACTACTACTACTACTACTACTACTACTACTACTACTACTACTACTACTACTACTACTACTACTACTACTACTACTACTACTACTACTACTACTACTACTACTACTACTACTACTACTACTACTACTACTACTACTACTACTACTACTACTACTACTACTACTACTACTACTACTACTACTACTACTACTACTACTACTACTACTACTACTACTACTACTACTACTACTACTACTACTACTACTACTACTACTACTACTACTACTACTACTACTACTACTACTACTACTACTACTACTACTACTACTACTACTACTACTACTACTACTACTACTACTACTACTACTACTACTACTACTACTACTACTACTACTACTACTACTACTACTACTACTACTACTACTACTACTACTACTACTACTACTACTACTACTACTACTACTACTACTACTACTACTACTACTACTACTACTACTACTACTACTACTACTACTACTACTACTACTACTACTACTACTACTACTACTACTACTACTACTACTACTACTACTACTACTACTACTACTACTACTACTACTACTACTACTACTACTACTACTACTACTACTACTACTACTACTACTACTACTACTACTACTACTACTACTACTACTACTACTACTACTACTACTACTACTACTACTACTACTACTACTACTACTACTACTACTACTACTACTACTACTACTACTACTACTACTACTACTACTACTACTACTACTACTACTACTACTACTACTACTACTACTACTACTACTACTACTACTACTACTACTACTACTACTACTACTACTACTACTACTACTACTACTACTACTACTACTACTACTACTACTACTACTACTACTACTACTACTACTACTACTACTACTACTACTACTACTACTACTACTACTACTACTACTACTACTACTACTACTACTACTACTACTACTACTACTACTACTACTACTACTACTACTACTACTACTACTACTACTACTACTACTACTACTACTACTACTACTACTACTACTACTACTACTACTACTACTACTACTACTACTACTACTACTACTACTACTACTACTACTACTACTACTACTACTACTACTACTACTACTACTACTACTACTACTACTACTACTACTACTACTACTACTACTACTACTACTACTACTACTACTACTACTACTACTACTACTACTACTACTACTACTACTACTACTACTACTACTACTACTACTACTACTACTACTACTACTACTACTACTACTACTACTACTACTACTACTACTACTACTACTACTACTACTACTACTACTACTACTACTACTACTACTACTACTACTACTACTACTACTACTACTACTACTACTACTACTACTACTACTACTACTACTACTACTACTACTACTACTACTACTACTACTACTACTACTACTACTACTACTACTACTACTACTACTACTACTACTACTACTACTACTACTACTACTACTACTACTACTACTACTACTACTACTACTACTACTACTACTACTACTACTACTACTACTACTACTACTACTACTACTACTACTACTACTACTACTACTACTACTACTACTACTACTACTACTACTACTACTACTACTACTACTACTACTACTACTACTACTACTACTACTACTACTACTACTACTACTACTACTACTACTACTACTACTACTACTACTACTACTACTACTACTACTACTACTACTACTACTACTACTACTACTACTACTACTACTACTACTACTACTACTACTACTACTACTACTACTACTACTACTACTACTACTACTACTACTACTACTACTACTACTACTACTACTACTACTACTACTACTACTACTACTACTACTACTACTACTACTACTACTACTACTACTACTACTACTACTACTACTACTACTACTACTACTACTACTACTACTACTACTACTACTACTACTACTACTACTACTACTACTACTACTACTACTACTACTACTACTACTACTACTACTACTACTACTACTACTACTACTACTACTACTACTACTACTACTACTACTACTACTACTACTACTACTACTACTACTACTACTACTACTACTACTACTACTACTACTACTACTACTACTACTACTACTACTACTACTACTACTACTACTACTACTACTACTACTACTACTACTACTACTACTACTACTACTACTACTACTACTACTACTACTACTACTACTACTACTACTACTACTACTACTACTACTACTACTACTACTACTACTACTACTACTACTACTACTACTACTACTACTACTACTACTACTACTACTACTACTACTACTACTACTACTACTACTACTACTACTACTACTACTACTACTACTACTACTACTACTACTACTACTACTACTACTGCTGCCGAAAATTCATACACTCGTTTTATCGTTAAGACCTACTGTAGCTTCTATTGGTACTCCAACAAATTTAATTGATATTATTAATGATTATTACATAAAATATTCTATTTAATTTCAAAAATATAATAAACTATAGGGTTTTCCATTAAGAGCGCAATTTTTTATTTGTTAATACAACACAGTATGTCAATTGTAATGATTCAAATTTTTATTTAAAATAAATGTTTAAGGTATGGCAATTATAGCTTGAAAAGAATATCTGACAAATGACCATTTCCAGCTGCTCTACAATAGGTTATTCTTTTGTCAAAATTGTTGATAACATTTTCACACAATTGAGGATCAATCTCACCAATAACTCGAATTAATTCAGCTTTTAATTCATCAATTGTTCGTGGATTGTTCCGATAGATAAGACTTTTAACGTAGCCCTAAAGAAAATAGTCCAATGGTGTTAAATCGCACGATCTTGCTGGCCAATTAACATCACCATTTTTTGAGATTACAGGCTGAGGAAAAGTTTGATGCAATAAATTGATCGTATCACCAGTTGTTTGACATGTTACACCATCTTGTTGGAACCATTTATTTCTGATATCAATATTTTCAAACTCTGGCAATAAAAAATTCTCCATAATGCGATTTGTGGAATGTTTAATTGTTGTGAACGTCGTGTAATCGACATTCTTGGATCATCTTCAACATTCTCACGAACTGCATCAATATTCTCTTGTGAACGACTGGGACTATGACGAATTGGTATTTTTACATCCAAAACTGAACCATTTTGTTCAAACTTTTCCACTATTCTCAATATTGTTGATTCATTTGGACGATTATGTTGAGTATAAAAATCACTTAATTTACGAAAAACAATTTTATTTTAACGTCCATTTTCATAATAAAGCTGAATTATTTGGACACGTTGTTCTACGCTATATCTTTCCATTTTATAAATTGCCAATTATAGTAGATTTTAAATGTCAATGTCACTTGGAAATTCGAATGACAGATATAAGAATTATAACTTCACAAAAAATTGCGTCCCTAATGGAAAACCCTATACAATTACCTTCTAATTATGTAATTGTCAGTTTAGATATTATTTCCTTATTTAGCAACGTTTATTTCAATGCATCTATTAGAGCAATAAACAAAAAATGGATACACATAAAAACTATTGCACTATTACCAAAGTATTTCCTAGAACTAATTACTTTTTTATTTAATAGTACGTATTTCTCTTTTAATAATAATTTTTTCAAACAAACGTTTGGTACCCCTATGGGAGCGACAATCTCTCCTATATTAACTTCCTATGTAATGTCCTACCATTTAATATGTTTTTTTTTACTAAAAAGTATGTTACTGATATAGTTCTATCTCTTCCTAGAAAGTTATCAATGAGATTTTATTTATATTTAATAGCTATGAATTCTTACATACAATTCACAATACAAACCGAGGCATAAATCTTCCTATACCCTTCTTAGGTATTAAATTTATATGTAATAATAATGATAACACCTTGTTAATCCATTGATATAGAAAACCAATAGATAGAATACGATGGTAATAAATGGAAATAAAGACAAAAACTTTTAATAATACACTACACATTTCTAATATTATAAATATAAAAAATTATAATATACTTCCAAAATTTTTTTAAATATTCTTATGGCACCTATTTATGATTTCTAATATTTATTTTCTAGATGTTACTGTACAAGTTACTGCCCTAATAGTATTGGGCTGTATCTTAGCTTCAGAACCGGTCGTACCGGAATCTAAAGAAGTCATGTTAAAAATCAAATTGGATAACATAACAATTAACACTACAGACGACGAATATCAGGTAGATGATCAGGATACTATTGAATATGCCGAATTTTCTGAATCTGATAGTGAGGAAAACCCAGATGAGCAAATTCCGTGGTTATTGAAAAAATGTCTCTCCAACTTGGGGGTTCAATTTGATGAAGATTTGGTGAGTAATAATAATAGTTACTAATAATAACATTTAAAATAAGATGACAAATGGCATATTATAAAAATCAGTGTAACTCAAGCTGTTCATCTTATAAGACTGGCAAGTCCGCGTATTGTTATTTATTTATAACATCCCAACTAATTATTCAAAAATTGGTTTTATTTACACGCTAATATGTGTGGGCTAAGTGTGTCGGGGAAACTATATTTTGAACTTACGTTCAGTTATTTTATTCATAATCAAGATTTAACAAAAAACATACGCCAGCAAATTCAAAGATAGTAAAACTAATATCAGTTTAATCAACATTTTATTTTACATTTATAAAAAGAATATAAAATTTGATAAAATACATAAATACCTAATACATATATAATAAGAGACAAAAATAACTGTACAAGAAATAATACAAATAAACATTATTGATTTTGAAACAAAATAGTTATTGATTCTTTTAATTCTGGTTTTTTAGAAAGGTCCACCATTTTTTTCATAATTAATTTATACAACAAGTGTATAAAGTTAGACTTGTTACCTGAATTGATGTTTGACACAAATTGAATACAATATTTCTCAAACTTTATTATTAATAATTATTATATATGTATATATATATATACTTTACGAGTAAAGTAAAATAATGAATATAAGGGGTGTACTGTATTTTGTTGTTGAAGAAACTACAATGGGTATTTCCCATATATCAAAAAGCACCACAATTAATTTACAGATTCTACGAAAAAACCGAAATATAACGTAGATATACTGTTTATTAAATTTGCACTTAGAAATAAAATATTCTTTGTTATTATAATGAATTATTAAAATTTTTGTAATGTCAAAATTGAATTTTGAAATATTTTACTTCTAAAACTGCGGTTTCTTCTTCAGGATAAATAAAATTTTGTAAAGACAAGGTGCTTCACACTTGACGGAATGGAGCTTAGTGTAGAAATCACCAAATATATTAAAAATTCCTTCGGCGGATGTACGTATGTAGATATGTAGCACCTACAAATTTGTTAATTTTTTAAGTATAGTTTAAAATTCTAATAAAGTACAAGATGTTCCATTAAAAATATAACTATATTGTGGTCTAATTTAGTAAATCCTTTATGCAGACCTACATGCACCCGCTGAAGATTTTTTTAATGTCTTTAGTGAGTTTTATTAATTTAAAAAGTGTATTAATTAAAATTCAACAAATTATTTCTGTAGAACAACGACTTGAATCAAAAATTTATAAATTACAAGTTAATATATTTTTATTTGTTGTAAATAACAGCTATAAAGAGTTTTCTAATAGGGACGGGTCGATGTTGACAGGCTGTGACAGCCATGTTGTGTTGGCGGCGTCTTTAATTTGTGGGAACAAGAAGAAGTGATTCAGTGCCAAGTCGGGGCTGTAAGGCGGATGACATATCAATTCGATCTTTTGTGTGTCCAAATACTCAATTGTTTCACATGATATGTGTGACCTCGCATTGCAAAATGATTCGTCGTTTTGGATTGGTTTCTCTCAATTTACCGAAAACTTCTGGCTGAATTAACGGTCTTTTAATATTCGAGAGCCACAGTTGCCACATGACCGGCTTTCGTGAAGGAACACGCCACCCACCATTTGCTTCTTAACACTTCGAGACCGAGTAACTTTTGTTGGCTTTTCTTTACATTGAAACACCCAAACTGCCGATTGGCCTTTTCTTTCTGGCTCGTATGCATAAATCCACGACTCGTCACCTGTGACGATGCGGTATACGGCTTTGGATGCACCACAGATGTATTTTTTAATCATTTTACGGCACCAATCGACACAAGCCATTTTTTGAACATCTGTCAACATATGTGGAATCCAACGCACCGACAACTTCGCAACACCCAAATATTCTTGCAAATTCTTATGTATGCTGGTCATACTAATGCTTAAACATGCCTCGATTTCACGGTAAATCTCATGACGATCTTCTTCAATTCGTTTTCTCATAGCATCGATGTTTTCCGGCACAACTACCGATTTTGGACGACCTTCTTTAACTTTGTCCGTGAGCGAACTACAGCCACGTTTGAATTCAGTGTACCAGCGATATACACTGGCTTTGGATGGTGCTTCATCGCCGAAAAGTTTATTGATGCACTGTTTCAACTTACTGTAAACAACACAAATAGTACTCACGCATCAAAACGTTCTGAGTACGTATACTGTCAAAAATGTCAAACTTTAAGATAGCAATAACAGATTTCACCTAGCAACACTGCTATTGCCAGTTCTCAATTCATAAATAGCAACCCTCGTAATAATAGATTAGAATACTTCAACATTATCAGTGCATAAATCCTTTGGAGCTATTTTCAACAAATACTTACTTCCAGCCACACAATAAATCATGGTAAACTGAGTATAATTTAATAACTTTAATGAAAATGACGAAATAACAAACATTTAAAAATTAAGAGGGGCCTTGAATATTGATTTTAGGGCAACCAAAATGAACCCTAAATTTAGAGTATTATTGGTTTACATAGGTTACTTAGATGGCATTAGTAGTACTAATGTCATAATTTTTAAAATAGCTTCATATATACTAAGATGCTACTATTGATTAAAAGATGGCGCAACAATTAGTATGACACTTATAACTTTAAAAAAAAATTGCCAATATTGATTGCTCTGTACCTAACAAAAGCGCATTTTTCCTTAAATAGAGAACATACCTACTTTTTTGTGGTAAAAAATTTGCCTAAGATACAAAAACTCTGTAATAAAGCTCCTACTTTTGCAATATTTCAAGGTTAAGCGGACGGTACCAAAATTTTTAGAATTTTTTCCCGTTTAGAGGTACCGTAAGTTTGTGTATTTTTTTAAAATTTACGAGTTTTGCTGTTGTGTATAAGACTTGTAATTAAGATTCCTTGGCCTATTTTAAGCAAAAACGTACTCATGGTAAATTTCCGTAAATATCACCGTTTTCGAGTAATTTAAACTTAAAAGTAGACGTGCATTTGCAAATAATAACAAAAAAGTGTCTAATAAGGCAAGTAGGCCATGAAATCTGCAATAATGGATGCATGAAATTTTATTGATGTAAGACACGCTATTTACGTATTTTGTCCTGATCCTTTGAATTAACTAAGAAAGAGAGTTCCCTTTTTGAGATGTATTTTTTTTTGTTTTCGCCATTTATTTTAAATACTTATGAAAATAATATATCCAGAAATTTTTTTTTGGAAAAGTTACTCTTCATGTATGATCCAAAAATTGATCATTCCCAGTATGGTGGCTTCGTTGGTTTCTTCAACCATGTTCTCGGAGACAAGGATTACTGTGCAGGTTTTTACGTTTGGTATTTGGCATTTTGAGTGGGTCTTGTGGCATATGATACATGTTGTCTTCTGGATGCAATTTTCGTACCAACTGTTGTTCAATAGTATCTGGCAGATGGAATTATCATTTCATGATCATCATTAGGAATTGGGTAGATTTTGAAAGCAGGATAGTAGTGTGTAATATATGCAAGGGTACATGAAGATTCTAGTAGTCCGTGGAGATGTTCTTCATTGAAAATCAAAGCATCGCAAGAATAAAGCGAAATTAACATGAATTATATTTTTTATAACAACTTTACCCTTTTTAAAAAGTTTATTTAAAGTAAAAATGAACAGTGATATACAAATACTAGTTTACACCAAGACTTCAGTAACCACAATGTTACTTTTTGGAAGTCGAGGTTCTTATTTATAATGTATCTTATCTAAATTACCTTTTAAGGGAAACATACTTTTGTCATTATTATTAGAGTCTAGTAAACACATTAGGTAGGAATTTTAACTACATAACTCCTCCCTTCACAGAGCAGAAAATAGGGGTTCTTCTGTTTTCTGGTTATCTTTGGTGATTTCTTTGATTTCATGGTGTCGTTGGCGTCGGTATATTTTGAAATAGTAGAGGATACTTGCTGTCGTAATTATAGTTATTAGAACTATTGAAGTGTTGATCCATGCGTGGTTGGAGCTGGAATTGGCACGCAAATTACTTATTTGCAAGTTGTTGGCCATTGTTTTGATTCGTTCAATGTCTTCACTATTGATCTTCTTCAAGTTTTAATGTTTTCTCGTCTCTGTTTTCTTTTATTCGTGTAATGTTTATTGATGGAAGTTCGAATATGAATTCTTCATGTGTCGTTTGGTCGGCTTGGAAATCTTCGCTGTTTATGGAGATTTTGCATTTTCCCAGTGATACAATGCAAGGTTTGTTGGTTTCGTAAATTCCTTCTGTTTCGCAAGACGTTTGAATGCTTGTTGTGTTGGCTGGTATTATCAAGACGGTTTTTGAGTTTATTTGAGAAACACTAGTTTCGGAGTAATGAACTTTCGTCTTGGGACATGAGTTTTTTCCCGTTCTTATGAGGTCTGCTAGGCATGGTTGGTATTTGTGTAGATTGCTTCTTAGACAGAAATACCAATTTTCGATTTCTGGGCAATTTTGAGACGTCGTCCAATGTTCTTCGGTGTTGAGCAATATATAAGGTTGTTCAGGAATAATTGTATGATTTAGAATAGGAATTGGGTATAAGTGGAATATTTTATATTGGGAAGTTATTAGCGGTGTGTGAATTTTAAATAAGACGATTTTATCTTGAATTGTTACTTGTGTAGAAAATAGAGAGTAATAATTTAATACTTGTTTAAGTTTGGGTATTTGATTGATTCCGTATATTTCAATTAATTTACTGATCATTGATCCAATTTGATCTGGTTCTATTATAGAGCTATGTAAAACGTTTAGTCTAGCGAACGAGATTGCTGTTTCTAATCTATTAAGGATGTGTTGAATTGATTGTAATTGCATTAGTAGATTATCTATGATGTTTGAAAATGAAAAGGCTTGTTCTAGGTTTATAGATTCGTTGATTTCTTTCGATAGGTATTTTACTTGAAGCTCTAGAGTTAGTTGATTTTCGTTTAATTTTTGAAAGTTGTTATTATATGTGTCCGAAAGTTGTTTGAAAAGGCTTTGTTGATTTTTTAAATCGTTATGTATTGTTTGTTCGTTTAGTCGTAAGTTATTTAAATATGATGTTATGTGTCTTTCGTCATCTGAGTCTAATGTACCAAAGAGCCATTTTTGGATTTTACCTACGGCATTGATTAATCCTCTTTTTGTTCTTGGGATTTCGGAGAATGAATGAATTTTATTAGCAATTATATCCATAATAGTTTTTGCATTAGAAAGTTTATGTTTCATGAAGGTTGAAAAGTGGTTTATAATTGATAAGTCGTTAAGGTTAGTTTCTAATTTAGTTAGTGAGTCTCTTATTCGGAAAAGTGATTTCTCGGGGTGTGTTAGGTTAATGTGATATTGGAATGTGTGTCGGGTAGTTATTACGTTTGCTCTTCCCATGTGTACTGGCAGAATTGGATTATTAAGTTCTTTTATGTCCAGTGCTTGGATTATTTTTATTACGAAGAATATAGTGATGTGTTGGTTCATTTCTTCTACCTAAAACATTACGTTGAGGTTTTAGAAGTTTTTTGTGGTATGTTTTAAAGTTTGTTTTTATTTTATTATCGTTAATTATGGTTGGGTCTTCTAATTTTTCGTATCGGTTTGTTGTTTTCTTCTGAGACGCGATTTTCGTTTTAGTTTTGTATATGGGTTGTGTAGTGTCGATTTCTATGTCTGGTTGTCTAGTTTGATTGATTTTGTCTAATGTCTTTTGTTGTTTTGTTTCAATTCGTTCTTTTATAATATTGTTTAGTGTTCGTAAGTTTTGTGTATGATCCTCTATATACTGAGTGATCCTTACTTTGTCATCTATTTCGAATGGATTTCTATAATCTAATCGTCCGCGAATTATTTGGAATGGTGTATGATTAGTGGCGGAATGTATTGAATTGTTGTAAGATAGTAAGGCTAAGTTCATAAGAGTTTCTATGGGTTCGTTAGGTTTGGAGTTCTTTAATGTAAGTATAGTATCGCTTAGGGTTGAGTGAAATTTTTCTACAGGACTATTACTGTTCGGATTATACAAGGTAATGTAATGGATTTCAATGTGGTGAGTTTTGCATAGACCTTGGATGATTTCATTTTTTAGTTCGGTTCCATTGTCGGTTGTTATGCGTCTGGGGAGTCCGAAATGGCTAAAAAATTGCACGAACTTGTTTGCGATTTCAACGGAGTTTGAAGTTTTTATGGCATATGCTTGGCCAAATTTCGAGAAACTGTCTATTATCGTTACGAAGTATTGTCCGTGTGTTTTGTAAGTGTCTGTATAAATGTGATCGAATGATTCACATCCCAGTGGTGTTGGTTTATAAATTAATTTTGTTGGGTGTCTTTCATATTTAGTTTTCTGGCAAATGTCACAAGTATTTATATAGTCTTTAACGTCTTGGTCTAACTTGGGCCAATAAAATATTCTTTTTATTGCGTTTGTATTTTCTTGAATACCGCGATGACTAGTTTTTGTCTCGTGGTATTGTATTAATTTCTGTTTTTGTTCATCTTCGTCTGTAATGTCGGTAAGAATTAAGTTAGAAATAGTTAAAGTGAAAGCATTATTTTTGAAATATTTTTGAAAGACGCGGATAAATGTTAACTCTAAAGATTTGTCTTTGAAATATAAACAATAGGATTGTTTAGGGGTCATGTATTCTTTAATTAAATCTGTGATTATAGTTTCGTTATCGATTTTTGGTATTGAAAGGTGGATTCTATTTTTCTCGAATATTCTTTCTCTATTTATTTTTCGTTGGTTATTTGGTTCGTCGTGACTGGAGATAATTATTTGATTTTTACAGGTATTAATGCATCTATTCGTATAAGGGGCGCCTATAATAGGAATTTTAACTACATAACTCATGGTTTGTATGTTTTTTAGTTCTTTGAGGGTAAAGAGTTATGTGTTTGGTACATTTAATCGGGAAAGTGTTATTATCCTGATTAGTTTTTGAATATACTCATTTATAGATTTCATTGATAATGGCTAATTGTTTGAATATTTGACAAAAAAACATTTGTAAGAAATTTATTGTTATCATGTATTTTCTTCAAAATAACATTGAGTTTCGTATTAAAGGTATCGCCATGCGAGATTTCTTGACTATTTCTTTCTGTTTTAATTATATTGCGGCTGCTAAAATATTAAATAGTCCTCTTTTCTATGATCAATTTCGGGTAAGAGATATTTACGAGGGTGGTCCGATAAATACTTAGCCTCACCGCCCAATGGCGCCACTATCGCAAGAGCAATTTACTATCGTGTAGTACATTCCCGTAGACGGCTACTGTCAAAATTTCAGCCGAATCGGGCTCGTAGTTTTGTTTTGACCGCGTGTGGAATCGGGTGTCCGTGGATTTTATAAAAATGGAAAAAGAACAATATCGGTCGGTGATTCGATTCTTGTCTTTAGAAGGGAAATCGCGCAGCGAAATCAAAATACGGTGACTCTTCTCCTTCGATGGCGACCGTCAAAAATTGGTTTAACGAGTTTCAACGTGGTCGCACGTCGGTTTTTTGATGGGCCACGCCCAGGTGGATATATACTCGTATACCGATTCGGCTTAAGTTTTTTTGGGGATAGGGCAAAACTATAAAGAGCAACAGAAAGAAGAATATTCATTTGAAGCGAGAGTAAGAGAGAGAAAGGAGATTACTCAAGAATGAAGGCTTTGGCAATGAAACGATTCTTGGCGACCCTGATCGATCTCATGCGACTACAACACGCAAAACGTAATGAATTCGGATTAGATCAGACTGAGTCCATAGGTAAAACCCATAAGGTAAAACAATAGATTCTAGTTTTAACATAACTCTATTAATATGCCGACCGTTTATACTACTTGTGAAAAAATACAAATAATTAAATGGTACTATGGGGGTAATTCAGTCCAAGAAATTATAAATTTATTTGTTGTTGCCTTTGAAAATAGGCCAATTCCCTCAGAAAACACAGTTCGCGCAATTATAACAAAATTTGATAAATTTGGCTGTGTTAATAATTGCAAACAACCACGTCGAAATCAATTAACGGAAGAACGGGAAATTAGGGAAACGCAAATATGTGCTCTAGCTGAAGCTACACCGTCTTCAAGTAGACAAATTGCCGAAGAAGTTGGCTTGAAGGACAGACGAATCCGAAATATTTTAAATAGAAACGGATATTCTTGTTATAAAGTACAGACCACTCAAGAAATTTTTCCTGGCGACCATATTAAACGAATGGAGTTTTGCGAGATAATGATGGAAAGAGCAAATCAAAATATACATTTTTTGAAAAATATTTTATTTACCGACGAGTCATCTTTCTCTCTCAATAGAAAGCATAATCCATCCGTTTTGCGCTATTGGTCTCGGGAAAATAAGCATTTAAGTATAGTTGTACGTACACAATATCCGCATAAACTTAATGTGTGGACGGGAATTCTGGGAGATAATATCATCGGTCCATTTTTCATTCAGGGTAACCTGAATGCCGATAAGTACTTACAATTACTGCAAAATAACATTATTCCTACCGTCCGAAACCTTCAAGTCAACTTCAACGACATTTGGTTCCAACAGGACGGATGTTCGTCACATAATGCACAGAGGGTAACCACCTATCTAACCGAAGTATTTCCCGATCGAGTTAAAGGTACCAGAGGCACTATAAAGTGGCCCCCACGGTCGCCAGACTTATCGCCTCTGGATTTTTATTTTTGGGGAATGCTTAAAATCAATTTATACAGGTTTGAGTTCGAACGAGCTACCAATTTGGACGAGTTACGTCACAAAATTATACATTTTAGTGCACAAATCACACCCCAACAACTCAATGCTATGAGAATAGCATTGTATAATAGGTTTGGTTTTTGTTTAGCACAAGCTGGTGGTTTGTTCGAACCACTCCTGCATTCATTTTTTTTTTGATAAGAATTTTCATTTATTTATTATTTTTAGTAGTTGTTTTTTATTTTGTTTTTTACCGGAATTATTGTTTTATTTTCATGTCTGCTATGGCAGAAAAGGAATCGAATAAATTAGTTTGGAGATAAGATATTATTTTAAAATATAAAATAATATCTTTCGTTTGAAATAAATTATCGTAACATATTCCTGTAACTGCGACAGTTAAGTGTACACCCCTACCTATATTGTACTGAACTAAATGACTAGGATCAAATTCAGACTGGGAGGCGCGACTCCCCACTTAACAATCGGGTTTTAACGCTCGCTCTTTTTTTATAATGCTGTCGCATTTCCTCCTGGTAATCGGCAATCCCCAAAAAAACACATAATGTTTGGAAAGTTATTCTTTATGAATGTTTAATTCTTCAAATAAGGCACTTTTTATGTTATCAGAATATTTAGTCGTTTTTTCATTAAAGTGTAAAATCTTTTTTATAAATGTGGTTTGAATTAAATAATTTTAATGCATAGGTGTAATTATTGTGTCAGATCCGCCGGAATCGATAAGAACTTTTAATTTGCTTTTGGATACAGTAAAAAATGGAGTTTGGTATGTTTTTTTATATTATTTAAGTTGATTGAAGTGGTGGTTGTTCTTCTACTAAAAAGTTGTGAAAATTTCGTATTCGGTGGCGTTGGTACATTCCAATTCATTATTGTATTCATTTGTTGCGCTTAACTTCGTTGTTATTGGTCCAATTGAATCGCGGAAAAAACAGACATTATCTATAAGTGGCGTAGATGTCAAATTTAAAGAAAAGCATGCGCAATGAACGTTGCCATAAGGGCACAAAGCGCTTAACTGCGTTATTATTGATCCAATTGAATCGCGGAAAAAACAGGCATTATCTAAGAGTGACGTAGATGTCAAATTTAAAGAAAAAACATGCGCAATGATGGTTGCCATAAGGGCACAAAGCGCTTAACTTCGTTGTTATTGGTCCAATTGAATCGCGGAAAAAACAGGCATTATCTATGAGTGACGTAGATGTCAAATTTAAAGAAAAACATGCGCAATGAACGTGGCCAAAAGGGCACAAAGCGCTTAACTTCGCTGTTATTGGTCCAATTGAATCGCGGAAAAAACAGGCATTATCTATGAGTGACGTAGATGTTAAATAACATGCGCAATGAACGTTGCCATAAGGGCACAAAGCGCTTAACTTCGCTGTTATTGGTCCAATTGAATCGCGGAAAAAACAGACATTATCTATAAGCGACGTAGATGTCAAATTTACAGGAAAATTGCTTGATCATGATTGGATAATTATGTCACGTGATCTATATCTAGAGGGGTTATTATATAATATTTATTAATAACGCTGTGGACGATTAGTGCTTTAAGTCATGCGTCGTCAAGACAAACATATTTGGGAAAAAGTCCTTAAATTTGAAGAAACACTCAAGCAACTTCGTAAAGATATTAAACTGTACGAAGACAAAGAAAACGTTATAAAGCAGTTTGGAGATTTAAATTTGGACAATACAAGAATACCTAAAAAAGTACTATGTTGCTGTTACCCCTTAAGACGAATTCAACCAACACCAGTTCTTCAGGTGCCGGTGACGCCATGGATGGACAATTAAATGGCGAAATTAACAAGACATTTACAATATCGTGCCTCACGTTATCTGCTATATGTATTTTGTTACTAAAATTTCTTTATAAATGTATTCAAAGAAGGTTTCGATCCTCATGTAATGTTGCAATAAACAAGTAAGAAAATATACAGGGTGTTTCATTAAAACTCAAAAAAAAATTCATTTCATTTATTAAAACTCATTTCATTTATTAACAATAAAGAAATTATATTTTTTTAAATTTAAACTTTTAACCACTTCACTTAGTGGACGGTGCTCCATAAGACAGTCGTGAATTATCATGCAGTAGGCTTTGCTGCCTGCTGGAAATCCAATATCCGTTTCGAGTTCGAGTCTCACGTCCACAGTGGAGGACTTCATGGTTTCTTCCTGTTTCGAGCAATCTATGATAAATAGGGCTCTGTTCTTGAACTCCTTGTAGGTCAGTATAGGATGTTTTTCGGCGGCTGAGCCGTGCATATAGCTAGGGTAAAATTCAGCATAGTTATGGTAAGCCATGGCGTAGTCGTTTTTGGCAAAGTCCAACATGTTTCTTTCGTTGGGCCAATACTCTCCGTTCATTGACAGTCTAATGCTTGTTACATTGACATTATCGAAAGCCATTGGATCTTGTGCAGTATTGTTTCGTTTATTGGTTTGGAAGCATACAATAACAAATCTTGGACGTTCAACGGCCTTAGTAGTTTTAACGGCCCAAATTTCTCTTCGTGAACCGCTCGTAACTGCAGGCAACTCATTAAGTTCCCATTTTCTGAACGGTATCAGTATAGGTGTATCGCTTCTAATGGCCTCCATCAATTTTATTTTAATTTCATCATTGGGATATATATGTTTGATTTTCAAATCAATGGTTTCGATCTTAATTGTTGCAGAAGTGGTTGTTGTTGCCGTTGTACCACTAGAAGTAGTTTTTTCTTTAATCAAAAGACAATCACTATCATCGCGAGCGCGAACCAATCGAATTGTTTGCCTTCCACAAGTGATCATGGGGTAATCGTTGAATATGTTGAAAATATGCTTGAGCGGCACCAAAAAACTAAACGATTTTGTGGAAGCGTCCATAGGAGGGTTGGAAGTGCCATTCCAACCGGCGATAGCCATGTGATTTGCATCTAATACGCTGTAGTTGAGAAGAGCTCGTACAGCGCTCACTACTCCAGGATCACGAACCGTTTCAATCTCTCTGGCGCTCTCGCTGTACGTGCACGAGTCGAAGAGAAAGGCACAAAAGTTGGGTACTAGGGAAACTTCTCCTCCTCCTGTTACCTCCAATTTACCCTTGATTTCGATCAATGACTCGTTCATGGCAAAAAATGAATCCACTTGATTGACAACAAATTCCACCACATCATTGTTGTTGAAGGATTTGATGAACGGTGAGCACGTTCGATATTCCATCCTTCTAATAGACTCATCATAACGTGGTTGTTGGTAGAGGTTAAAACTCGGATCAATGCTTTCGGTACGGGGACGTTTCCCATAGTCTCCCGCTTGTACGTATTGATGATGATTTGCCATATTTTGTTTTTAGCGTTAATCCAAGCGATTGAAGAAACAATTTATTTGCAGGTGTTAGCTCTCGTTGACCCGGAGGAGGTCTAGCAGTGAATGGTGTTATTGAACTTACCGCGTTGTTCTTATAATCTATCACCAAACCCATTTATGATCGTCCTACTAACTCTAGATGAAGGACACTTTGTTCTCCTCGAAAATTTATGTGCTTAAAGTTTTGGTCTACAATCAGCACTGTGATGTTGCTAATTTCCCCGGTATTCGTAACAGGTAGATATATTGGGTTATTAGGTCTTTCTACAATTGCGTAGCCCGCGTCAACTGTAATCGGAAATTCAAAGATGGTGTGGACAGGCCTGTTTCCGTAGAAGGCACCTTCGGTAATGTTGGACTCAAAGCGAATGTTTGATACTTTTATAATGTTGACGGGGAGATCTGAAGAGTGTACAACACCGGGGGCCAGTACCCTGTTGTTGGAAAATCCCAAAATCTGTCCAAGACTGTTGTTGTAGTGACGACTTTCAAAAGTAATTGCGTGACGTTTGCTGTATATTTCACACTTGAGAGTGTTGTTGTTTGGCTTCAACGAAAATAGTGTATCACCCGTATTTGGAGCAATAGAATTTTGAATTAGCTTCTCAATGTCAGTTATTTCGTAGCAACCGGTAGGAATCGCGACTTCTCTCAACTTCCCACTATCGTTGTTTTCGTAGTAGAAAAATTTCTCACCGTCAATATTGGGTATCGAGTTGTATGAGTGGAAGCCGAGTACTGCTAGGAAATATCTCTTTTCAGAATCGAGCACAATTGGGGGCTGAGGTGTGAACGAAAACACGTGAGTTTGACTCGTTAGCGTCAAAAGCAAAGACATGACTAATGTATATCAACGGGGAGGTAGTACTTAAATAAAAAAAACTGCTTCAAAAAATTATTTATTTATTTATAAGTAATTCCACAAAATAAACATGTTGGTATCTCATTTCATTAAACTCCTGATGATGTTACTGCTGCTGCTGCTCCATTATATAGGAATTGTAGACAGAGGTGTCCGCAGTTGATTTGTCGATAGTTTTGATATTGGTCGTTGTTGTAATAGATTCGAACATTCTTCCCCACATAGTTCACGAGTTCTTTCGGCGGCTTCAAGTCACCAAATGAATCGAAATATTCAACAACATTGTTTATCTTTCTATAAGCTACCCAATGTGTGCCCGGATTATTAGAGTCATCCAAATTTATGATGGCACATTCGCGTTGCCAGGGCTGCTGCTGATGTGGTAGAGAGTCGCGCATGAAAACCCCTCTAAAATGAGGAATTTTTAAACGTTTGACATATCGCAAAATGTCCACATCATATAGCGATCTATTGGGCAGCTTTATTGGCAGTTTTTTTGTTTCTTCATGTACAATCCAAAGCCTCCGCGAGCGTTCTTTTTCATATACAAGCCGGATCCTTTTGCCCCAATAACTTCCATAGCTTTATTGTGACGTTGATCTTCTTCCAATTTCTTTTGCGCATTCTTAGCATCGATTACGGTTTTAGCTATTCCTGCTGCCCCGCCACTGAGGGCTCCAAGTGCCGAAAGGCCCGCAAACAGGGAAATCAATGGTAAAAATCCTCCAGATTTTTTTCCTTCAAAAGGTATCGTCCGGGGTAGTCGAATTTGCTTTTTACCACCTGCTTTCCTTACGGCGATTTTCGCGGCTCTCAAAGCTTGCGAGGCGGCCTTCTGTAGAGTTGTGGAAGGACTTTTTTTCATAGCCTTTTTAACCTTGCTGATTACGTGATTTCTAAAGGAACTCTTCTTCTGCTGCCCCACCCCCATTCCAAGTTTACGTTTGATCTTCATGCCACCGGTCACCGCCAAAGCAGCTGCTCTTTCTCCCAACGTCGCGTCCTTTGATTTGACACGTGTCCAAGCTTTGTTTTCAAGTATTTGATCTGCCTTATGTCGATCGTTCAAGGACTTGTGTTGATCGTATGCAATGTCGTGCTCCTTACAGGCAGCGTCTAAGGGATTAATGCCCGAATCACCGCGTGCTAAGCGTTTTTGTAGCTTTGTGCCCGGACCACAGTATTGATAGGTCGGAATGTGGAGCTCAAAGGGCAAATTGTTTATGAGCGAATTTAAGACACCTTTACCTAAGTAAAGACTCATTTGAACTGATGCCATATCATCACGTGATATATTTATATACACAACAACTTGCTTAAGCTTGTCACACACACACACACACACACGTCACGTTTTACGTAACGCACGTCACGTTTTACGTAACGCACGTCACGTTTACGCCACGCACGTCACGTTTTACGTCAGGCACGTCACGTTTTACGTCACGCACCTCACGTTTTACGTCACACACGTCACGTTTTTATATATTTATACACAACGACTTGACTAAAAATACCATACAATGAAGGTCATTCAACAGAAACAAACGCTTCCGATTGAAAACTTGGACTTTACCTCCAAGCATGAGAAAAGTAAACATGGCGAGTTATTACCAAACTCGTTTCGTGCAATCATATGTGGACCGAGTGGGTGTGGTAAAACAAACGGCAAGCTGTCATTACTGTTTCATCCGAATGGCGCGAAATTTAAAAACGTTTACGTTTACTCCAAATCTTTGTATCAACCAAAATACGAGTTGCTTCAAGAGGTGCTAAGTAAGACGAAAGGAGTAGGCTATTTCCCGTTCAAAGATAATGAGGAAATAATAAGTCCCGCTGAAGCTAAATCAAATTCCATATTCATATTTGACGATGTGGCTTGCGATGGGCAACAGAAAATTCGGGAATATTACTCAATGGGCCGTCATAAGGATATTGATTCTGCTTATCTATGTCAAACGTACTCAAAAATACCCAAACAACTGATTCGAGACAATTGTAATTTAATTGTACTCTTCAAGCAGGATGAAATAAACCTGAGGCACGTATTCGATGAGCATGTGTCACCTGACATGAGTTTTGACCGCTTTAAAAAACTCTGTTCTGAATGTTGGAGTGATCAATATGGTTCTATTGTTGTTGTAAAAGATTTTGCTCTCAACGACGGAAGGTATCGCAAAGGATTCGACCTGTATATAAAAATGTAATTCCATGTGGTGTATGATTAATATGCAGCAAGATGTTAAACCAGCAGGATGTTCGTAAACGTAAAGTTCTACAACTCTCACGTGATATACGTCGAAAATATCTAGCTCTCAAGTTGGGTAGATCTGAGCAGGATCGGACATTAAATACATTATTTAAACCCCTAATAAAACCTCTAAAAGAAATTGTTACAACGTCCCATGAATCTGCGCAAGTTTTAAAAAATATAAAGAAAGAAGAAGAAGAATCCAAAGAGGAAGAACCCGAAGTAGAAGAACCATTAAAAACTGAATATACAAGCCATCCCACTGATTTTATTCCGATGGAAGATGTAGCTCAGACTGGGGGTGATGATGATGATGAGAGTGTATATTCCTACGCTTCAGAGCCAAGCCCAGAACATATTTCGGATGAGGTCTTCAGAGAGTATCTGGAGCAATATCCCGAAATATCACATAAGTATATGCTTGATTACTGGAATAAGAGTCCAAATATAGACCTAGTTTACGGTCCAGTTTACGATTCGACTCACTCTAAATGGCTTCTCGGAGGGAAAAATATCGATTTTGATCGGAATACTGGAGCTATTATAACGGAGGGGGAACATGTTAAAGGGACACCTGGTCTCTACCAACTGATATTTTATGATGAGCCTGAAGATTATACCGATGATGATAAATTGGCATACAAGGCGATTTTAAATTTAACTAACGCTCACAGAAACACAGCTGGACGTCTAAAAGGTACATCGAGATCAAAATATCTAGATATTATTAAACCCATGTTTCCTCCTCCTCCTCCATCGAGAAAGCCATCGAAATCGACTAGCAGCATATCATCGAAATCTGGAGTTGGACTTGCAATGGTCTACAATGAGAACCCTATCGATTACGTGTACTGGGACGATGTCAATGAACTTGTGGAACGACTTAAATTGCTAGTAGCTTCCAAACACGCTGGAAATACATCACACAACAACGAAATAGTTGCAATCATCAATGAGCTGAGAGAAGCCAACGTTATATACTAGTGTAACAAATCGTTTTAATGTTATTTGTAAGATGAGTCTCGACAAATTCGGACGTCGGTCAACGACGATGTCAAATAGACCGCCTCAATCTCTGCTCCGTAATATGTTATTAAAGTTTCCACAAACGGCTGAAGGTAACGTTGATATTGGTAATGTGAGGATAAGCAATGTGTTACCACCTTCAGTTAGTTCTGATGCTGCTAGTAAAGAATACGTTGACTCACAGTTAAATCAATTGGCGAATACTGTGAAAGCTTTAGATAAAAAGCTGACGGGAACCAATTCAAATTTTGTTCAGTTAACCAAACTTTATACTAATTTAAAAATCGATATACCCAAACAAATTGCCAGTGTGACAGGCATACGGTTTGCTGAAATCGAGCGAAAAATAACTGCTGATGAAGGTATTGTGAAAGATTTGGTTAAATCTCACCAAGAAACGGCCGAGTTAACAAATAATTTGAAAAAAGAAATGACTGCTAATGGAGATATTTTGAGTGATTTATTTAAAGCTCACCATGAAACCGCCAAGTTAGCAAAGAATTTGGAAAGAGAACTAAACCAATTTCATGATACTGTTGATCATCAAATATTTGGGGCGGGATATAAAAAATCTGGAAGATGATGTAAAAAAATTGAAGCGAAATACTCCTTAAATACTTCAACACACTTGCACTCGCTTTAGAGCTCTTCAAGATGTCTAAAGAAAAAATTCAAGTTGTTAATGAACTCCATGCTCCAGCACGTAGGAATTATCCGCGACGTAGAACAATCATTAAGGGTCTCGATAATTTGTGGCAAATGGACTTGGCTGAAATGCGACCCTATGCACACCAAAATAATGGTTACAAAATGATTATGGTTGTTATTGATTGTTTCTCAAAGTACGTGTGGACGATGCCTCTAAAGACAAAGACTGGAGTTGTAATTACCAAAGCTTTCTCCAACATATTAAAACACAACCGACGACGACGACATCCTAAAAATCTTCAAACCGATCAAGGTACAGAGTTTTTCAATGCAGATTTCCAAAAATTAATGACGCAATGCAACATTAATCATTACAATACGTTTAGCGTTAAAAAGGCTGCGATAGCTGAGAGATGTATTAGAACTTTAAAGACTAAACTATACAAGTACTTTAGTTTGCAAGGCACCTACCGATGGATCGACATTTTACCGAAAATTGTGGAAGAGTACAATAACACGAAACATTCGAAAATACGATGTAAGCCTTCGGAGGTCAACAAGTCAAACGAGAAGGAAATTTCTCGAAAATTTTACTCACATTTGAAGATTGCTGGACCACGCAAACTTAACGTTGGCGACATTGTGCGCTTAAGCAAAGCCAAGCATATTTTTCAAAAGGGATACACCCCTAATTGGAGTACCGAGCTCTTTAAAATTACTAAAGTCAAAATAACCAATCCCGTGACTTATCTGCTTGAAGACATGTTGGGTACACCAATCAACGGGGCCTTCTACGAGGAGGAATTGCAAAAGACGAAAGCACCCGATGTCTACGTCGTAGAAAAGGTGCTTAGAAGAAAGGGGAAGAAGGTGTACGTGAAATGGTTGGGTCTTGATAACAAGCATAACAGTTGGATTGAAAACACTGATTTTGTATAGAATCTTATGGAAAATACGAACAAATTTAGCAATTCGAGGGGCCTTTTTTTAATAACCTTCAAACTTATCGTTGCCCCTCATAGTGGGGGTATATAAATACAAGTGCGTGCGAACCTACATTTTATTCAGTCGTGTGGTGCACCTGCAATTTAAATCGACCAACAACATGAGTAGTCAAGATAGTGGTTATAGTTCTTGTGAAATTGTTTTTGAAAGTGACTCAGCATCGTCATCACCGTCGTCGTCGCCGTCGCCAACACCTTCGTCTTCACCTTTTGCAGTGTCGCTTAATGATTGTGTTGAGGAAATAGACCAAGCTTTAATTTCATACGAGTATGCTGCTAAATTGGAGCGATACCATCTACTGGAAACGAACTTTTCCCTAAGAAGTTATGCACTTTTGTGTGGAATAAGTCCGACCAGAACATTCAATCCCGCAATAACGCTAACACCTTTACTTCGACCTGGAAGAATTTTGTTTGGTACATTTGAGTGGACTACGTTTATTGAATTGTTGCGTCAGAGATACGATGACTTTTTCCACGAGAATCTATCATCACCTCCTGACGAATACGATCCTGTGGTTTTCCCTTGTGGAGACTTTTGTAAAGTCACTCAATTAGTGTACGACGATACCAAGTTTCTACTTGCAAACAAACATGGAGTCGAGTTCTACCTGGACGAGAATGATGTTTCCGACATCCTTGAAGCAAATTGCAATTTGGTGAAGAACTACATTTCGTTGCTAGAAGACTTGAACTTTAATACATTTTACTGTAATTTAATAGATTCTACACGAGCTTATTTGGCTATTAATTTCAATAGTATTTGTGTCGACGACACTAGTAGATTTAATACTTTAATTTTAATTTGTGCTGTTATGCCAAATTGTTTAGAAAAAAATGCTCTAGAAGAGTACATGTATTACTATAAAGATGATGTTATTAATGATATATATAATCACTTATTTATTTATTTATTTATTTATTTATTTATTTATTTATTTATTTATTTATTTATTTATTTAAAAAAAAAAAAAAAAAAAAAATAAATAAATATATAATCACTGTTCAAATTAAAAAAATGTATCAAGTTTATTTAAATAAAACACTTCTTTCTTATATTTATTTTTTATTACCCAAGCAAACATAAAAAACTACAAATAATACAGTAACTAAACATACATAAATAATACATAAAAATTATAAATAATTCATTAGGCACATAGTTCCGTCTGAAAATCGCACTCGTTTATTTTCATATAAATCATATCGAAACCAAGCACAATATTTCTGCATATTCAGTAAATATTTCAAAATTATGGCAAGCTAATAATCAGTAATCACATCTTAATTTATTAAAATTTTGAATTAACATATCTGAAAAAACAAAAAAGAAAAATTAACTTTTATATCCCCACGGAAGGGTATCATGTGAGTGGGGAAGTAATTGACGTTTATCATCATAGGGGCTAAGTCCAATTTTAGTCTGACTTATGCTATATACATCGTGCAAATAAGATCGAATAGTGTGTTGAGTAATATATTTTTTGGTAATATTTTTCAAACAATTTAGATAGTCGTCAAATGTAATTTTATTTTTTACTACATTGGATTTAACCCCCTTCGATTTCTTAACGACTTTGCCGCCTTGGACTTTATACGTATACATTTTAGATCTTAAGCCTATGAAATGCGTCATTATTTTACCATTAGCTTCATCCTTCATTAAACCAGGAATTTTTTTATTAACTAAAGGAATCTTATAGACGTTATTGGAGGGGTAATCGGAAGTGTCAAATTTTTCTAAATGATCTCCAACAAGACTTTTGTAAACGTCATCACAATTTAATTCGTAAATAAAACTATCGGTGTCAGTGTACATTCATTTTAAATTTTCCACCCCCATAGTTGGTAACATGAAATTATAGTGAAAGTCATACATACAGGTTTTAGAAATGTCCAGGATAGCAATGCCGATATACAGGGGTTTGTTGAAGAGTAGTTCAGCTTTTTTTAATTCGATAGCCATGAGTTTGTCGTCAAAAACTCTTCGATTATGAAATCGGGGGCTGGCTATCAAATTTTTTGCACCGTAACGACCCTCGTAAGAAGTAAGTAATTTCACTACCCTATGGAGCCTGATGTTTTCCATAGTCTTACCGAATACAGCATTATTAGCAAGTTTGAATTGTTTTTTTTTTAAATTACTAGTGGCCACAGTCCTTAAACGAGTATTCAGCTCGATATAGGACTGTAGCCAGGCGGATTGTTTAAATTTTAACACTATGAATTTTTGTTAATTTTAAGCCCTGTTCGAGGGCTTGTTTTAAATTGCGATAATGCAGAGTGTATTCTTTTTTTGGGTAAAGGGTGGTCATTAATTTGGACAATTTGGAACCGGGAGGTTGGCGGTGTTCAGGGCAAAATGGGAAATCCTTGTGCTAGTCATGTAAACTTTCGGGGTACTCTACATCAACTTGTAAAATATATCCGACGGGTGAATCGTCGGGAATCTGAGTAATGTCGATGTTTGTATTGGGCTCCCATTTAAACCCCCCATAGGGGAGGAACATTGCCCACCCATATAAATTGTTTACGTCAAAGTACATAAGGTACTTGGACGGTTTAGAAGAATCATATTCAGGCATGTATTTATTGTTGGCTTCAGAATATCTGTTTGAACAAACAGATATTCCTCCACGAATTGATGACTCGACAAACAACATGTCTACATCTTTTAAAATTTGTAATTTACATTTCGTGTACTTGAGCATGCAATCCCAAGTATATCCAGGCATAGTATAGTTCCATGCCGGATCTAGTTGGTAAGTTTCCAGAGCAGTTGATCGAAAGTTTTCCATAACGTCACAAAGAAGGAGAATGTCTGTTCGCATATACAAATCTGCATATTCGCCTAAATTTTGAATTTGGAAAGCTTGCCAAACGTTTTGCGCATGAGTGTAATCATCCGTAGAAATATGACAATCATTTAATTTGTTGTAAAAACTCTCAATTGCTGGAAGACTAGTGGTATCATTTAGCTTATCAATACTATCAATGTAATCGTATGGAAAAACACCTTTCCTCGTCAACAGTTTGAACGTTTCATTAGTCAAGTTACCAAATTCCCCTCTTAATGTAACCAACTCCTCTATTTTTAGTGTAGACACCAACTCATCGAGACTGGTACCCAAAAATCTAAAGGAGTCTATATATCGAAATTTAATTTTAGTTTTCGGTTCATACTGCGTAAAAGAAATGTATTTTTCCATGTTCACGGGTAGTACACTCAAAGGTCCACGTTTAGCAAGATTTCTAATAATAAAGAGGCTGTCGTATCCGCTAAGATTATGGAACACAATAGGCACTACAAATAGTTTTTTGAAGTTCAGATTGCACGATTGATGTGCGAACCCTCTAAATAATCCCGTAAAATGGTCGTGATCTTTAACGATGATGTCTTTTTCTTTAAACCTATTGTCGCAAATGTGACAGCAGACACCGTTTGCGATAGTAGGCATACAAATACGAACAATATTTAATAATTGAGATTCAATAAATTTCGCGACTTCTAACATTTGATTCGCAAACCAGTCCATGCAATCTTCCCCTCTATAACTATTGTAGTAGGAAATCTTATTATCATAGCTGCATTTTAAGTAGAATCCTGCACTAAATGTTTTATGGTGTTGATACTTGGTGGTTGTATGCGATCGATATCTTTTTAGTGCAGGCTTCTAAAATTGACTCGAAATTGGCATAAACGACAAAAGGACATTTCTGCTTGTATACATGATTTTTAAATTCGACGTTATCATATGGGGGGAAAGAAATTTTGCAGTCGTTACTATTTATGCATAAAATTTCGTGGTCCGTTAGTTTTTTTTCGCTTTGAAAATAATTTAAACACCTATCACAAATAAACTTTTTAGGTGTACTCTTGCTAAGTTGACTTGAAACTAGTCTAGACATATTTTTAATCCAACAATAATGGTATTTAATGGTGGTGGTAGTAGTGCCTTCATTGTTGACGGGAGGAGCCTCGTAGTCGTTTAATTTTGGAAAATATTCATCTTGAATTAAAAGTAAATTTACATGACGCGGCAGTTTATTTTTAGTTAAACGTGCAGGTACCACTACGTAAAATGACCTTTCATTAGTTTGATTTAGTTCTAAAGCGTAAACGTTTACAGAGATATCATTTAACTTTTCAAATTTTGAAATTTGTGTTAGGTTCATAGGCAATTCTAAACCGTCTGTATTCAAAACTTTACTATAATGGGGGTAAGTAGATGTATATGCAGATTCATTTTTAGCGGGGAACAAAAAACTCGTTACGGCCCAGTAAAAACATGCCAGGTCTGCATTTTTGACGTTTATGCATGCCATTTTCGCTAATATTTCTTTTGGTAGTGGAATGAAGGATGAACCGTTCCCAATTTCAAATTTGTTAATAGCTACTTCTAATAAATTTATTTTTGACAACGCCCACCCACTGTCTTTTTCTTGAAATTCTGAAAGTTTATTTAAAATAAAATCTACGATACTTTTATACTCTTGTGCTAAATCCGTCCCCAAATCAACAACGAAATTTGGGGATCCAAAGTATTTAATGTCAATTACTTCCCCACCATCACTATTATTTTTTTAAAAATCGCCACAAAATGTAACATTTACTTTGAGCGACGGTGTATCATTTTTTAAAATTTTACAAATTTTTAATTTAAATAATTTAAATGCGGCCTGCAAAAAATCTTTTATTTCTTTGTGTTTTAAATTTACAATTACCCCCGTTCTTATTCTACTATTAAAAATCGCGTTTACGTCTTCCCATTTAACGCCCCCTTTAGTGTCGCGCCCCTGTCTGATGCCCTCCCCTACTACATGAGAAGACGCTAATTTAATGATACACCGTAACCTTTTTAACTGCCCCATTTTGGTGTAAATTTTTCTTTTTTCCCCTACCGTGAAATTGCATTTTTTTATAGCTAAATTACATTTTCGGAGGTGCGTTCTAATTAGTGATAGCCATTTATGTTTATCGGAATATGTTGAAATATTGTGCTTGGTTGTTTTAAGAAGGTCTTCGATTTTTTTAAACGTAAGTGCGAAATTCATGACTGAACTCACCTAATTTTTTTCTATTCTGAATAAGGTCCTCGGAGCACAGCTCTTGGATATCTCGTGCAGACCAATAAAAATTAAACTGAAGCCTCCTTTGTTTAGATCGTCGATGTGGTTCTTGTAAATTTCGGTAGACCTTTTAGGCAGAAAGGTAACGTTCTCCTCCAATTCCACTAGGATAGATTCCCCTCCAAATTTGGATTTGGTGAGCTGAACACGGTTAATTTTCTTTGGAACGTCAGGTTGCAGGTCCTTTAGCTTAATTATGGGTTTGTTTTCGGTATCTGTAGATGAGGTAAATTCGTTTAATTTTTCGAGAAAACTCATCTAAAATAATAATAAAAAATGGAATACTAGCATGACAAAAAAACCGAAAAAAACACTTACTTTAAAAGCTTAAAGATGTGGATGGTAAAAAAAGTCTTAGCCGGATTGAAGCTTAACAGCAAAAAAATGTAGATCGCTGATTACTGAAAAAATCAAAAATTTGTACTGTTAAAATTACAAAAAAGTTTTTAAAAAAATTAACTTATTTAACACTTTGAAGTTTAGATTTTTGAAAATTTACTACAAAAAAAGTTTTTAAAAAAATTAACATTAAATGTACTTACAATAACTCCAACTGGAAACTGTTCACTGAACATTAACTGGCAGCACAATGTAAAAAAACAACTGGAAACAGCTCACTGAATACTAACTGGTAGCAGCACTGGAGAAGCGACTTTTAGGACTGAATTGTCGATTGATATGCTTCGGCTTTTATAGCACTCGAGAAAAACAACAACATTATCTGTGGGAAGATAACTAAATTCGTTTCGTGAAAATGTGGTTGTATTTTTCACCGTTACCAGTCTTATCTAATTTTTATCCAGGAAGCTACATCCTGTGTGAACGGATGTAGATGTTTGTACTAGAATTTGTTTTCTGTAAATGTGGTTTTATTTTTTCTCGTTATTAGTCTTATCTAATTTTTATCTGGGAGGCTTCATCCGGTATAACCGTTAAAGTATGTTTTTAAATTTTTTTAGAAAATGTAGATTGCAGGGCCGTATTTAAAAAATTTTTAGTTTGAAAAAATTTTTAAATTATTAAAAGTATGTTTTTAAATTTTTTCAGAAAATGTAGATTGCAGGGTCGTATTTAAAAAATTTTTAGTTTGAAAAAAAGAATTTTAAAAAATCTTGAATTTGGAGTAATAGAATTTTGTGTGTTATTAAACACTTTTAAGTTTAGATTTTGAAATTTACTTAACTTAAACAAGCTCAATTTTCGGAGGAATATTATAACACTATTGACAAAAATTATATCTTTTTTATTAATAAAATGCAAAATATTATATAATAACCCCCTCTAGATATAGATCACGTGACATAATTATCCAATCATGATCAAGCAATTTTTTTCGTAAAATTAACATCTACGTCACTTATAGATAATGCCTCTACGTCACTCATAGAATTCAATTGGGCCAATAACAGCGAAGTTAAGCGCTTTGTGCCCTTTTGGCCACGTTCATTGCGCATGTTTTTCTTTAAATTTGACATCTACGCCACTTATAGATAATGTCTGTTTTTTTCGCGATTCAATTGGACCAATAACAGCGAAGTTAAGCGCTTTGTGCCCTTATGGCAACGTTCATTGCGCATGCTTTTCTTTAAATTTAACATCTACGCCACTTATAGATAATGTCTGTTTTTTCCGCGATTCAATTGGACCAATAACAACGAAGTTAAGCGCTTTGTGCCCTTTCGGCAACCATCATTGCATCATCTGGTGACAGTTTCTGGAACTTTAACATAATTGGACTAAAAATGGCCGCCGCCGCCGCTCTCCAACGCATCTACTAACACTTTGTGGAACTTTAACATAATTGGACTAAACATGGCCGCCGCCGCTCTCCAACGCCATCTACTAACACTTTGTGGAACTTTAACATAATTGGACTAAACATGGCCGCCTGGACTAAAAATGGCCGCTCTCGAAATTCAAATTTACCGCGCAACACGTCGGCGCGACACCAGCGCCTCTGGTGGCAGTTTTTGTAATTCACGCAGAATCGGACTAGCTCTACTACTATAATCGGTGTAATTTTCTGTTTCAATGTTAAAATGTTGAGTTCGTCTAGTTGACATCGACATAGGTTTGTTTTGAGTGCGTTCTCTTTGTACACCACTCTTGGAGGTAGGAGCAGCGTTATGCGAGAAGTTTTTATTATTATGACTATTGGGTGAAAAAGTGGGTGTTGTATTATTGAAAATTTGATAGGTTTGTGCGAAAAAACGTCTTGGGTTGTTAATTTTTTTTTAATTATTTCGCATCAATTGTGGTGTTAAATTGTATTTAAAGTTATTTTGAGGCCTAGGCGAATTGTTTTGTCTAGATATGTTAGAAAATTGGTTATTATTTCTTGGGTTTTCTGATTCTGGTTAATTTTTCATAAAATTCATATAACATACTTGACTTTTTTCGTTATCGTAAGTAATACTTTTTTGTAAAGCTTCATCTAAAGAGTTTAATTCAGAGTGTGAGAGATACTCGCAATATGGATTGTTAATTCCCATACAAAATATTTTGAACGCTAAGTTTTTAAGACAAGGTGATTTAAAATTTACTGTTTCTCTATTATTTAAAGATATCTGTTGTACTAAATCTACTTACAATTTTTTGGTCGTACTTGTCGTAATTTTCGGGCGGGTTTTTACCGTTGCAGTTAACTGTGCAGCTAATATCTCTTCGGATCTTCTATCACCGTATTTTGCTGAAAATGATGGACAAACATAGGTCCCAATAGTTTTAATTGAAAAATTTAAATAATCTCGTGGCTTGCCTTCAAAGATTTTGTCCTTGAGAAAGAATTATATTAATTATTCTTCAGTAGAATTAGAAAAATTGCTGTGGGAAAAATAAGGAATTTACTTACAGGAAGATGATCGTTGTGGATTTTTTCTGCATTGATTCTTTTTTCGTGGGTCCTCTACCAAATAACTGAAGTTGGCCAGAAATTGTAATTCTGTTTAGTGAGTCCTGTTCGCAGCGCCAGTTATATTTCACAAGTCCTATCTTTCAAAAACAATTTATTTTCGCAAATAATATCATATAATCTAAAATATTTTATAAGCCACTAATGGCATATATGAATACAAGAAAAAGTACAATTATGAAGTAAAGTAGTTTTTGTCTAATTGACCTTTTGTAAGATTTTGTCCTTGTTTGTGTTTGGGGCATCTGAGGGTGGATAAGGGAAGTTTTTATTTATGTCTGCAAGTCTGTTAAATTATGAAGATTTGTTTATGTCTAAGTTGCTACATCTTCCCACTTGTCCTTGAACAGGTCTTCCACTTTTATAAAGTATATTAATCTTTTCAAGTCACATAGTCTGCAAATAGGATATTTAAGAAAGATGCACATAGTATGAAAGTATTTTCTTAGGCAACAATGACCAGTTATTATGTGTCTAGTTATTCAAAATTTCTTGTGGGCTTTAATGCGGCCATAAGGCTGAGCTGTAATATTGCTCAAGGACATCTGACATGTTGCTCCTCAGGTGTCAACTTGTAGCTAGGTAAGTCTGTCTTTTTTGACTTTGTGTCAATGGGATGGTTTCTTCTTCCTTAATGTTACTTATAAAGCAACCGAGTCCAATGTTGGGAAACGATTATTTGATTTCTAAAAAGGTCCTGCGGTGACTTTTGTCTTCCTTTCTACGTTTCTTATATTGTCAATTTTTGTTATTTTCCTCCTTTATAAGCTTTGTACTTCCTTAGCATCGTTCTGTTTTAAATTCGTTCTCTCGATTTTAGTTTCGGTTTTATTGGGTTCTTTCTCTTTAAGTTTTGGTCTTTCTTAATTTCGTTTTTTCTTATTTTCCATCTTTCTGGGTTTGGTTTTTTCTTAGTTCCATTCATCCTTATGATTAAAGTTTGTAGGCTTCCATGGCTAGAGTGATTCTGACGATTACTGCATTCGTAAGACTGCGTCATTTTTGAGATATTTTTCAACGTTTCGCCGTCTATCATAAGCGGCTTCTTCAGGAAGTGAGATAGCCAGAGGTGAAATACACGTTGGGGTGTGCGAGATCAAACACATCTGAATTGGAAAGTGAATGGGTACGAATTTATAGGGTGATGCCGCTGGGCCGTGACAAGTCAGGAGTGGGGTTAAGACTTGAAGTCGGAGTGGAAGGTGGAGACTGTATTCTATATGATGAAAATATAATATCTATTTTCTCTGTTTATATTATTTGGATGTGTATGTTTTTCTATTGTTTCCCGAATCTTCCGATGGTAGAATTGTGGAGCTTTTGCCAGTACTCTTATTGAAGAGAATTTGGTGGCCCGGCAATTGTGGAATGTGTTAAAATGCCAAATTTTATATATCTACAGTGTTTTTGATATGTGTTTGTGCTAATCATCCTGTTTATCCAATGTAGACTTATTCATATGAGCAAGGAACTTTATATTTGTTTTTGGAAGATGGATCGTTTGCGAGGTAGATATTGTTCGATTTTTCTTGGTGGTACGGATTCCGGTATGGAGAATTTTATCAATACGGTCTGTGATGGAGTGAATATATGGTAGAGATATTGTAGGAGCTTGAAGTTGAGGTTCTGAAGGAGAATTTTTGGTTTTAGGTTTTTGAAATATAGAAATATTTGGTATGCGAGACTTTTTGTAGCCTTTAGAAAGAAGTTTTAATTGGATGTGATTCAGTTCATACGAAAGATTTTAAGGTTCAGAGATTGAAATGGTACGTGCAACTAAATAGTTCATTACTGAATTCTTTTGGCTAAGATATTGATGTGAAGTAAAGTGGGGATATCTATCGGTATGGGTTGGTTTTCTGTATACAGGTAACCTAAAGTACCTTTGGGTTTACGTGTGACTAATACATCCAGAAAAGGAAGGGAGCCATTGGATTCAATTTGCACGATGAATTTTATATTGGAATGTTGGTTATTAAGATGATTTAGGAAAGCTGGAAGTGTATGTGAGGCCAAATAATAAAGATGTCATCCCCGTAACGGAATCAGACTTTTAATTTTAGGTTTGAGGTGAAAGGACTCGAGTGATGTCTGTTCAAATGTTTCCTTGAAAATATTTGCTATGACTGGGGATAACGATGAACTCATTGGAGTGCTGGAGATCTAAAGGTGATATTGGTTTTGGAAAGTGAAATATGTAGAGGTGAGACATTTTTCCGCTAGATAGACTAAATTTTGTTGTCTTTAGCTAGGAGATAAAATAAAAATAAAAGAAAAAATGTTTATTCAACAATAAAATAGAAATACATTAAAAATAGAAACACTACAAAACAAAAGAAATACATTAAAGATAGTAACACTACAAAACAAAATATATTATATATTATAATACAAATAAACAGTAGAAACACAGAAGTGGTATATACCACTTGTATATGTGTAGGCGTCAAAATCTGTATTATAAAGACATTTTTCTGGTGGTTTTAGACATATCTAGTGATAAAATTGACATAATCGGTAAAGTCACAATAGGTAGGTAAATATATATATATATATAAATATTCTCAATATTAAACATTGTAAGACATGAAGGAAACTAGACGTTCCTTTGATTGACAACATTACTAAACATTGACCGTTCATTACAGATAACCCAGTCTTTCAACTTTTTTTTAAAAGATTTTAAATATATATTGTTTTTCAAAGAAATAGGTAACATGGAATAAATACGTGGAGCTAGGTATTTTGCGCATCTTTGCCCTAAAGTTTTTTCACTTCGAGGGAAAAAAATGCCATCATTCCGTCGAGTGTTGTATTGGTTCTCGTGTACCTCTAATATAATTTTAGTTTCATGGATGAAGAGAAGAACTTTTTTACAGAAAAGTTGTCTGACGTCACATACTCGACATTCTTTATATAATTCTTCAGTAGGATACGAGATAGATCTTTTAGATATCACTTTTAGTATCCATTTTTGAGTTACATTCAGATGGTTTAAATGTACATCAAAAACTCCTCCCCATCCGAGAATACCATAATTCAAAAGAGATTCTACTAACGAATAGTACAGGGTTTTTAAATGAGATATTGTTAAAAAGTCTCTTAAATATTTGAATTTGGGGATAAGTCCTCTAATTTTATTTAGAATATTTTTTACTTGTGGTTCCCAACGTAAATGTCGATCGATAACAACTCCAAGATATTTTACATTCTCTGATTCGGGTATGTGCTGGTTGTATCCAATATTTAACGAGCCAAGATTAGGTAATGAGGAACTATAGGAAGTAAATGGTAAGTAACAGCTTTTTTTATGATTTAATGTCAATTTATTTAATTGTAGCCATTTGGATATTTTTATAAAGTCATTTTCTATTTTTTCTTTCAGTTCTTGCCAAGATGGTGCGGAGTACATGACTGCAGTATCATCTGCAAAACTTATTATTTTTCCTGAGGTATTAAGAAAGAGTAAGCTATTAATATAAATAGTAAAAAGAATGGGGCCCAAAACTGTTCCCTGGAGAACACCGAAGGATACCTTTTTTCGAGTACTGAAAGTACCGTTGATTTCAACACTTTGCTCTCGGTCTGAGAGATAGCTTTTTAATAAATCGTAAGCTAAACCTCTGAAACCATACGTTTCTAATTTATTTAATAACCTTTTATGACATACCATGTCAAAGGCTTTAGAAAGATCTAGAAAAATAATTACCGATCTGACAGAATATTGAGGGAATCTGGGACTGGGATATTGATGAACAGAGAGGTGACATAGAAACTAACCAGTACATCTTCAGGGTCTGTGTAAAGGGTGGATATTGTTGAAATAAAGTGTTGCGAATTGAGGACGTGGGGTTGATATAATCCGGTATATACTTTAAATGATTGGGGTAGATGACCGGATATTTTGTAGATATTACCATAAACTCCCCAACCTACAAACTGTCTAGACATCTAGCCTAATTATTTAAAGTATACTGGAAAATCTCAAACCCACGTCCCTGCTCATATGGACAAGTCTACATTGAGGAAATAAGACAAAGAGTACAAACACATATCAGAGAATACCGTAAATCATTTAATTCTCTTTTAACATGAATAAAACAGTGTTTATAAATATTTGAAACTAATCTGTATAACTTTATAAAATCTAAATCCTATAACCTACTTGAAATTGAACAATCTAACGTCTATTAATTTTAATGTAATACTTCTTATTATCACCTTATATTTTTACATCTATATGTCACATCCAACTGTAAGTTTTCTTCTACAAAAGCCCAGGTAGGACCTAAATAAACGGGTTTATTTATCAATCAAAATTTAAATGATCCAAAAAAATTACCGCTTTTTATAAATTTTGTTACTGGCCTTATCCCTGCTTTTCTCCTTAGTGAAAAATTAAATGCATGATTTCTTCAACCACATGGGTTTGTCAAAATTTCGGACTGCTTTTGGATTTATTTAGCTATATTGCCAGAAAGAAGTCCCCTTAATTATAACCAAGTATATATTTCTCTTGAAACCACACAATTTGTGGATATTGTACATATTTAAAAGACCATATCATCTTTAATAAGTTCCAACGTTTCTTATACCATTTGACTTGACCTTTTTGAGGTTTAATTTTTTTAGATGTTAAAGGAGAAATTGTTACGCATGTTCGCTTTTTCACAATGGTCTCTGTTAGGCTCGCGTGGATCAGTAACTCTATAGGTGGATATATTATTTCCAAACCTGTATACAATATGTTCCAAAAAAATCCAATATTATTAGTGTGCCTAGTACGTCCAAGAATAAGTAGGGTTTGTCCAATAAATTTAAGTCTTAGCGCCTCCCATTTTTAAAGTTTAAAATTCAACATGAATATTGGCTATAATTTCTACATTTGCATTTTTTTATAAAATTTGTCAGTCAGTTTAATTAACTTAAGGGGCTTTTTTTAGCAGCCAGTGGCATACTGCCTGATTTATGAACCCCTTTTCCCCCTACCTTGGACGATACTGAATAAATCATAGTTTTAGATTTATTTTTACATTTCATAAAGTTTTCTGAGTAAATTATGTTCTCTTGTCATACTTCCATAAAATGAGAGTTTTTCAAGATATTAGCACTTAAAGAAATGGTGTCATTGAAATGAGGAATTTAATGCATGAACATAATAAAATACCATAATATTATTGGCACTATTGTGTATAAATGTTTTTATAAAATACTCTTTTTATTTCTGACATATTTTAATAAGTTTCCACCAAAACATATTAATGATGTGTGTAATGTAAAAAACGAGATATAATTAGTAGTCCAGTGCAGGCTATGCAAAATTGATAGTACTTAAAGGGAAATCATTTTTGTCTGTTGAAAGGCGTTGCCCGGAGACTGGGTCATTTAAACCGCAAAAAATTAATTCCGGTCGATCTAGATCAGTTAAGACCGTGCAAAAAGAACAAGAAATTTTGGATCTAGTTGAAGAGCATCCGACAAAATGTTCCAGCACGTGAAGAGTCCTAAAAGAACAGCAATTACATCGATGTCATTACAAGTACAAGAATTAATGCCAGATAATCCGCCTCTAAGAGTAGACTTTAATATGCATAATACCCATTATCGAAGTGAACAAAATTCTTCTGTAACGCGAATAACACATTGTCAACTTACTTTTAGTATCAATATTGCGGCAGCCACACTAGGATATAGATTAATTAGAGATCATATTTTACCCACGCAATTAACTGGTGAAATTTATTAGATTTTTTAGAAAATCATTTATTAGATTTAATAAAAGACCTACCACTAGCGGACAGAAGGTCTCTTATTTTTATGCACGACGAGCTCAAAGGTGGCTTAATGAACATTTTTCAAATAAATCTATAGGAATAGGTGTAGATGCTCCAATTCACTGGCCGCTCCGATTAACCGAAGTCAACCCATTAGGTTTTACTGTTTGGAGTTATGTGAAGGAACAGGATTACAAAACAGACATAAACTCTATTCAAGAACTACAAGATAGAATTTAGTATCAATTTAATTACATAATGAATAACCTAGGACCTCTTGACAGACTTACGTTTTGTATTAGAGAAAATGGCGGACACTTTGAACAATTTATTTAAATGGTTTTAGTGGCATTTACTTTTGTAATGTTTATTGTTTTCCTTAATTATTTTCAATAAAGTTTTGTTGTTTGTTTTTATTATGTTCATACAATAAATTCCTGATTTAGATGGCACCATTTCTTTAAGTGCTAATATCTCCAAAAATACTCATATTATGGAAGTATGACAAGAGCACGTAATTTACTCAGAAAACTTTATGAAATATTAATGATTTAATGAATAACCCAGGACCTCTTCAAATACTTATGTTTTCCTTAAGACAACGAATTAATTTATACAGATACATTTTATTAATAAAAAAATAACACAACTCTTTCAAAGTTTAAACATAGAAAATCAAAATTGTAATTATATTAACTTTTTGTTTGATATATATCAATGATTTCCCTGATGCTGAACTTGTGACGTTAATTTAGTCAATTCCTGATTATAGTTATTCTTCTTAAGACGAGTACAAGCATTTGAATTTTCGGCAATTAAGCTATTCTTATTTTTATTTAAAATAAATTTCATTTGCGAAAATGTTTGCTTAAATTTATAAGTTGAACCGAATGCGGTCAAAATGACAAAGACAACTTTTATCAAAGATGAAAACTTCGTAGGAAGTGATGTCCAACAGGATAATATCAGGGAATGATGATTATCTTTTGTTTCTTCCAAATTTTTCTGCAATGCCTTGAATTTATCTGTTCATAACGTTGAATTTTTAAAATCAACCATATCTAAACTAAAATTGTCGATATTAAGAAATTGAAAATACTGAGAATCTAAATCATTTTCGTCTATTTCATCAGGTTTTATTATAAATGTGAACATTTTGCCATGGTTTTTAAAACTTTGAAATAGACTTTCATATTCACTCTCATACTTAAAATACAACTTTCGAACATATTTTGATTGTCTTCTTTGATATTTTCTCTTTCATGTTCCCTCTTTAACAAGGGAAAGAAACGAAATTCTTTATCTTTTATGGCCGCTTCAAATAATATTAATTTTGAAAAAAAACTTCCATTCCTTGGACAAAATTGTGTGGTGATTTCTTTATAATCGTACGTTGAAATTATTATAATGGTTCATTATGTCTGTCAAGAACAAAAGCCTCAAAACCATTGTTTGTCATTAAGTCTAAGATCATTTTCATTGATTCAGGAAAGAAATATTTGTACATCTTCAAAACACTATAAATCTATTAAGAACTTTAGCTCGACTTAACCATCGTCTTTCTGTATGTAACAGCAAATTTCCATATTTCGATTCAATTTTGGACGAAAAACCTTTGGAGCGCCTATGTGTTAATGCTGATCATGCTACTATTATATTTACAATCTTAATCACATTTTCCATTACATCGTTAAGTCGTTGCGTAGATACTTTTGCAAATAGTTTTTCTTCAAGCGTATAATAATACGCTATATTATATCACGTAACACGGTTTGTGTTGAGCAGAGCAAATAAGACGTTATTTCCTTTCTGTTGATAGAATTTTAACAGTTTGCACAAATAGCCTATTATTGTACTAGTACAAAAAAGTATTTTTCATTTTAGTACTAGTACAAAAAGTATTCATTTTATTACTAGTACAAAAAAAGTAACCATAGATTAAGAGGGGTCTTTAATACTAGTAACATAAATTTATTTGGAAACACTGAAATTATGCGATATTTTGTGGATACAAAACTCGATTTTGCAATAAATTTATGTTATATTATTAGTCAAGTTTTATTCTTTATAACTATACCTATGAGGTTTTTTGGTGTAAAATTAGAGACTGGTAAGAAAGATATTCACGTTCTCATTTTTGACAGTTTGATAAATTGTGTTCACGAAATGTAACCAAAAAAGCTTCTAAATCGAGTGTAGATAAGTCGATTCTAAAAATATGAAATGTCAAATATTTTTATTTTTTGAAATTTATATTTTCTATATATTTTTCATAAAATAGAAAATTCTTAATTTACAATGATTTTTTACAGTTTAAACGTAAAAACTACAATAATTCTTTTCATTTTAAAGTAATGAAACTTATCAATAGTAATATTTGCTTTATTTTTTCTACGTGAAGAAAATATTTTCCAATTCTTCTATAAATTAAAACTGGTTGTCATCAACCATTTTGTTTTCCAGTTATTCCATACTTTATTAAATGATTTCAATGAATTTCTATATAGATATCTAAAAATTAGAGGTTATTTGAGGTAGTTTATTAAATTTATTTAAGTAATTCGTTACATAAATAGAATTAATGCTCTTTGTAGTTGGTGATCTACAATAACAAATGGAGTCTGAAAATGAAAGTTGTTATTTATAGTAATGCAATAATTAAATACACATATTTACTTCTTTCTGTATCTCAAGACCCTTAAAAGTGACTACATTTATGTAAATCAACAAACAGAACTGTATGAATTGAAAATATTCTATACTTTATACTCTTTTTAAAACACCTTCCTGTAGGATAATTCACTCCCACCCTTTTTTCTGATATTTCAAAATTGCTTCCTAAATATAGGGGTCAATATATTTTTGTCCTCTCCCTTATTATTGTCCCTCTCGTATTATTTCTGGAGCAATGGATTCAGTATAAAATTGTTGCAATTTCGGTAGCATTGTTTCGTGCCACATTTTATCATATTGATGAATTTCTTCACTATATAATTAATTCAACATTATTACTAGTATCGGTTTGACTTTCGAAGCATAAACACGTCCGATAAGCGAATAAAGTGCTTCGAGAATCCCATTTACATTTAAATTTAAATCATTAGTGTTTTTGTTATCTACCTAAAATGATAAATAGTTAGCGGCAAAAAAAAAGTCGCAAAGAAAAATAAACGAACAACAAAAAGATGAATCCGACAGGAAACTTAATTGGTTTTGATAACACAGGCCAAGCAGTTTATCAACAAGCCAATTATATACAGGGTCACCCAAATACAAACCCACCAATAATGCAACCTGCTCTCACAAATATGCAGTTTCAACAAAGCCAACAAGTTCCAATGCATACAATACCTAGTTATGCAATTCCACCAACACAACAGCAGTCAGTAGCAGCAAGCACGTCACACACAAACAGCGAAGACAGAGGACAACACATACAAAGAATGTTCTCTACTAGCGAGGAGGAAGAAGAAAGGACAACGAATAGTCAAAACGAATGGCAAGAAATAAGAGGGGGCACAAAAAGGAAAAAAACTGCAAAAAAAAAAATACAACGACAAACGAAATCCAAACAAACAATCGGTTCCAAACACTAACAGAAGAAGAGGAAACCACAAATAACTACACTGAAACGCCAAAAATACAAAAACCTCCCCCAATATTCGTCCATGGGGTGATAAATTATAAAGAGATCGAGAAAAGCATAAAGGCCGTCGCTGAAAGGAATAAATACTTCACAAAAAGTCTAGCCAATAACGTCGTAAAAATAAATTGCGAAGATGCTGAAACATACCGGAATCTAGTACGAGAATTCAAAAACAAAAATATATATCACCACACATATCAATTGAAAGAAGACAGAGCATACAGAGTTGTTATAAGATACCTGCACCATTCAACAAACTTGGACAACATCAAAGAAGAACTACAACAACTAGGACACAAAGTACGAAACATCACCAATGTACAACACAGAATCACCAAAGAGCCACTCAACTTATTCTTTGTTGACCTAGAACCAGCCCCAAACAACAAGGACGTCTATAAGATTACAGGACTTCACAACATAATAGTGAACATCGAACCCCCAAGGCCACATGCAAATATAATACAATGCACTAGGTGTCAACAGTATGGACTCTCAAAATCGTACTGCAATAAGCCATACATATGCGTAAAGTGTGGAGGAAATCATAATACGACAACATGTAGAAAAACAAAAGAAACCCCTGCAGAATGTGCACTATGCGGAGGAGATCATCCCGCAAACTACCGAGGCTGTGAGCACTATCAAAAAATATACAAAGGAAATAAAGGAACCCACATTCAAGCAATACCGACACCACCAATATATACAAACAATAAATATACAAGAAACATACAACCGACCCCACCACCACTACAAACAAGTTACGCGGAAGCAACCAAAAAAAACACAAGCCAAATAGACAACTCTGTTAATATACTGACCCAATTTTTAAATGAATTCAGAAGCCTCTTTAATCAATTAATACAGCAAAACAGCATGGTGCTCAATTTGATTACAACGCTAATAAACAAAACAAAATAAAAATGGCGAAGTTCACTAGAATAGCACAATGGAATGCCAATGGCCTTCCAAGTCATCAAGAAGAAATAAAAATATTCATGGAAACTAACCTAATAGATATATTGCTAATTAGCGAAACACACTTTACCAACAAAAACTACTTTTCAATACCAAAATACAGACTTTACCAAACTAATCACCCAGATGGCACAGCTCACGGAGGCACGGCAATACTCGTAAAGGACACAATAAAATGCCACGAATTACAAAAATACGAAGAACCACACATACAAGCAACATGAGTAAAAATAAGCACACTACCATATGATCTCACAGTAACAGCAGTATATTGTCCACCTCGTCATATCATAAAAAGGGAACAATTTGAGGCATTATTTCGCACGCTAGGACCCAAATTCATAGCAGGAGGCGACTACAATAGCAAAAACACAATATGGGGCTCGCGCCTGACCACAACAAAAGGAAGAGAATTGGCACAAGCAATACAAAACAATAATTACTCACACATCTCAACAGGATCACCACATACTGGCCAACCGACCCAAACAAAACACCAGACCTGCTGGACTTCTTCATAACCAACGGGATATCGACAACCTATGCAGATATAACACCAAACTATGACCTAACCTGAGACCACAGTCCAATAATAGCTACACTAAGTACAGCCCCAATAATAAAAAAGCCCAAACCCAGACTACACAACTTCAAGACAAACTGGGACAAATATCGCCAAAACATACAGGACACTATTGAACTAACATCAAGACTCAAGGATCCTCATGAAATAGAAAACGAATGTACGAAATTTATTAGCACACTACAACAAGCGGCCAAAGCAGCAACACCTACAACAAATCCAAAGAAAACTGCAAACAACATACCTGTCGAAATAAAACGACTAATAGCACAGAAAAGAAGAGCTAGAACAACCTGGCAAAAAACCCGTACACCGAACAACAGAGCTGTTTACAACAACCTCAGCAACAAATTAAAAACAAAATTGAGAGACATGAAAAACGAGTCAATTGAAATCTACATCTCCACATTATCAAGAACCGATAACTCAATATGGAAACCAATAAAAAACAGACGGAAACCCACAACAACATCTCCTCCTATACGCAACAATGTCATTCCACCTGGGCCATGGGCAAAAAGCGACCAAGAAAAAGCTAATCTTTTTGCAGAGCACTTGGCAACTGTGTTCACACCTCTAAACGACGATCCAGTACAAGACATAGAAGAAGACCTAAATACACCACTACAGATGCAAGAAGGACAAAAACTAAAATTATTTACACCAAATGAAGTTAAAGAAGCAATAAACAACCTAAATACAAAAAAGGCACCCGGAGTCGATCTAATTACGGCGAAAATGCTAAAAGAACTACCAAAAAAAGGCCTCACTAAACTGTTACACATCTACAAACACAGCTATAATACAAAGAGCACAATCTAAGATTCTCCGAACTATAACTAACGCACCCTGGTACGTATCAAACCACACCCTACACACCGATCTCAAAATTCCATATGTGGACGAAGTCATTAGAGAAAACGCTGACAAACACTATGTGAGGCTAGAGGACCACCCTAATCCTCTACTACAGCCACTACTACAACCCTACGACAACAGAAGACTCAAGAGAAGTTGGCCAATAGTCCTAAAAGAAGACTGAGGTAACATCACTGGATGTTAACCTCCACAAGACATTAAAGGTACATTATAAATTACTGCTATGTACAAGCCATCCTATTGGCTTATAGATTATAATTGACTCTGATTGCCAATAAAAAAAAAAAAAAAAAAAAAACTATACATAATTTTGTTCTGTAAAGATTTGTGGACAACTGTCTATAAATGTGTGAATAAATACTTGATAGAAGTAATTATGAGTTCTTTCCAGTTATTTGATCGCCGCTTCATAAGGGAAAAGTTCTATATTAGGCTAAAAAACCTTGTGTCTTGTTTCACCAAAAAACCAATTTATTTTCGGAAGAACACCAGTTCAACTCTTCAAGAAATTGACAATATCCGGCAACGCCGCTCCGGCACCAATAAACTTAGATCGCAGGCGAGATTGTTTGGATCCAGAGACTGCGGGCGATAAAGATTTTTTTTTTGTTCATTTTCATGTACTATTGTGTTTTGTTGTTTTATATAAATAAATGTACTAAATTTTGCGTTAAAATTTGATGTTATGGAAATATGGTCCTTTGAGATAAAACACAGACATCACAAATGACTCGGCAAAGAGATTTAGTAAAACTGCCTATTTTTACGAGAGAAGTTATTCTAATACGTTCTGATGATTTATAGTTATGAAGCTTTAAATTTTGATACATTGTGAGCTCCCGTTATTATTTATAATAAGGGAGTAGATCATTTAGAGAAAACAAAGAAGGAAATATACTTTAGCCAGGTGTAGATAAAGAGAAAAAAATTACGCTCTACTCTGTTTCGAGAATAGGCACTCAGAACACAATGTTTCCCAGTACTAGGATTTCTTCACATTGATGCCAATTTTTTATCCTTTACAAAAAAAGTAAAGACGAATCAACATCAAAAATACTTTTAAGATAAAAAATTTGTATATAGCCATAAAAAAATTTATTCATAACAAGTGTAGTCTATTAATATATACCCATATTTTTTACTTGAACATTGTACCCCCATATTTTTATTAGTTATAATCATAACATAACTAAGTCAATATAAAGATTATCTTATTCTATATCGAGCTTCACATGTATGTTAATATATATGCAGACGGTAAAGCTTGGATATAATAATAATTAGCATAATATAAAAATATACCGATCTCTACCTTGTAAACGTTTTTTGAAATTAAAAATAAATTAACTAGGTAATTCCTGACTAACAGTCATATTACAATCATTATAATTATTAAATAACAAGTATATAATGTCATTTTAAAAATCATGTGTTGATACAATTTTATTTCAATTTGGCAACGCCGTTTTGGGATTGTAGAATTCAGAAAGTTATAAATTCATGTCTAAACACCAAAAAAATATTGTGGTTTTTATATATTTCGATAAACGCACGCGCGATTTTACCTTAAGACACCCATTTGCGAAATATAGGCGGAAACATTTTTTTTATAATTTTCTATCATAAAAAAAATCTTTGTAGTCGTTTTAAGAAAAAATGTGTGTCTGCTGAGCATAGCGCAGTCAATGAAGTGTTCATCAAGTAAAGTTTTTTCTTTCGTTGCATGCGCCGAAGTCGGCAACAGAGGTAAAATTTTCACTCTAGAATGAAGAATAAATATTTTTTAGTAGGTTTCTAAACAGTTTTGTATTATTGTTATTTGCTTATTTAAACACTGAATTTAATAACATTCTTACGATTAAGAAATAAACTATAATAAATCTATGTATTTAGAATATGCCATTTTGAACAGTTTGCTTATTTATAATTATGAAATGGTCGAAGAAGTAATTACTTTTAATGTCTATAAGGATAACATACTACAGTTGTCTTAAAACTTTTTTTCCCTTAATAAATTTCAAGTATCATTTTTTAATAGTATGTATTACTTGGAATCAAGTCGGACCAATTGACAGGGTCGATTTTTTTAAATTATGATTCATGTATCCCTTTGATTTTGAAATGAACTTTATCTTTTCCCGAATTTGCTGTGTACGTTTTGTAGTCTGTCATAATGTTGCAATTATGCTATCTTTTATCAAACAATAATGTAAGTATGATTTAACAACAAACACTTTTTAAGATAAAAGAAAATGAGAAACATCTGATTACTGTAGTACCTGCTCCAGTAAAATTGGAATCTCTTCAAGTAATTTCTGCCGTCAGTAGAAATTATTTTGATGGTCTGTTGGCACCGCATATGTCACATATTGTTCAAGGAATTTGTATATCGTTCTCTGACCAAAATACTGACTTAAAATTGCATGCTGGCCGTGCTGTGGATTTTATTGGTCAAGGAATTTCTAGATATATATCTAACAAAGGTATACTATGATTTTATTGTTAATATTATATATTTGTGTTGATATATTAATTACAATTTTTTAGATGTGGAAAACGCAGTGCCATTTTCCAGTTTTTTATCATTTTGGGAAACTCTACTAAATGGACCCTTAGTAGATTTATTACAATGCGAAACACAATCAATTTTAAGAAGTGTAGGCTGTGATTGTTTAGGAAGCATAGGATCTGATATTTTTGAACAGTTACCTGTAAGTAATATAATTTTTATGAGATTTCAATGTCAATATCACATATCTTGGTTTACATTAATTATTTTCTTTAAACAACGGAAAATGCTTTTCTATATTTATATAGGTTATTTACGGAATGAATGTACAAGAGGGAAAATATTTTATTTTAGTTTTGTCGAGAAATGTCATCATTGATATAAAAATTTGCTTCTAAAACCCCACAAAATTAAAAGAATTTCACAAATTACATTTTGTTGCTTTTGAAAAACTTGAGCAGAAAACTGACATTTACAACTTTAGAAAATGTAAAGTAAATAATTTTCTTATTTTTTTTTATAGAGAGACAAGCAACTTTTATGTATTACATTGCTGTTTTCTTGTACCAGAGACGAAGAAAGTACTGTAAAAGCTGCAGCAGTGAGGGCGTTAGCAATTTTCGTTATTTACACAAAATTAAGAGAGGTAAAACATTTTTAAAAATTAGCAATTTTGTGTATTGTTGATATAATTAATTTATTTTAGGACCCTGGTTTTGTAGTAGATACGGCGGAAGCCATTTACAGAACTTTAAGTGATCATCATTTAATGGTTAGAATTAAAGCATCTTGGTCCTTAGGAAATTTAAGTGACGCTTTAGTATTAAACAAGTAAGTAGAAAATAACTATTTTTTAATAAAGATGTCTTAGTTAATATAGCCACTGACAGATTTGTAAGTATTTATACGTAATATGTGTGTATTATGAATTGCTATATTGGACCGACAACGCTTTAGCCTAGAGAGCTCTCGTTAATTAATGAATTTTGTTATAGGAACATGAACCTTTAAAGGGCGTTGTTGCTTGTACAGGGTGTTAAAAGTTTGAAATGAAAATTAAAAATTTGGGATAAATCAAAAACGCCTTTAAATATTTTTTTCAAATTTGTACACCAATATACCCTTAAAGAGAGTCAAATTTTGACATAAACTAACTTTGGAAAAACTTAACCAGTGGCGCGCTATCAGGGTTAGTGGCAACTTTCGCCCCCTATTTCTTACGCCACTAGCAGAAAATTTTTGGTCGATTTTTTTTTAAATTCTCCGTTCAATATTACTTAAAAAAGTAAAAAACTTGTATGGTGTTAAAATGAACGGTGGTGGAGAGATTTGCTTCTAAACAAAAGTCTGCAAGTATTTAGATAATTTACAAATTAAAAAATATAAGAATAAAATGATAATAGTAATCTTTAATTTCCATTGGACATTTATTTATTTATTTTTAACTAATTTAATGGCACTGGCACTTGCCGACTGGCGAAATCTTCGTTTTATTTAATGTATTGGGAACTGACAAATTGAGGCACGCAGTCTGGTGGTAAAAAAAGAAACTATTAATAGCTTACAACGGTCGAGAAAATACATAGTAAATGCATGCTGTTTGTATTTACAATAAATTTTTTACAATAAATTATCGATAAATAAAAGTAAAAATGGAAGTTGAAAATTTTACAGAACATGTTAAATCAAAAAATAGAGTATGTTGTGCAGTTAGAGATTGTAAGAGTAAAGCAAATAAAAATTTAAACGTGGTTTTCCATCGATTTCCGAAGGCTGGTGATCGTATGGTGTTAGTAAAAAATTATTTTGGTGATTTGGAAAAAATTGATAAGTTTGAAGCGTGGAAGAAGTTATTAAAAATAAATAAAGTGACTCCTCATATGAAAATTTGCTCTCTACATTTTGAAAAAACCGATTATATATTACCAGGTACGTTTGCAAAGTTTAACCTAAAAATTCCAAACGGAAAGTATGTTTTTTTTTCTTTTTAAATAGTAAAATGTTAATAAGAATAGTAATTATTCTTAATGTTTCAGATTATAATTCAAGAAGAAAATTTTTAAAGAAAACTGCTGTTCCTTCATGCAATTTACCCAAGTCGTTTGGAGCAAAAAATACTGTTCTACAAGAAGCACGGCTTAAAAGACGACTAGAACGACGTACGAGGATTGAATCAACCAAACAACAAAATAATCAACCCGATATATCTAAGATGGAAATTGACGTATTAAAAAACCAAGAGGATAATGACATTAACAATAGCGATGATACCTCAGCAGTGCATTCTGACATACTACCTGTAATATCTACCTGTAGAGAAAAAGAGATTGGTATTCAATTGGAGACTGCGTTTTTTACTTTAACATTCATGGATTTGTTGAGCACGGAAAATGAATTTTCAACGGCTACAGGAATCCAATCTCATAAAATATTAAATACAATTGTTGAGCTGGTTGAAGTTGCGTATGGACGTAATTTATCAAACTCTAAGATGACTTTGAGAGAACGAATTATAATGACGTATGTAAAATTGAAGCAAAATCTATCGTGGGTGTTTTTAGCTTTAATTTTCAAAAAATGCAGTGCTGTACAATGTCGACGTATATTTGAGATAACTCTGATAATGTTATTTAAGTGCTTACAAATTACAATTAGATGGCCTCCAAAAGAAGAAATTTCTCGAAATATGCCGGAATGTTTTAAAGATTTTGAAGATGTCAAAGATAGATTGCACAGAAATTTTTATTCAGGCTCCAAGTAAACTGTGTTGCCAGGAATTAACTTATTCAAATTATAAAGGTTCGACGACGTGCAAAATATTAACTGGAGTCACTCCTGGTGGAATAATATCCTATTTTACAAAACCTTATGGAGGTAGACATCTTGACACTGCATTATTCGAGCAAAGTGATCTAATGAAATTATTAGAACCTGGTGATGCTGTTATGACTGACAGAGGATTTTTAATTGAAGAAATCTGCGCCCGGAATAACTGGAAACTTATAAGGCCGCCGTTCATGAAAGATAAAAAACAATTGAGCAAAGACGAAGCAATATTAACATCGAAAATCGCTAAAGCTCGAGTTCACGTTGAGAGATCAAACCAGCGAATAAAAGCATTTGCAATTTTAGGTGAAACTATGTCAGTAAAACTTGTACCAGAACTCCATAAAATTTTTACTGTTGTTTGTGCCACTGTTAATTTGAGCTCACCTATATTTAAAGACGATAAATTCATGAAAAATTAAGAGCTTAGTATGACTTAAAAAAATAAATCATGTAATCTTACTTTAAAAAACAATAACATAAAATCAATTATTTTATATATCTTTTGATCAACATTTGTAATAATTTTTGTCTTTCCAATTTCCAGTCTCCAAACACTTTGGTTAGTCATAAAATAATAGAATTAAATTCTATTTTACAACGACTTCTATCTTTGTTTTTAAGTAAACAAGCTTCATGTAATAAGCGTTCGAAAAACGCAAACTTTAAAGCCTTCAGCATAATTTTTACGTAATTTTCATTAAAGTCGACATTAATTGTAAATATATTTTTATCAAATGACGAGTAAAAAATGAAAAATGTTTTTTTAACATTTAGCACAGCCATGCCTAGCTGAATTTGCCCATAAAATTTGTGTTTCTCTTTTAAAACAACATTCTCCCCTTCCTTGTTCAGACTTTTTTTGATTTCAGATTGCACAGTGTCAATAATACCATTAAATTTTCCTTTGTAAGGACACTTAATTTCTAGTAAAGCACTAGGAACACCATTGGTCAAAATGATACCATCAGGCGAATAAGCCAGCCAAGGATTTTGTTTTTAAATTACGAGGCCTGTTTCTACGACTATTTTTTTACTTTTTTCAATAAATACGGATCGAGCTTCAGCTTCTGTTTTTTTACCATACTCAGTAAATTCAGTCGTAAAGCTAGTTGGATCAAATAACTCTTTGGCGTGCTTTTTCCAATCAGGATTTTTATTTTTAGTATATGTGTAAAGCTTATAGCAAACCTGTAATTCTAAATCTAAGAGCTTTATGCCAATCAGCATAATTTAATTTGGTATTAGCACAAGTAGCTTCGAAATCTTCATAATAATCCTTCATCGTATTTTGACAGCACTCTTGTACATAGTTAACTTTAATATTTTTTATGTCCTCCATGAGTTCAGTTCTTTGATTAAGAAAAATTGAAGATATTATTTCTTTCTCTACATCACTAATACTTGGAGTGTAATTTTTGCGCAGAACAATTGGTTCATGCCTGCCTAATCTACAAAAAAAAAGGAAAACAAGTCTTTAGATTCATATTTCAAATTCAATAACCATAGTTATTTCAAATTCATAACCATGAAAATATTATAATTTCCAAAATACTTACAAGTGCTTTGTAAAAGCCGATTCTGAAAGTCCTTGTTTTATTTTTTCAAGCATTACAGCATATTGCTCGGGCGTTGGATCTTGTAATAAATATTTAGGACCTCGATTTGATTTCTTACAAAGATTAGACTCTTTCATAACAGTAATGTTATTAGCTATAATCGAGTTAGTGTGTGAATCTTCTGATGATACATCATCAGCAAGGATGTTACCCGATGAACTTTCATTCAGGTTCTCTGCGTTTTCTGCTTTTGATTTAGAAAAGCACAGATGATCAGTGATTGGAGCAGGATCAAATTTTTCAAGGCATTGGTTTGTGCAGTTTTCCATGTACATTTCAAATCAGTGCATGAAAATATTTCTAAGTCATCTCCTATACTAAAATAAAAAATTTTAATTCATTACATACATGTTATATGTCAAAGTTTACGAATATTAGAGGTTAAAAATCTTTAACTTACCGGTAACAATAAAATAAAGTTGCCACTGCGTGTTTACACATTTCTCCTAATCCTGCCTTACAAGAGCAGGCAATTGCAATTATTTTCCCGGTTTTATTAATTTTTGCATTAATTTCATGCGGCTTTTCTTTCATGTGTGACGTTTGAATACAAAGCGCGGTAACTACAGTCACATTTTTATCGCTTTTTTCACTGTTAACCCCACATTTGAATAAATGACCAGCAGATAAAATCCTCTGCGCATCATAAATATTTTTTTGGTTTGGGTTGTTACCCGTCCATAATAATATATCTGCGATATCTAATAACATTTTAATGACTTAGCCTACTATCACACGGGGTAAAAATTCAAAAGTGTAAGCTACTTTCCGACATGTTTTTTAAGCCACGCCTCCATGTCAGTTCCCAATACTGTAAATGTTTTGTCAATGTTTCCTTATGTGCCGTATTTCTCGTGTTTTATTTATTTGTTTTTCTGTTACAATATTACATACAATTACAAAAAAAAATTAACAATATTGTATACAATTTTCTATTTTTATAATTGATATTTAGTATTATTATTATTATTATTATTTATTATTTATTTTTGATATTTTGATATATTTTTATTTTATTTTTTTGTTTTAACAGGGATACTAGAGGGAAAGTAAAATTGTCCGAAGGATCTCTCAGACAGGTTTAAACATACACAGGTGTTAATCCATGGGAGGGTAAACATAAGATTGGGATACATAAACTTAAATCTACTTTTACATTTTTATACCTTATCCTTTATATATTGATACAATGAAGTGAAACAATCCTGATTGCTAAGTATGAATTCCAGGTTAATTGGTAACGGGATTCCTTTACGTGTTAGTTGCTGATAGTATTTGGAAATATTAGTTGCTGGTAGTATTTGGAAATATGTAGATTATTATTAGGACCATATGTTTTACAAGTTTCCTATGGCTCAGCTGGGCTCTTTGCTAATCCAATTGTATGTTCATATTCAGGATACATGTCGTGATTGCTTCTCATTCTATTTATGGTGCTGATGTTATTTTTATTTTGAACCTTTCTAAACGAAACTTCCTTTGGGATTTTTGTCTGTATTGTCTTATAAAACCAACTTTTAGTGTTTTCTTCATATTTTCTATTCCATTCTTCATTTGTTTATTTTCAGATTATTGAGAAATAATCTGTAAATGGATTTTTAAAGTGTACTAGGTTTGGTCCATGGACTGCAGCTGATTTTGTCAGTATATCTACTTTTTCATTGCCCTTAACACCTACATATGACGTTATCCAAACTAATGAAATATTTCTATTGTTAAGTTGGAACTGATGGTGAAGCATTAATATATCAATTATTAAGTGATTTTTCACTGTAGTAATTGATGTAGTTTTTATTTTTTCTAGTGAAGTTTTACTATCTGTAAAGAGCACATAGTTGATTTTATTTGATGTCAGGTATATTTCTAGGACTTCTCTTATTGCAGTAAGTTCTGCTGTGTATATTGAGGCATGCTCTGGAAGTTTATACATTTTATTTACCTTTTTGTTTTTGTAGAATACTGCACATCCAGTTTTACCTTGAATGACGGATTCATCTGTATAAATTTGTTCATAATTTATCCATTTACTCTAAATTTCTTGATCTATGATGTATCCGTTCTGATTACTTTGTGGTTCTTCTATTACAATATGTGGCGAGCTATCAAATATTTCATATCGATGTATATGGCTTGCAAAACTTTCTGCTTTGTGTATGACTCCTTTATATTTTTTGTGCCGGGTATAAGAGTCTATCAACACTGGGCGTTTTTAGTATGTCCAGTATCTATTATTATTGCACAATTCTGATAAAATTTGCATTTTTCTACTATTTCATTATTTTTTTCTATAAGTTTTAGTGTAAATTTTCCTGCCACTAGATTTCTTCTTATTTCCATTGGTGGTTCTCGAAACTCAGCTTCGAGGATATTTATAGGAGTACTTGGAAGATATCCCCCACAAATTCGAATACATCTATTTTTAATTCTTTCAATTTTCTCTAGGCGGATTTTGACAGAGTTGTTATAAAATAATGAACCATAATCTAGAATTGATCTTATTAAAGTTCTATAAAACAAGATAGTTATGTTAGGATCTGTTCCCTATTTTTGTCCACAAATGGCCCTTAAGATGTTTGTTGCGTTTTCTGCCCTTCCCTTGATGTAGGATATGTGTTTTTTCCAATTAAGCTTCATATCATATTTCTGTTCTGATATTTTTAACCCTACATTCTCAGTTCATTTGTTAATGTTTTCCCTATTATGGGAGAGGTGTTGTTACAGGTGTTGTTTTTTTGATTCTGTATAAATGCATATATCATCAGCGAACTGTAATATTTTAGTGTCAGCTTTTAACACATTTTCTAATTCCGTGTGTGTATAATATATTTTAAATCACAAAAAATACGTTTGATTTTTTTTTAAAAAGTAACTTTATTTTTTATTACAATATAATTGTTATTAGGTAGACATGAGCTTTAAAACTGATACAAAGAAATTCACTTGGCCTATTTATAACATACTACGGTCACTCCTATCTCGTAACTCGATGCCTCACTTGATGAGAGTCCTAGAAACAGATATAACATATATAAAGCAGTGGACTTAGTATTGTCCCTTGAGGTAAACTTATCTGTGTTTCTCGCATATTTGTGAGGTCTGTATTTGTTCTTATGTAAAGTTGACGTGTTGTGTGTATTTTTATAATATTTACTACAATTATCTCTTTAATGCCTAATGCCAGCATTTCCATAGATATAGTAGTCAGATTTACGTCCCTCCCTCTATGTCCAGAAAAATCGTTGAAATTGTATTATTTTTTGTTAACGCTGTTAATATCGGTGACAAAGTTTGTTAGACTTTCTTGAGTAAAGCATCCCTCCTGAAGCCATATTGCGAATTAGGTAATAATTGTTTTTTTTTCTAACTAAAATTCTAAATGATTTTTTATTAATCGTTCATATGTCTTCAAAACGCATGAGGTTAGTGATATCGGTCTATATAATTGGTGATTGTCCGGTGGCTTGTCCTTTTTTAATATGGATATAATAATATACTCTTTCCAGTCCTGAGGAATTGAACATTTGTGGGTCCAGATATTGTTAAACTGCTCAAGCACCTTTGCATTCCCGGCTAAGTTAGCTAACATTGTATAGTGAATTTGGTATTTTCACGGTGATGAATTATTATTTGTTTTTAATGCTAACTGTAGTTCATTTATAGTGAATGGTCTATGTAGAAAATCATTTAGTGCTTCAGGTATTTCCATATCAACTATCTCGTGTGATACCTAATCATGAGTTAACTTGCAGTGAAACTCATAAATCCAATCAACATCTTTATCTGTAATTTGGTAATTTCCTTGTCTACTACCTCTATATTTATTTAAATTTGGCCAGACTTCTTTAATGGACGTACTGCTGTTTAAGTAACTGTAGTATTTTTCCAATACTCTATTTTTGTAGCTTAGCTACTTTTTAACTAGGGCATCTCTGTGTTTGAATTCCATTAGATTTTCTAGATTAGGATTCGCTTTGAACTTGTTAGCTGAGAATTTCCTTTTTTGAACTGCTTTTTCACATTTATCATTCCACCACGGTTTTCCTCTTGATTTAACTGTTTTCGTTGATTGTTGAGTTATAGATGTTGATGCTACTTCATAGATAGTATTTATTATGTCTTCATATGTACACTACATTGTTGACTGAAAATAATTCTTCACTGGTGTCTGTATATTTTCTCCAATCTGCTTTTGATATTTTCCATTTTCTGTTGTTGGTGAAATTGAAACTATCCGGTTTTATAATTCCATGAATTATAATTGGTAAATAATCAGAGCCACAAGGCTCATCATGCGTTTTCCATTGAAATAAGTGTGATATTTGTGGACTAGCAATTGTTAAATGAATTGCACTGGCTCTTGAGTGCAGATAATATTCATTTAGTGTGGGGGACCCATTATTTAGCCAGGCTAAATTATTGTCTTCTAAACAGCTCAAAAGTGTATTCCCATATATGTCATCCCATTCGCAACCCCATGCTTGATTATGTGCGTTGAAGTCTCCTCCTACTACAAATGGGGCTGGTATAGACGAAAAAAATAATAATTCCATTGATTTATGTCAATATATGTCGCTGCTTTTATATATAAAGATATAAAAGTGATACAGTGCGAGTTCAATGTAAGAGTTACACATTTATATTGTATGTCAGGACAAACAAGTAAAATTACTTCTTTATATTTTTTAGTTTGTTTAATTAATATATATATATTTATATAAGGCAAAATTGACAAAGACACCTGACTCAAACCAGGTTTTTGATACGGGTGTGATTCAAATATAAACGTTAATTTTGTTATAATCATTTATTGTTTGATAATATATACAAAAAAAAAATCAGTCCGGCCCAAGAAAACACTTGGTTCTGAGATAGTGTTGCTTCCCCAAACTGTGCCCTCAAACGAGTTAAAATCTCCGATGGTTTAATCCCTTCATTGGTTAAACACTACAATCACTCGTTGCGCATCGGACGAAGGAACCTGTTGCTCAGACATGGCTGTACTGAGGACAGAACAGAGTGCAGCTGCTGCCCAAGCTGGTTCCCTACTCCTAACATACCAGAGTTCAACCTTCGTAGTAGTGCTATATCTGAATTAGTTTTGACTAAAAGATTTATCAAGTTTTCTTTATTAGAAATTGCAGATCTACAATTGCACTGGCAGATATTAATCCCTGCGATTCATTTTCCTTTTTTCGTTTGTGAGTATACTAATCAAGTCTGGTTCCTGTATATCAAACGTATTTTTTGCTTTAAGATTATCAGCTGTTAGTTTTATTAGTTCTATAAATTGAGGTGTATTTACTATTTCCTTCACGTCAATGTCTATTTCTTGTTGTTGATATCTAAGATTGGAAGATTATAATTCGGATTAAGTGATGCCACCCGATTTGGAGGAGATAATAAATGGTGTTATAATTTTTTTATGGGCTTCTAATATTGGGTTATTTTAGGGGATTTCTTTATAGTTTGTGTATAAAAAGGGGATCTTGTAGGTGAGTTTGTGTTAGTTGATGTAATTGAGGCATATGTTACTTTTGGAGTTTATTTATCTGCATCTTTATATGAAATGATAGTTTCAGACATTAATTTTTAAATTTCTTTTTACCGTTTGAATTCTAGGCATAAGTTAGTAACTTTTGTAAAGTGTGATCCATTACAGTGGAAACATTTAGGAATTACTACCTCCATACAGCTATCTTTAGGGTGGTTTCCTTTACATTTTATACACCGTGTAACTCCTTTGAAGTGTTTGTATAAATGGCCATATCTAAAGCAATTATAGCACAACACCACTTTTTCTACATATGGTTCAACTTAACTTACCACGTGATTAATTTCCAAATATTTAGACATTTTGCGATTTAAAAATAACTAGTACTGTTTCTGTCGTTACATAACTTACTGTTTGAGCTGGTGATACCACTTTCCTAGATAACTTTTTTGTTGAATCTACTTTGAACCGGCAGTGGAAATCATGTTCTTATTATTTTTAATGTAATCATCAGAATACTCTAACTCAACATTTCTTATTATACCACGCATATATAACATGAATCTCGGAAGAAAAGCACTTAAATTATATTTTAAAAGTTCTGTATATTTTACTAAGGTAATTCTATTTTTACCTATTAAGTCTATTGTCTTTATTTTATTGTTAATTTCTGGGTGATATCTATAGATTATTTCACCGACCTTCATAATACTTAATTTTCAGACGTATTTTCAATATATACCGAGTATGGACCATTATCTGTAGAATTAAAAAGGTATATTTCCCTTTTTTGTGAACCAATAATTTTATCAGACTCACTTTCCTTAAGACCTGTTTTTTTATTTATACCATTCAAATTGTTTTCTTTATCAGTCGATTTTTTTTTGTTAAACTTCCAAAAAAATTACTAATATTATTACTTACTTTGTAGATATGTTGTTTTTAATTACATTACCATCATCAATATCCATCCTGAATTCCAGGATCAGGGGGGTCCCTATCTGAATGGCTATTCATTCTATTTTATTCACCCACTATAATTATTTCGAGCTTTTAACAAAAGTAAATTGTTTTTATTGTTTAAAGCAAGTTTTTGTCACACTCCTTTAATCACGTCTACACTTTGTGATAGTTGGAGCTAAACTGCCATTGGACGTTACAATTATATAGGAATGCGTCAAATATATATAAAAATTAAAAAACGATAACATTTACTAAGAAATACTAACTTTTAACAATTAATTAAAATAATCGAAAAACTCCTTTAATGAATAAAAACAATTTTCCAATAAAAAGTTCTTCAGTCTCCTTTTGAAACTAATAATACTAGATATTTCTTTAATAAGATTAGGTAAATTATTAAATAATTGTGGAACCTCATAGTTGGGAGCATTAGAACTAACTCACTTTCAAGCGGCAAAATAGAATATAATGTTCACTAACCTACCGCATGTTATACTGATGAATATTTTCAACAGTAATAAACAGTTGTTTGTTTTTAAAACAATATATGCACATTTCAAATATAAATAGTGACGGTAGAGGTAAAATACCGTATTCTTCAAAATAACGGCAACATGATTCCCTACGAGAAATTCTACCTATGTATGTGAGGTATTGGTCGAATTCCCCCACAAAATTAAACCATACCTGAGTCTGGAGTCGACCTGGGCAAAATAAATAATGACAAGTTGATGAAGTTCCATAATCGATCGCAGATTAATGAAAAGAAATTTTAAAGAATTCATTTTAGAAACTAAACGATTACATTGAGATTTCCAATCCAGCTTTTCATCTATGAAAATTGGTAAAAAGCGAATACTCTCATGTTTAACATCAATATTTATTATATCTACATTGACGGAAAAGTCTCGAACTGACCCCGTAGTGAAAAATCTGATCAAATTCGTATTGGAATTTTTATTTAAAAATTTGTATTTAGTCTCTATGCTAGTTTATAAACAACTTTGTTTTATAAAATTTTTGTTAAAAATAATAAATAATGGTACTTCCCTCTTGAAGCATTTTCATATTTTCCTAATTTATTAATACCCTGTACATTTAATCTAAAATTTTTATAAGGCAACTCCATTTTCTCAACAAGCAGAACTTTTTATAAAGAATGACTTTTGGTCGTAAAATGAATAATAAAGATTTTTTCCCCCTTGGGGACCCCATCCATGGACACACTGTATATAAATTAACACAAGGAAAATAAGTTATTTAGTCTCACAGTCTATAAGTTTTTATTTGTCATAGAAAGAACTATCGGTTTCATGACAAAATGAGCCACATCTTCAGGTTCAAATCACAAAAATTCTGTAATTGAAACCAAACAGTTGGGCTAAAATTTCTTTTCTCTATAATAGTTTCAAAGTTTTTGGATTTACCCAGATCAATATCCAAAAGGATTGTTCGGTGATCAGAAAACTCATATTCCAGAATATAATACGAAAAATGAGAAACATATCGACTGCTAAAAAATATTTGATCAATTAGAATGCAAGTGTTTAAGGTGACTCTGGTACGCCAATTTAGAGTTGAAATCAGATCAAAAAAAGATAAAAGAACAGATAGATTATTAAAATCATTAGTTAAATAAATTTTACAGTACGTTTATACAACATATCTAAAAGGTAAGGTCCAATTAAACAATCTCCATCGTACCTATACATTCACTTTTTCCAAATAAAGAAGTGTTAGGTGAATTGTTGAAAATTGTACCGTTAAATATTAGACAACACATGTGGTTCAATAAGCAATAAACAACCTAAATACAAAAAAGGTACCCGGAGTCGATCTAATTACGGCGAAAATGCTAAAAGAATTACCAAAAAAAGGCCTCACTAAACTGCTGCACATCTACAACGCAATAATAAGAACTGACTTCTGGCCTCAGTGTCTTAAAATTGGACAAATTATAATGATACCCAAGCCTGGGGAAAAACCGGAAGAAGTCACATTATACCGTCCAATAAGCCTTCTACCGACAATTTCAAAGCTACTAGAAAGGCTCATTCTTAACAAATTAAACAAAGAGGTAGAACCCCAAAACTGGATTCCAAATCACCAGTTTGAATTTAGAAAATTACACTCAACAACACAACAATGTCATCGTATAGCAAATATAATAAGCGAATCACTGGAGACCAAAAAATACTGCACTTCTGCTTTCTTGGACATAAGCCAGGCTTTCGACAAGGTGTGGCATCCAGGACTACTCTATAAAATAAAAACAGTCCTCCCAAACAAATATTTTAACCTGCTGAAATCATACCTACAGGAACGCCAATTTGAAGTGAAAGTCAATGAAGAAACTTCCATCCGTTTACCAATCCAGTCAGGAGTGCCGCAGGGAAGAATACTAGGACCACTACTGTACGTATTATACACAAGCGATCTTCCCACCACAGCATCAACAACAACGGGAACATTTGCAGACGACACCGCCATCTTCGCAAGTCACGAAAATCCCACAATAGCTTCTCACAATCTACAATATCACCTAAACTTGCTAGAAAATTGGTTAAACAAATGGAAAATAAAGGTGAATGAATCCAAATCATCACACATAACATTCACTCTATGGAAAGGAACTTGCCCACCAGTCCACATAATCCAAAACAATATCCCACAAAATGATACAGTCAAATATCTAGGACTAACATTTGACAGCAAACTGAACTGGAAACAACACACAAAAAAAAAGAGAACCCAACTGGACCTAAAAACGAAAGAAATCTACTGGCTAATTGGAAAGAAATCCCATCTATCCCTGGAAAATAAAGTCCTAATCTACAAAACAGTCCTGAAGCCGATCTGGACGTATGGGATCGAACTGTGGGGCTGTGCCAGCATGTCAAACACAGCTATAATACAAAGAGCACAATCTAAGATTCCCCGAACTATAACTAACGCACCCTGGTATGTATCAAACCACACCCTACACACCGATCTCAAAATTCCATATGTGAATGAAGTCATTAGAGAAAACGCTGACAAACACTATGTGAGGCTAGAGGACCACCCTAATCCTCTACTACAACCCTACGACAACAGAAGACTCAAGAGAAGTTGGCCAATAGACCTAAAAGAAGACTGAGGTAACATCACTGGATGTTAACATCCACAAGACATTAAATGTACATTATAAATTACTGCTATGTACAAGCCATCCTATTGGCTTATAGATTATAATTTACTCTGATTGCTAATAAAATTCATAAAAAAAAAAGAAAAAGAAAATGTGGTTTAATACGATGGAACATCTGTTCATTTTGATGCAAGGGCTAGAAATTTCTTAAACAGACGTTTTAGAGACAAATGGATATGTCGGGATAAACCCCATTTTTGGCATCGCAAGGTCACATAACTTAATTCCTATCGAGTGTTTTATCTGTGACTACATGAAGTCCTTAATGTACGAAACCATCGCCGAAAATGTGGAAGTTCTAATAGCGAGAATTCAAGCTGCGGCAGAATGTATTCAGTCTAATCCCGAGTTATTCTCAAAGTCACGTTTTCAGTGAGAAAAGGATGTACAACGTGTTTGAAGTAAACGGCTAACAGTTTAAATAACTATTGTAATTTTATTATTATTGTAATACATTTGTTTGAATTTAATTTTGATAGCTTTCGCACTTTTTCGCTAATGTTATTTTTATTAATTGCAGCAAGTGGTATCAAAATTAAGCCCATAAATAGCTTGTATATATTTTCAGTTATTTGCACGTCACTGCACTTTAACCTTCAAATTTTCCATCAATCTGAGAATAAAAAATTTTTTTAATAGATTTGACCAATTAGTTTTTTTAAATTTACAACTAGTACAAACAATAATTGGCTGGATTCTTCATAATTATTTAGTTGTGAACTTGTCAATTATCGATAATTATTCGCCGAAATGTCCTTATATATTTGGACTTTTTCTGTCTGTATATCTATACTATAGCTTCCTTGGCTTCTAGACCCCCTGTTTCATTATTAAGTTAGAAGGAATAAAATTATGATGACGTATAATATTTGAACTATCAGGTTATTAGTTCTCCAATAGGTACACTATGAGTGGAAAGAAGTTTGGGTATTCTGACATTAATGAAAGAAAAAATTATTTTATCAAAATTGTTGGCAGTTTGCTTTCTTTCCTCTTTTTTTTTATCGCAGCCTTCTTCGTTTTACCAAATTGTTTACTCTATTGTATTTTCTGTCATTACTAAATTTTTTACTACAGTATTTTCGCCATTAGGAGAGAGTAATAAAATGGGTTTTGATCAGTAAATCACAGGTGTGCACGTAAATGTAAAATATTATTAAATTAAGATGAGAGCTCTCACTTATATTACCTAGAATATAAAAATATTTTGAAGTTTACGTATGTTCCAAGAAGAATTTAATAGCTTCTTGCTATCATAAACAGTTTCCTTCTTAATATTTAAATTAACAATGTTTCTATGTTTCTTAGTTTAATTGACTTTCTATGTAATTGGTTACCATCCATTTAGAGCATTTATTTTGTAATCCCCCTTATTCCCTATGTACTTAAGTAGTTAATGCACCCTTAATCACCTAACAACTAATTCTAGGAACATTAATACAACAATATTTATAATAGTCTAAGAGCTAGCAACGTTTTCGAGAGAGAATTTTAGGTAGGCCAGTTTTTAGATATGCTATATCTCTCACTCTCCCGGACGTCATACGGGCTACCTGGCTGGCGGTAGTGGTTGCGTTCATCAGTGCGCATCGTACCTGTACAGGTAAAATATCAGTTTTTCAAATAATTTTAAGAAGGTTTTTTTTTATTATTTTAATTCAACTTTTTGACACATGAATCTATTATTGCCAGATATTTTTATTGTTGTTTAAACTGTGCCAAACGCTAATTTTGAATTAAAAAAAATTTTTTTCAAAATATTTTAGTATGGCTGAAATTTTGATATGATGTTATTTAACTATCTAAAAACCCAAAATTAATTTGCCAAACATTAATTCAATTGTTAAACCTTCAGCCAGACCGATCTAAAAGTAACTTCGAAAGTGGTTTAGTATTTGATATTTATAAAAAATGTGGAAAACGAGGTCCAAACGACAACAAATATGACAGGTGTGGGAAAGTCAACTGCATATAGACTGCTTAGAGAGCAGAAAGTTCGTAATTGTGAATCCACCAAAACAACATAGCGATCAGAAATAATTTTATTTTAAAAAAGAAGGACCAACATTAGCAAAAATTTAGAATTCCATATAAGAAGATTCCTATTTGCCTGATATAAAACAAACAAAACCTTTAAAGAATTAAATTTTACGTGGTCAAAAAAAGATAGGAAATCTATACTTATTGATAGTGACGAAATTATTTGGAGAAGAAAATATCTTAGAACCATATTTAAGTATCGTCCAGAAGGAAGGCAAATTTTTTATTTAGATGAAACTTGGGTAAATAAAGGACATAGAGTATCCAAAATGTGGAAAGATAACAATATTCGAATCTGAATCTTTTTTGGAAGGTTTATCCACTGTATTCAAAACTCCGTCAGGGCGACGAATGATTATGACGCATATTGGAAGTAATAAAGGCTTTTTGAAAGAAGGCAGTTTAATATTTACATTAAAAAAACTGGAGACTATTATGAGGATACGAACGCAGATGTTTTTGAAGAGTATTTTCAACAAAAGTTTATTGCTACTTATCACTCACGAAAAATTGAAAGAATTGCCACTGCATCGTGGAATAAACCACAGATCATTGACCGGTTAATAGGAAGAAACATTGTTAGTAGTGCAGAATTGCTTAATGTTGAATTGATCCATTTAGTTCCAAATCTCCAGTACGTTTAAGTACATTTAAGTTCAATGATTTTGAAAACTGTTGGAAAACTCTATTAAACAAGTGAAAATGTGAAAACTGGACCAATTTATAGAAGAAACCATAGAACCCCTAACTTTTCTTCTTAACAATGCTGATTCAGACAGCTATGACAGTCTTTTTGAGTATATGTTTTTATGTGATTCCATTTTTTTTAAATTCTCAAGCAATAATAACTACAAATTATTATCAAAATAAATGTTCTTTTCTTTTATAAATAAGTAATATATTATAAATAAATATTTATTATAAATAAATGTTTAACATATTTTAGTAATCTCTTAAACATCCCACAACCACCGTAATGCTATGTTTACTGGACTCTTTATCAGGAATTAGAAAAAGGTCTGATTAATGCTTTATGGTAAAATGAGCCAGCTGTGCTGTAGTTTGCATATATAATTAGATTTTCTTACTCTCTCCTGATTAGTCCTGATGGATAAAATACTATAATTACTATATCCTTTATTTTAGAAAAATGAGAGTTGATCTTGAAGAAATGCCTCAGGACCTTATTTTAAATTTACTACAGACCAGTATAAGAGGCGCTTTCGATAACGATAAAATCAAAATGAACGCTGTAAGGGCTCTTGGAAACTTAATGCAATTAATAAATATTCGTCTTATCGAAAATATTGAATATAGTCAAATAGTAGAAAAGGCATTTGAAGCTTTGGTATATAATTGCACAACTGGGTCTAATATGAAGGTATTAGTTATGTTCTACGGCTAAAAGAATTTATGTTTAATCATATAATTATATACTTTATTTACTTTTTGTAGGTTAGGTGGAATTCTTGTTATGCCATTGGAAACGCCCTAAAAAATTCAGACCTATACATTTCTACTTACTTCAATAAAAGCTGGCAAGTAAGTCTTATTTAATAACTGAATCAATTTATATTGTATTTGACCTAAGGATAATTCTATTAAACTTAATTTTTACTGAAACCCATTTGTACCTAGCCATTGTCGCCTATGTTTTGTTTCATGGAATTATAAAAATTGACTCATATTCACAACAATTTTAAGCATTGACCATATTTTTATATTTTACATTTTTAATTATTCAAAAATGTCAAATTTTTTATCTAAAATAGATTATTTCGTGAGAGAACACGAGAAAACTTATAAGATACAGCTTATAATTACAATCAAAATATTCACGGACGAGTTTATCTTGTTATCAAAACTTTTCAAGTAGAGAAACCACTCTCATATTCCTATGAAGTTTCGTCAGAAAGAATGGGATCTAGGAGGATAAATCAAAATCGAGAAATTGATTCAAAATGTGATGACTTTACCAATCATTCCGGTTCTTTAAAATAAATTTAGTGTTTTGAAATTTGTAGCTACACACTCTTGAAGTACAAAATGGTCGTTTTCAATTTGTTTACAGCAAACAGAGCGAGTGGTGACCAGTGGGAGAAATCGTAGCTGCGCTAAATCACTGTTAGACAACGAAAGTATTCGGAAAAAAGAAATGCAAACTGCGTACGAGATTAGGGCGGTGATACGTACTAAGGAGTAAATTAAGAGAATCACATTTATGGTTACAATTTTTTTAACGAATTTAAATCATCATATTCCAAAACTAATTTGAATATTTGTGTTACAATATAGGTATTTTGTTCTAAATAATATTAAAAAATTAATTAAACAATTACATATATTTAAAATCAATATTCATTAGTTAAAACAGTTAGGTATTGACTTCAAAGTAATTAATATTAGAATAGACATTAAAAATAAATCGATAATGGAGAATTGCCGTATGTTCATAAATGTTTCATAAATATTTTGCTTGAATGAAAATAAATAATATAATGTAATAGCTGTAATTAACTAACAAATTATGTTTACTATAAAACTATCGTATACTTTATTTCAAATTAACTGGCAAATTTTATTTAATCATTTACAGCAGGTAAAATCACCGAGAGATAGTAGCCTACTCGGCTTAAAGTGGGGCGATGTCTATTGTTAATATAATTAATACTATCTAAATAAATACAAAAAAAATATTCAAGATCATAATCACTATCACTATCTTCTTCTTCATTTTCCGATTCTGAATCTACACCCAAATTAGTAATAAAATTGTCCATAACTTCGTTTATAAAGGGTTCTGCTTCCATAAACTTTATAGCGTGATCACAACGTTTTTTCCATTCAGCAGCATTTAATTTTTCAAAAACGTAATCGCATAACTATTGAACATCTTTGATATTAAAATACACATTTTTTGTGGCACATATTGCTTAAGAGGTGCTGAACTCAATGAGATTTAAATCTGGCAGATATGGCGGTAATCGCAAAATACCATGGTCATGTTGAGCTAAAATTTCATCTATCTCGAACGTTATAAATGTAGGCTTATGGAGTTTAATAATATCATATAAATCGGACTTTTAACATATTATTGTCGAAGTAAATATTTTTAGACCTCAACCAGCCTATCATAACTTGTTTCCTGTTGTTCGAATTCGGTGCTTTATCTTTTTGAACAATAGGAGTACTGTCAATTACTAGCACAGACTTTGGACGCAAGTTAAGAATTATTTTTTTCAGGAACCACTCTTTAATTTTCATAATTCAGCTCGTGATGGTAATCTTTGGTTGTGGCATTAGACTTAAAAATCAATTTAACACTGGGAATGAAGCCCGTCTCGTTACTTGCGTGAACAATGATTACTCTTTGTTTAAAATATGATTATTCAATTTACTTTTAAAATCCATCGTTATCTTAATACGGCACTGCAGTACGACGTTTATTTCTTGAAAAAACGTAAAGAACTGATTCAAGAGCTCTAAACGGATTATGAATTTCGTGCGCATCTCGAGGGCGGGACTTCTCACCGGCCAGCACTCGCTCTGTTTGCTGTAACTATTACTATACTTGAAATCTAAAGCTTTTAATGTGATTACAAAATTTCATTCATTCAATGGTATTTTTTCTATTTTAAACTCCCCTCTACAAATCCATAAATATGATTTTACCTTTAAAAAAAAATCGCGTTGTGACAAGCTATTTTAACTTCTTAACTTATTTCTACAAAAATAAAATAACGTCAAACACTAATTCTCAAAGATGGATAAAAATTAAAAAATCAAAATTATAAATCCAATTATATACGCCGACGAGCAAAAATTAGAGCTCAGATCGAAATAATTATGTATTTGTATTGTATACAAGGTGTTCCATAGAAACATCCGAATATTCTTAGTATGAATAGTACGTCCAAAAATAAATAGAGTTTGTCCAATAAACTTAAGTCCTAGCGCCTCCCATTTTTGAGATACAGAGAGTTAAAGTTTAAAATCCAAAAATGAATATTGGCTATAACTTCTACATCACTCTGTATTTTTTTATAAAATTTGTCAATCAGTTTATTTAACTTAAGGGGCTTTTGTGTCAAAAAAGCCTTTTTAATTGGTGCAACCAGTGGCGTAATGCTGGATTGACGATCCCCTTGTCACCCCTTAACTTGGACGCTACTGAGTAAATAATAGTTTGAGATTAATTTTTACATTTCATAAAGTTTTCTGAGTAAATTATGTGCTCTTGTCATACTTCCATATTATAAGTATTTTTCGAGATATTAGCAGGAATTTATTGTATGAACATAATAAAAACAAACAACAAAACTTTATTGGGAGGCAAAGAAAATAATTAAGGAAAACAATAAACATTATAAAAGTAAATGGCACTAAAACCATTTAAATAAATTGTTCAAGGTGCCCGCCATTGTCTCTAATACATAAATTAATTCGTTGTCTTTAAGAAAACGTAAGTCTGTCAAGAGGTCCTAGGTTATTCATTATGTAATTAAATTGATACTAAATTCTATCTTGTAGCTCTTGAATAGAGATTACGTCTGTTTCGTATACTTCTTATTTCACATAACTCCAAACAGTAAAATCTAATTGATTGAGTTCGGGTGATGGGGACAGCCAGTTAATTGTAGCATATATACCTCTTCCTATCGATTTATTTGGAAAATGTTCAATAACCCCTTGACGAACACTTTTTTTGGAAATAACCTGCAAAAAAAATATTTTTTTTTTATTTAAGAAAACTTATTTTAGAACTTTGTTTTGGCAAACAATAAAAAATATACAAAATCAATAAAAAATTTAATTTTAATTTTGGATTTTGATTCACATTGCAGATAAGAGCCGAATATTGCCATCTTGCACGTTCATTGACTTTTCTTATCGAACTGCTGTTTCGAAAAAAACATTTTGACCATTACTTTCGATACATTATTTTCTAAAAAATCTAAATAAATTTCACCAGTTAATTGCGTGGGTAAAATATGATATCCAATCAATCTATTTAGTGTGGCTGCCCAAATATTGATTCTAAAAGTATGTTGATAATATGTTATTCGCGTTACAAAAGTATTTTGATCACTCCAATAATAGGCATTATGCATATTAATCATGCCTTGTCGAGTAAATAATGCTTCATCTGTAAACAGAATTGTTTTTAAAAAAAATCTATTGGTTGCTATTTTTATATTCAAAAACAACTTTTACAGACTGAAGTCGGTACCTATCGACAACAATTACAATTGATACCAAACGATGAATTGTCCATTTAAGTACTCTCAATTTTGCACAGCCTGCTGTGGGGCTACTAATTATTAATTTTCGTCTTTTACATTAGACACGTTTATCATTAATATGTTTTCTTGGAAATTTTTTAAAATACATCATAAATAAAAAAAATGGTTTATAAAAACATGACAGACACATACACAACAGTGTCAATAGTATTTTGGTATTTTATAATGTTCATGTATAATAAAACAAAAGTTTTCATGGATTTTAGAATATAATATAATCAAATTGTTTTAGGTCAAAGTTAATAAAAAATATTTGAATTGTTTATTTTATTTTTAGTTCATTGTTGATATTTTTTTAATCTAAGAGAAATATGTATTTGGCAACCGATTGTATACATGTTTCAGTTTCAGTAATATCGGAACAAAAATTCGTACTTAGTTTAAAGTGTAAATTTGTTGATTTTTGACAATGAATCTATTAACCAAAGAATGTGCTTTGCGATTCTACTATGGTTTTTCAGATTAAAAGTGCAATGGTTAACAATTGGCAAATAGAACCTTAAAATAAAACAATTGGCAAATAGAACCTTAAAATTAAAAAAAGTCAAAAATACATTATAATTTTGAAGTCACCTCTATTTTTGCTCGTCAGTGTCTAATGTTTGTATCACATTTTCTTTTAATACTATTGTTTCAAAGAGAAAACTTCATTTACCTCAAGTATTAGATAAATACACAGATAGTTCAATAGAAACAGGTTTAACCTCACCATGGCACGTGTTTATTATAGTTGTGACTCTGAATATAACTTAAAAGACGCAAAGCTTTTGGCTTTATATGTTATATGTGTTAGAGAATTAGTTGCCAAAATTGCAATAAAACACAAGCTAAAGAGGTTAGAGTAATACCAAGTTCTACCAAATCCTCAGTTGCTTTATGAAAGCTTTTCAGATTTTAAACATTCTTTAAAACCACTGCTTAAATTATCTGAAATGTTGAACTTACTAAGAGAAGAGATTATATCAATGAAGAGTAGATTAACTTAAGTGTGAGTCGATGAGCTACTAGTGCAAACAGCTTGATATAGCTGGAAAATTAAAGGCCTTGAAAAGGAAATACGGGTGGTGAAGAATAAATGTAACAATAAATTAACTCAAGTAGTCCTGCAGACTTCTGATGAAACTTAACCATTTGGTGAAAAGCTCAATTCTAGCTGACAAACCCATGAAGACCAATCCACTCCCAGAAAATAACTTAGTCTCCAGCTCCATTACCAGCTATTACGCTGAATGAAGTAAACATTGCTTTCCAGAATGCTGCGAAGAAGGTCAATAATTAAAGTACAAATAGTATGCTAGAACCAAAAATTGGAATTCTAAAAGAAGAATTCGACAATAGGATTATTGGAATGCTATTACCAAAATGTACGAGACCTAAAAACAAAAATAAAAAAAATCTCAATCCTCCTCATAGAGCAATATGATATTGAGCTTTAAACAGATACCTTCTTAAGTAGGGAAATAGCTAATACGGATTTTGAGCTGAGTAGTTGATCAGATATTCCGATATGAGCGTTCAAAATATGCAAGTTCCTCTTATTAAAAACTGTATTGCAGCAAAAGAAATACCAAACCCTTATATAAATATTGAAATGGTTTTTTACATGCTGTGCAATGGCTTGAAAATACACTCCTGGACCAAAAAATCCGGACACTTTTATTTTGTTTTTTTTTAAACAAAAGAAAAACAAAATTTTAATTGCCCACAGTTGGCTGTTCTTTAGGTTTAGTATCGGGTATTGCCCCCCCCCCTACACCTACGGAGGGTTTCAATACGCCTAGGCATGCTTGCAATAAGTTGCTGAATCTGTTCTTGCGGTATTTGCGGTATCTGTTCCCATTCTTCATTCAACGCTATTCGCAGCTCTTGGATCGTTTCTGGCAATGGTTGCCTCTTTTTAATCTTTTGCCCCAAAATGTCCCATAAATGTTCTATTGGATTCATGTCAGGACTACAAGCGGGCCACTCCAAAACAGGAATTCCGACAATATTTAGGTAGTCCATGACGATTCGCGCAGTATGTGGACGCGCATTATCCTGCATAAATAAGAAATTATCCCCAACAAAAGGGCGTTGGGGACAACATGGTCCTCCAGACACTGTCGTATGTATTTGTCTGCTGTTAGAGTTCCATGTTCGATGAAAATTAATTCGGTGCGTCCGTTGAAAGATATACCCGCCCATACCATAACACCTCTGCCACCAAACGGCGTTCTGGGTGAAATACAGCAAGGTGCAAATCGTTCTCCGGGTCTCCTCCATACACGTTCGCGTCCGTTTGGAGATCGTAAGCGAAAACGGGACTCGTCAGAAAACATTACAACACTCCATTGCTGAAGAGTCCAGTCTCTGTGATCATTCGTGAATCTCATTCTGTTAGCTCGATGAGCTGCTGTTAATTTAGGGCATGCTACTGGCTTATGAGAACGTAAACCACTTTCATGCAGGACTCTTCTTACAGTTCGTGCGGAAATATGAGTTCCTCGAACTTCTAACAAACGACTAGCGAGAACATTTGACGTTAAAGAGAGGTTCCGTAAACCGGAAATCTTTAAAAAACGTTCATCACGCTGATTTCTGGACCTTTTTCTGCCTGATCCTGGTCTTCTAGTGTATTCTTCAGTCTGACGATACTTCGTAAGAGCATCATGTACGATACTTTTGGCAATAACAAATGATTTGCAATATACCGTATACTGCGACCATCTTCATGTAATGCCACAACTTTTGCATTATTTTCGGTCATACTAACACAATTTAAAAACACGAATCAAAAGTGATCTGAATTTATCAGAATAAACGTGAAACTTATCGTAAATGCAAAAAAATATGCAAAAAATCTGTAGCTAGTAAACAAGATAAAGTATCATTATTTACCAAACGTCAAAATTTCGTTTCAAAGGTGACGCGATCATTTAAAAACATTAAAAGAAACATTTTTATTGTTATGAATAAACGTATTTTATTATTGTTTACTTCCTCCTCATTAAAACCACTAAACACCAACAAAATTAAAAAAAATATACAAAATGCAAGTGTCCGGATTTTTTTGTCCAGGAGTGTAGTTTGAGCTCTACTCCAGAGTGTAGAATTACAGAACAGGTTAGTTAAAAATCTGATTGTATATGATTTTATAATCGTTGGCTAATTAATGCTGCCCCAAATATAGAGACCCGGAGACCCGTCAATTTTTGATTAAAGGGGGACACTCTTTTCCGGTATTTTTGACGTCAACATTTTCACCCACCAAGGGAGGGTAAGAATCATCCCAAAATATTTCACCGGCATTGGGGGTCAACTAGGGTGCCGTTTTAAAGCCCTTGCAATTCTCTTTACGATAGTCTGTAAATGTTAAAATTCCGCCCAATACTTTTTAAGAATTTATATTTTGAACTTACAAACACTCACATGGTAAAATTCAGTTCAATTCAATTAAGTTCAGTTCAATTAAGGACGCCAATAGTTTAAATGTTAATTTCTAGCTTTGCATTTTTTCTTGGTGGTTCGTTATATGATTTGTTTAAATACAAATGGAAACGATATGAACACATAAAGGACGTGAAATTAGTGGATGCCAAATACTATTGTTTATTCAATTGTACAAAGAGTACTTATCATTAAGTTTTATTTTATGAACAATAAATGTTCGAGTAGAACAGCTCAGCAATTTAATGAAAAATATCAACATAAACATATCCATAGGAAGTACGTTATAGAGTTAGTAAAAAAATTTGAAGTGTCTAGGAATGTAGGTAATAAAAACGTGAAACTGAAAAACTATAGTTAATGAAGCTAGTGAAGTTGCAGTTTTGGTACATGTTCATCTAGACCCTACGTTAAGTACGAGGTAACTAGCATCTGTGTCAAGGATCAGAAAAACAAATTCCATCCTTATAAAATACATTTAGTGCAGGAATTTAATGAGGATGATTATGACGGCCGTTTACAATTTTGCGAGATAATGAGTGAGCGAGCGAGCAGGGAACGATCCACAATTCCTTTTGGTCCTATTGGTCCGATTCCAATCCAAGAATTTTCCAAGAAGGTACATACACAGCAACCGCAAAAATTAAATGTATGGGCTGGTATTTTCGGTGACTTGTAGGTGTTTTTTTAACTTTCAATTTGACTAGCGAAATGTATTTACAAGTACTGGAAGACGCTATTGATCCTGTTCTATTAAAAATGATCAACAGTATGATGATCATTTCATGTTTCAACAGGACGATGCTCCTCATTATGTGTTGATTGTTCGTCAGTATTTAGACCAAAATTTTCCAGAGCACTTGATGGGAAGAAGAGGCAGCATTGAATGTTCCCCATGGTATTTGTCGCCCCTTGATTTTTTTACGGGGATACCTAAAAAGTAAATCTATAGAACACAACCAGCTTCGTTAAAAGATTTGCGTCAAAGAATTGTTGATGAGTGCCGGCAAATCCCTCCGTAAATGCTTCGGAATGTACGCAAACGTTTCGAACAAAACCTTTATTATTGTTTGGACGCGGGTGATCATCGGTTTGAATATTTAATCAATTAAGTGGTATATAAGCATTTAAACATAATGTAAATTTTAAAATGTAATTATTTACAAAGTATTGGGCGGAATTTTAGAATTTAAACTGTTGTAAAGAGAATTGCAAGGGCTTTAAAAACGACACCTTATTCGATTCCAATGCGACTGAAAATGGCTGTTTCGTTTTTTCATCTGTGGTTTAACAATGAGCTGAAGAAGCTTACCCTGGAAAGAAACGCAGTGCACAAGAGATATAAGCAGACTCGATCTGCTAACGAGTATCAAGCTTTTAGTGAGCTTAGAAGTACGTGCAAATTTCATTGTAATGAAAACTACAATAGCTACGTTTTTGATCTTGAAAACAGCATTAATAATCATAAAGGTTTTTGGATGTTTGTTCACTCAAAAAATTTAAATAACGAGATACCTTAAGCTAAGACGTATAAAGATCGCACTAGTTAGTTCCCTCACAGAAATAGTAGTATTTTTCTCAAATTATTTCTCAACTTGCTACATAAGACACGAAAACAAAAAAAACAAATTTTGAAACCACCTTATCCATCGACATTAGTACAGTCACCATTGACACAGGAGAGGTCTTTAAATCGTTGATAAACTTGAGGGACAACCCTGGGTGTCGAAAACGGTTCATAATTTTTTTATTAAAATGTCGAAATTTATTAAGTCAGAATAAAAAATATAATATAAAAAAAATACGAATAAAAGTTTTCAATTCACGTGGGCAGATTTCAAGAAATAAATACCTATATACAGGGTGTTACTATATTCGACCGACAACGCTTTACCCCAGAGAGCTCTCGTTAATTGATGAATTTTGATATAGGAACATAAACCCTTAAAGGGCTTAGTTTCTGAGATACAGGGTGTTAAAAGTTTGAAATCTAAATTAAAAATTTGTCATAAATCAGAAACGCCTCCAAATATTTTTTTCAAATTTGGTGACCAATATGCTCTTTAAGAAAGTAATATTTTGACATAAACTGACTTTTGAAAAATTTAACCAGTGGCGCGCTATCAGGGTTTGTGGCAACTTTTATCCCCCTATCTTTTACGCCACTGGAACAAATATTTTTTTTTTAATTTTTTTAAATTCTCTGTTCATTTTTAGGTAAAAAAGTAATAACCTTTTATGGAGCTAAAATGAACGGTGTTGTAGATATTTGATTCTGAACAAAAGTCTGCAAGTACTTAGATAATTCACAAATTATGATTTGTTGTGTAATTTGCCCGTCGGAGTTTTGCTAAACAAGTAAGTATTTGCTTTTAATCCATACTATTAATTCGATTTCGAATAATAACTAAGCGTTAGGCGTTAGTTGAAAAAAGAATACATGCTATTTCTGAGATTTTCTGAGAACTTGATAAAAGTGAAAATCACAATAACGCAAAAGCTATCAAAATTAAATTCAAACAAATGTATTAGATACAACAATAACAAAATTGACAAAATTACAATAGTTGTTCAAACTGTCGGCCGTTTACTTGTAAGCACGTTCTACACCGTTTTCTCATTGAAAAACGTGTTTTTGAGAATAAATCCGGAAAACGGTGTAGAACGTGCTTACAAGTAAACGGCCGACAGTTTGAACAACTATTGTAATTTTGTCAATTTTGTTATTGTTGTATCTAATACATTTGTTTGAATTTAATTTTGATAGCTTTTGCGTTATTGTGATTTTCACTTTTATCAAGTTCTCAGAAAATCTCAGAAATAGCATGTATTCTTTTTTCAACTAACGCCTAACGCTTAGTTATTATTCGAAATCGAATTAATAGTATGGATTAAAAGCAAATACTTACTTGTTTAGCAAAACTCCGACGGGCAAATTACACAACAAATCATAATTTGTGAATTATCTAAGTACTTGCAGACTTTTGTTCAGAATCAAATATCTACAACACCGTTCATTTTAGCTCCATAAAAGGTTATTACTTTTTTACCTAAAAATGAACAGAGAATTTAAAAAAATTAAAAAAAAAATATTTGTTCCAGTGGCGTAAAAGATAGGGGGATAAAAGTTGCCACAAACCCTGATAGCGCGCCACTGGTTAAATTTTTCAAAAGTCAGTTTATGTCAAAATATTACTTTCTTAAAGAGCATATTGGTCACCAAATTTGAAAAAAATATTTGGAGGCGTTTCTGATTTATGACAAATTTTTAATTTTGATTTCAAACTTTTAACACCCTGTATCTCGGAAACTAAGCCCTTTAAGGGTTTATGTTCCCATATCAAAATTCATCACTTAAGGAGAGCTCTCTGGGGTAAAGCGTTGTCGGTCGAATATAGTAACACCCTGTATATATATAAATATTTGACCGCTATATATAGATTATTTAGCATAACCAATAAAACATTTAATTTATTGTTGTCGCCATGTTAATTTGTTCAACGTTCTTTTATTTATAAATTTGGAAATTATGAGCCTATAAAAAATATTTTTTTTTTGATATCACCGCTATATTAAAACTTCAATTGATGATAAGAAACATTTAAATTTGGAGTATAATGTTAGATATTTTTAATGTAAAGGGGTAAAAATGCATAAAAATTCAGTGGCCAAACTCTAAATCCTGCAATGAAATATATTGCCATGTCTTGCTTATTTTTTTCATTTTAACAAATAAAATAAATTGTTCCCAGGAGCCAGTATTCAATGCTTTATTAGAACTTGTGAAAAGTTTTAAAAATATTAAAGTTAGAATAAATGCTGCCTTGTCTCTTTCGGCACCAGCAACTAGAGAACATTATGGGAATCATTACTATTCTACTTGGATGGCACTTTTAGAAGCATTAGAAAATTCCCAAAATATGGAAGATTTATGTGAATATACTCACAGAGATCATCTTGTCGAACAGGTAATTGCTTCAGGTTCGCATAATTCGGCAAAAGTTCGGAAACAATATTTTTAAGAAAAAACAAATAGTTTCAACACAATATATACAGGGTGCGGTATTATTGCGAAGAAGTCCAATTACTCATTTCTCGTAAGAGATACGAAAAAATTTTAGTTAGATGATAGTTGAGGCATATGTAGGACCATTATTTGAAAATATTTTCAGATATACAGGGCCACGTATATTGAGAGGGTGAACCAAACTTATCATTTTTTTAATGGAACACACTATATATTTTTACATTTTTGGATTCTTCTCGATTTTCTTGTTTCTGTAATATAGGATTTGGCAATGTTATACGACGTAGTTTAAAAGTTATAAGCACTTTTTTATTAATTTTTTAGCAAGATTAACGCCCTGCAACATTGTACAGATTTGACATAAAAAAATTATTTACGTTAAAACGATTTCTAATACAGTCTAGTATTGTTAAAAACTATTAACATAGCAGAATATTTAATTTTTGTCTGCAGAATTAGTCGAAACTTGAAATTATTTTTTTCTGGGTTTTCTTAAATGAAACAACCTGTATTTTAGTATTGTAATTAAATGTTATTTTATGGTACTTTATTGCTTCTTAAGCATTCCCTATACCTAATTGCGTTAATTTTTGAGATATTCGTGATTCTTTCAGCTAAACATTAATTGTAACAAAAAAAAAGTGAAACGTTATTAGGTTAGCCGTGGAAATATTTAAACAAAATGAATTTTTCGAAAAAAAACCTAGGCTGATTCTTAATTGGTTAATATTGGGTCAAATACACATCACCAATCTTAACTATTAAGGTATTTTGATATTTTCAAAAATTTCAAAAATTTCAAAAATTAACGCAGGTATAGAGAATACTTAAGAAATAATGAAGTACCATAAAATAATATTTCATTACAATACTAAAATAAGGATGTTTCATTTAAGAAAATCCAGAACAAATCATTCCAAGTTTCTTCGACTAATCCTGTGTATAAAAATTAAATATTCGGCTATGTTAATATTTTTTTAACAATACTAGACTGTATTAGAAATCGTTTAATTAATGCTGTAGGGTATTAATGTTGCTAGAAAATTAACATAAGATACGTGCTACTGAGTAAACCATTGTTTCCTTTTAGTTTAAAATTAAGTTCAATATCAAACACTAATCAAATTCACAATCAACCGAGAAATAGAAATTGCATTTTTTTTTTAGTTTTTGTATTATTCTTCTTATCAGCGAAGAGGAAAAAATGAACAAAATAATTTAAAGTATCGTAGCAAATTAATTGCAACAAAAACTGTACGGTGGCGTACAAAAAATTGTAAATGTCAAAGTTACACATAGGTTCATTTGCGGAAAAAAAATCATTTCTTTCTAAATAATTTATTCAAATTTGAGAAACTACATATCGTTGTTTAGAGAATTCAACGGACTTTCAAACGATATGCGACTCGACCCCTATTCCCTATTTAAATTCTAGGGGTTGTTCACCCCACTGGTCTAGGATTTAAGTGACGATGTTGCGAGTAGCGTAAAATAAAGTCCCCCCACGAACAAAAATCGACCTGTCCGAGCATTTTTCTCTTCCTACGATAGTATTGTCCAAAACCCCCATGTTGTTTTTGTTGGGCCACCCTGTATATATTGCGGATTCAAATTTAATTCAAATTTAATTATTTCTTAATGGGACCTTTTAAAATTGTCCTTTTTATCTGGATTTTTTAGGTATGCTTATCATTAGGTCATCTTACTACATTACTGAAGAAAGAAGATCTTTTACATTTAAAAGATGTTATCGACCTCTATTTTGATGTCTTCTATTGTCATACCCAAAAAGTTTTGGAACGGCTGTTGCCAGAGAAGTCCACTATTCTAACAATGGCTTGTTTTTTGTTAAATGAACTATCTACGCAAAAGGAACTTAATGGAACAGAGAATATTTTAAATCGACTCAAAACAGTATTTGCCAAAACGGTTTAAAACTATATTTTTTAAATTTTATATAGCTATGTAAATAAAATGAACATTATTTTACGTTTGTTATTTATATAATTTAATCCTGCCAATCAATTGTAATTTGTTTTTGCATATATAAAAATTCAAAATGTAAACAATTTTGACAGACATCTAAATAATGCATTATTGCTTCGATTTAAATGATGGCAAGGTTGATAAGGAAATATTTTTGTCAAAAATAACATTTTCCTTATCTAAAGTTCATATCTGAACATTTTAGGAGAAACATTCATTTGATTTGAAAGAACTTTTATTTGGTGTTTTATGCAGAATCGTGCTACTGTCACAAATTCCAATATGAGCGCATATTAATGAATAATTCCAAATCTTAAATTAAAATATTTTTCTTTCAAATCTTTTTTCAAAATTTACAAATAGAAGTGAACCAAAGTTCATTAATCTCCTCATGCCTATTCAATTTTTATTTTAACATTTTTTCAACTTTAAACAATAACATTTTATATTTTATTATTTCATATAAACCTAAATATACGATCAAATATTTTCGATGATTGTTCAAATTCATAGGTTGGGCAAGCACCGTAACCTCAACGAAAAGGGGGTCATATCAGTGTGTAATTTTTTTATTTATAAACAAAATTTAATAACATCTGCCGAAGCAAAAAGTCAAAAGAGTTCGCTTGAAAGAAAGAAACGAGACAGTTGAAGGACTCCTGGGGTCCGGGCCAGAGCTTCTCTGACCGGGGTAGTGGTTTTAGTTAAAAGGAAATAATCAAAAATAGAATCGAAAAATATTGGAATTTGTGATTGTTCCCAGAGGCCAAGAAATGTGGTAAGGACACTTTTGTATTTGTATTTAATTGATTTTATTTCGTTATTGGGTGTGGGACTGGGGTTATTATTATTCATTTTATTTATTCGTTAGTTTATTTTCTTTTACTTAATCTGTTTTGTTTCTTTTAATTTAATAAATAATTGTATATTTTTTATCACGCTTTTCGCTCATTACCCGAATCACGAGTTGCGACCCACGACCAGCCACAACTCGTTACACTATGATAGAAAGCATTGTTCATAAAGGTTAGAGAGGGTTCAATCAAATTAATCAGTAACCTAACTTAACTTTCTAACCAATGCAAAAAGTTTTCTTTATTTCTCTATTGTAATCACTTGATTTAATTTTTGAACAATATACAGCTTGTACACGGTCAATAAATCCGTTCAAATTTCCAGCATGCAGTATAATATACCTATAATCTCCAAAGTCCCCAAATTCTAATATTAAAAGTGCCAAGTTAGTTGGAACTGTTCTATTTTGTTAAGTACATGTACTTTTAAGCGTTAAAAGGTGGCGGAATATCTTTGTTCAAGATGTAATTTTTTTTCTAACAATTGCTAGATACAATAACGTGTATCCATAAAAAAATAAATGTATTAAAAATACGAAAATACCGCCGCCCTTGAATGATTACATTATCATTCGACATAATTTACCAAAACTTTATTAAACTACATAAGTTGTTTGACATACCAATATATGAAACAAGTATGAATATTTATCTGTCTAACTATTTGCAAGTATTATATAATTCACCTAAAAAAAAACATCCTTAATTAAACATTTTTCACCGAAAGTACACAAAACTTTGTTAATGCTCTTGGACAAAAGCCATTTGAAGTTTTAATAGTCTGGTGACTTAAGTAACACCATTCGTACCAGGGTGTAACAGTAATTGTAGCTATCTTCTATTTAAGATGTAATAAATACTTTTTGACTAGTACCAAGTCACGCACATTGATATTTTCAACACTTTTTCATTTCCTTCTTTGTCGCAGATTCGACAAATAATCTTGAGACAATTTCTTCCAAAAGCTTTGAATAATTTTTGAAATTAACTAATAAAGATTTAACGTCTTAATGTTAGCCTCTCCTAAATTCTCTTAAGGTAGTGCTGACAGAGGTGAACCAATTAAAAAAATCTCTTGGAATAAGCACTTTCAAGTTCTATAGGTCTTCCTCGAAGGACCATTCTTTGCTGTATAAATTGTTTAATAATCGTAGCTGCAGCAAAAAATCAATTGGATACCAAAGGTTTATTTTGACAAATCAATCAAATGTTTAAAAAGTATGTTAGCCAAAACCGCGTTAACTGGTCGCGTGAGTCCTTGATGTCGACGTGGAACCAGCTTTAAAGTTAATGAAATACAGGTTGCCACATTATAAAAATAAGTTCAACAATGGTATAGTAAAAGTTTGGTATACTTTGTAAATTATAGTATGATATAGTAAAGTATGTTAGCCAATAATGGTATAGTAGGGTATTGTAGAAAAAAGCTATGGTATATTATAAGGTAAGTTATGGAAATGTAGAGTATGGTGTGATAAGATACGGTGTAATAAAGAGATAATATGGTATTGTATAACAAGGTATAATATGGTCATTGTATGGTCTAGTAGAGTATAGTTTAAGTTTAGTAAGTATGATGAAAACAGTTTGCTTTGATATGGTTTTGTATGGTATTGAATACTGAATAATTGTATTGTAAGATAGAATACGGAACGTTATAGAAGGTTATAGCAGGGTCAAAAATATGGTACAGAATGCTATAGCAAATGATGGAATAATAAGCTATAGCAATATATGATGAAGAGATAGTAGGGTATAGTAGAAATTTTATGGCAAAGCTGGCATATGTCATGGTAAAGATATGGTATGTTACAGTTCTGCAATGGTTTTGTTGCACATGCCAAGGCCACTGGCTGTGAAAACGTTGCGCATTCAACTTTTAGTAAAGGCCGTTGTGAAGTTTTCTTGTACATGTAGTTTGTTAAACCTTCATGAGTATTATAGTATGTTATGGAATAATAATGTACTTTATACCATAGCACGGGCTAAAAAAAAGTATTTTATGGTGTATAATAAATTATGGTATGATAAGAATATAGTACAGTATGGTATAGCAAGTTATGGAGTGGTATACTATATTTTACGGCAAATATATGGATAGTATGGTATGGTATTGTGTAGCATAGTAAGGTACGGTATGATAAAGTAATTATGTGGTATGATAAAGGTATGATTATGCTAAGGTATGGCAAGGTTTTGTGCGATAGGAATAGTAAAGTATGACATATCTTAGGTTATGTAGTTGTTTGTTAGAGTAAAATATAGTATGATATATTATGGCTGGTATAATGTAGTATAGTTGGATATGGTAGGGAACAGTAAGTTATGGTAAGGTATGATGTGGTGTGGTAGAGTGTAAGGTATACTATGGTATGCTACAGTATTATTTTATTGTATGGTATACTGAAGCTTCATAAGTTAAATAACGGTAAATTAGGCTATAGTAATTTATAGTATAATAATATATGGCATGGTATCTTAATTAATAAAACCTTTGTTGCGAAAATTTCTGACACGAGTGATGACGCTGGTCTGATAGATCGTACACGTTGTTGTTGAATATAACAAAATTGCTATCAAAAGAAGACAAAAAGACTTTAGAACTTAAAAAGTATATTTCTTAAAATTTTAAGGCATAAAGCAAATATGTTATTCAACTTTTTTTAAAATACGAAAAGAATTATCGCAAACAACGCCAATATGTTCCAAACATAAAAACTTATTGCACGTTTCATAACAATATATATATATATATATATATATTCTTTCGATTCTTCTTATGGCCACATTATAGACATCTTTCTGATCTTCTCTCATGTGGTGCTTCTTCTGGTAGTGGTATATTACAAATTCCGGAAATTCAGATCCAATTGGTTTTTGGCAAATTGGTAAATTGAACTCCAACTTTTAGATGGGGGTTCAATTAGAGTTAATGCTATAAACCTCCAAGAAAAGTTCTTCTCAAAATCTTCTTCCTAGTGCTTGCAACATGTATCACTTGAGAATTTTTGCCGGATATATTCAGTATACTATAAAATACAGCCGTTTGTCAGCGTCCTGTTGGGCTTGCACAATTATAGTTTGCTGAAAGTTGATCAACTATATCTACTCCGTCTTTTGTATGATTATAATCTACTATAATCTCCGGCTTTTTAGTTTTAGCATCTATTTTATCGTCATCATGACTTCTCCAAAGCCTTTGATAGACTCGATGACAATCTATTAATAGTTAAGCTTTCGTCATTAGGCCTAAATAATTCATTAGTAAATCTATTTCCATCCTATTTGTCAAATCGTGATCTTTATGTTCAGTGTTTAGGCCATAAATCTATATATTACAACCAAACATCTGGAGTACCTCAAAGATCAGTATTAGGGCCACTATTATTTTTACTGTTCATAAATGATATTGTTATGGATTTTAATGTTTCGAATCTTTTATTCGCAGATGACCTCAAAATTTTTTGTGAAATATTCGCTATTTCTGATTGTGTCAAACTGCAGGAGAATTTGAGTAATTTAAATGAATGGTGTATAAATAATAAGTTACCTTTAAATGTAAAAAAAATGTAACGTAATATCGTTTAGTCGCAAACACTATATTCCCAAATAATTACAGTTTGGACAATGTCACACTAACAAGATCGGATTTAATAAAAGATCTTGGGATTTACTTTATACCTCACATTGAAAAAACAACTTCGTCTGCATATCGATAATGGAATTGTCCGCGAATTAATTCTCGAACTAATTATATTTTTTATCAACGACCACATAGGACCAACATATACAAATCATCTCCTATATACCAAATGATTCATAATTATTCAAAGGTTAGTAGTGTAGCAAAGCGGGTTCTGCGTGAATTACAAAAACTGCCACTAGATGGCGTTGGTGGCGCTGCTGTAGCGCTCACGGACCCGCCGTTATTTTTGGTCCAATTGAATTGCGGAAAAAACAGGCATTATCTATAAGTGACGTAGATGTCAAATTTAAAGAAAAGCATGCGCAAAGAACGTTACCGTAAGGGCATTAACGCTTAACTTTGTTATTATTGGTCCAATTGAATTGCGGAAAAGACCGGTATTATCTATAAGTGACGTAGATGTTAAATTTAAAGAAAAAACATGCGCAATGAACGTTGCCGTAAGGGCATTAGCGCTTAACTTCGTTATTATTGGTCCAATCGAATTGCGGAAAAGACAGGTATGATCTATAAGTGACGTAGATGTCAAATTTAAAGAAAAGCATGCGCAATGAACGTTGCCGTAAGGGCATTAGCGCTTAACTTCGTTATTATTGATTCAATCGAATTGCGAAAAAGACAGGTATGATCTAGAAGTGACGTAGATGTCAAATTTAAACAAAAACATGTGCAAAGAACGTTGCCGTAAGGGCATTAGCGCTTAACTTCGTTATTATTGGTCCAGTCGAATTGCGGAAAAGACAGGTATGATCCAGATGTTGCGTAGATGAAAAAGACATATTTTTTTATGTGCCGCAGCGCTCGCGGACCCGCCGAATTTGAATAAATTATAGATAATATTCATATGCAACATTGTAACTTAGTTTTATGAAGAATGCAAGTTTGTTATTTTACGTTTCATTTAAACGACTAATTAAAATTCAATATATGTAATTTGCAAGTTAATTATTATAAAAAATGCAAGCAAGTAATTTTATGCTTCATTTAAACGACTAATTAAAATTCAATATATGCAATTATTGCGTTCCACGTAAACGACTAATTAAAATTCAATATATGTAATTTGCAAGTTAATTGTTATAAAAAATGCAAGCAAGTAATTTTATGCTTCATTTAAACGACTAATTAAAATTCAATATATGCAATTATTGCGTTCCACGTAAACGACTAATTAAAATTCAATATATGTAATTTGCAAGTTAATTATTATAAAAAAATGCAAGCAAGTAATTTTATGCTTCATTTAAACAACTAATTAAAATTCAATATATGTAATTTTTGCGTTCCACGTAAACAACCAATTAAAATTAAATATATACAATTTGCAAGTTAATTATAATAAAAAATGCATATCCTTGATAAAACCACATTTGCATGAAACGAATTTAGCTATAAAAGTCGAAGCACATCAACCAACAATCCAGTCGTGAAAGTCGCTTCACCAGTGCCAGTTAGTATTCAGCGAGCAGTTTCCAGTTGTTTTTATTGTAAGTACCTTTAATAATTTTTTTCAAAATTTTTTTCAAATTTTTTTTCCAAAATTTTTTTTCAAAATTTTTTTCCCCAAAATTTTTTTTCCACAATTTTTTTTTTCCAAAATTTTTTTTCAATATTTTTTTTCCAAAATTTTTTTTCCAGAATTTTTTTTCCCAAAATTATTTTTCCCCAATTTTTTTTCCAAAATTTTTTTTCCAAAATTTTTTTCCAAAATTATCTTCCCAAAATTTTTTTCCAAATTTTTTTTCAAATTTTTTTCAAAATTTTTTTATTATTTTAGATGAGTTTCCTGGAAAAATTAAACGAATTTACCTCATCTACAGATACTGAAATCAAACCGATAATAAAGCTAAAGGACCTGCAACCCAACGTTCCAAATAAAATTCATCGTGTTCAGCTTGTCAAATCCAATTTTGGAGGGGAATCCATTCTAGTGGAATTGGGGGAGAACGTCACCTTTCTACCCAAAAGGTCTACCGAAATTTACAAGAATCACATTGCAGATCTAAACAAAGGGGACTTCAGTTTAATTTTTATTGGCCTGCACGAGATATCCAAGAGTTGCGCTCCAAGGACCCTTTTTAAAATAGAGAAAAATTGAAGAAATTCTTAAAACTCGACACAATATTTGTACATATTCAGATATAACACTTGAGGTTTAGTGCTTTAAGGTATGCGTCAAGACAAACATATTTGGGAAAAAGTCATTAAATTTGAAGAAAGACTTAAGCAACTTCGTAAAGATATTAAACTGTACGAAGACAAAGAAAACGTTATAAAACAGTTGGGAAATTTAAATTTGGACAATATAAGAATACCGAAAAAAACATGTTACCCCTTAAGACGAATACAACCAACATCAGTTCCGATGACGCCAAGGATGGACAATTGAATGGCCAAATTAACAAGACATTTACAATATCGTGCATCTCATTATCTGCTATATGTATTTTATTACTAAAATTTCTTTATAAATGTATTCAAAGAAGATTTCGATCCTCGTGTCATGTTGCAATAAACAACTAAAAATATACAAAAGGTGTTTTATTAAAACTCAAAAATTTTTCATTTCATTTCATTTATTAACATAAAAAAAAATAAAACAAATTATATTTTTTAATTTAAACTTTTAACCACTTCACTTAGAGGACGGTGCTCCATTAGACAGTCGTGAATTATGATGCAGTAGGCTTTGCTGTCTGCTGGAAATCCAATATCCGTTTCGAGCTCGAGTCTCACGTCCACAGTGGAGGACTTCATGGTTTCTTCCTGTTTTGAGCAATCTATGATAAATAGGGCTCTGTTCTTGAACTCCTTGTAGGTCAGTATAGGATGTTTTTCGGCTGAGCCATGCATATAGCTGGGGTAAAATTCAGCATAATTATGGTAAGCCATGGCGTAGTCGTTTTTGACAAAGTCCAACATGTTTCTTTCATTAGGCCAATACTCTCCGTTCAGTGACAGTCTAATGTTGGTTACATTGACATTGTCGAAAGCCATTGGATCTTGTGCAGTATTGTTTCGTTTATTGGTTTGGAAGCATACAATAACAAATCTTGGGCGTTCAACGGCCATAGTAGTTTTAACAGCCCAAATTTCTCTTCGCGAACCGCTCGTAACTGCAGGCAACTCATTAAGTTCCCATTTTCGGAACGGTATCAGTATAGGTGTATCGCTTCTAATGGCCTCCATCAATTTTATTTTAATTTCATCATTGGGATATATATGTTTGATTTTCAAATCAATGGTTTCGATCTTAATTGTTGCAGAAGTGTTTGTTGTACCAGTAGAAGTAGTTTTTTCTTTAATCATAAGACAATCACTATCATCGCGAGCGCGAACCAATCGAATTGTTTGCCTTCCACAAGTGATCATTGGGTAATCGTTGAATATGTTGAAAATATGCTTGAGCGGCATCAAAAAACTAAACGATTTTGTGGAAGCGTCCATAGGAGGGTTGGAAGTACCATTCCAACCAGCGATAGCCATGTGATTTGTATCTAATGCGCTGTAGTTGAGAAGAGCTCGTACAGCGCTCACTACTCCAGGATCACGAACCGTTTCAATCTCTCTTGCACTCTCGCTGTACGTGCATGAGTCAAAGAGAAAGGCACAAAAGTTGGGTACCAGAGAAACATCTCCTCCTCCTGTTACCTCCAATTTTCCCTTGATTTCGAGCAATGACTCGTTCATGGCAAAAAATGAATCCACTTGATTGACAACAAATTCCACCACATCATTGTTGTTGAAGGATTTGATGAACGGTGAGCACGTTCGATATTCCATCCTTCTAATAGACTCATCATAACGGGGTTGTTGGTAGAGGTTAAAACTCGGATCAATGCTTTCAGTACGTGAACGTTTACCGTAGTCCCCCATTTGTACGTTTTGACGATTTACCATATTTTTTTATGGTTAATCCAAGCGATTGAAGAAACAATTTATTTGCAGGCGTTAGCTCTCGTTGACTCGGAGGAGGTCTAGCAGCGAATGGTGTTATTGAACTGACCGCGTTGTTCTTATAATCTATCACCAAACCCATTTATTATCGTCTTACTAACTCTAGATGAAGGACACTTTGTTCTCCTCGAAAATTTATGGGCTTAAAGTTTTGGTCTACAGCCAGCACTGTGATGTTGCTAATTTCCCCGGTATTCGTAACAGGTAGATATATTGGGTTATTAGGTCTTTCCACAATTGCGTAGCCGGCGTCAACTGTAATCGGAAATTCAAAGATGGTGTGGACAGGCCTGTTTCCGTAGAAGGCACCTTCGGTAATGTTGGACTCAAAGCGAATGTTTGATACTTTTATAATGTTGACGGGGAGATCTGAAGAGTGTACAACACCGGGGGCCAGTACCTTGTTGGAAAATCCCAAAATCTGCCCAAGACTATTGGGGTGATTCTCAAAAGTAATTGCGTGACGTTTGCTGTATATTTCACACTTGAGGGTGTTGTTGTTTGGCTTCAACGAAAATAGTGTATCACCCGTATTTGGAGCAATAGAATTTTGAATTAGCTTCTCAATGTCAGTTATTTCGTAGCAACCGGTAGGAATCGCGACTTCTCTCAACTTTCCTCTATCGTTGTTTTCGTAGTAGAAAAATTTCTCACCGTCAATATTGGGTATCGAGTTGTATGAGTGGAAGCCAAGTACTGCTAGGAAATATCTTTTTTCAGAATCGAGCACAATTGGGGTCGGAGGCGTGAACGAAAACACGTGAGTGTGACTCGTTAGCGTCAAAAGCAAAGACATGACTAATGCATATCAATGGGAGGTAGTACTTAAATAAAAAAAATGCTTCAAAAAAAAAAAAAAAATTTATTTATAAGTAATTCCACAAAATAAACATGTTGGTATCTCATTACCGCAAACATCACTCCATCGATGAAAATCATAATTTTGACATGGTAAAAATTGTGTTAGTTCTTGTTGGTATTTCTGGGGAATTTCTCGCCAAACCTCGTAGGTAATGTTCTTCATCAAGAGTTTAATGATGTCTCTCATTTCATTAAACTCTCGATGTTGCTCCATCATATAGGAATTGTAGACAGAGGTGTCCGCAGTTGATTTGTTGATAGTTTTGATATTGGTCGTTGTTGTAATAGATCCGAACATTCTTCCCCACATAGTTCACGAGTTCTTTCGGTGGCTTCAAGTCACCAAATGAATCAAAATATTCAACAACATTGTTTATCTTTCTATATGCTACCCAATGAGTCCCCGGATTATTAGAGTCATCCAAATTTATGATAGCGCATTCGCGTTGCCGGGGCTGTTGATGTGGTAGAGAGTCACGCATGAAAACCCCTCTAAAATGAGGAATTTTTAAACGTTTGACATATCGCAAAAGGTCCACATCATATAACGGTCTATTGGGTAGCTTTATTGGTAGTTTTTTTGTTTCTTCATGTACAATCCAAAACCTCCGCGAGCGTTCTTTTTCATATACAAACCGGATCCTTTTGCCCCAATAACTTCCATAGCTTTATTGTGACGTTGATCTTCTTCCAATTTCTTTTGCGCATTCTTAGCATCGATTACGGTTTTAGCTATTCCTGCTGCCCCACCACTAAGGGCTCCAAGTGCCGAAAGGCCCGCAAACAGAGGAATCAATGGTAGAAATCCTCCAGATTTTCCTTCAAAAGGTATCGTTCTGGGCAGTCGAATTCGCTTTTTACCACCAGCTTTCCTTACGGCGACTTTCGCGGCTCTCAAAGCTTGCGAGGCGGCCTTCTGTAGAGTTGTGGAAGGACTATTTTTCATAGCCTTTTTAACCTTGCTGATTACGTGATTTCTAAAGGAACTCTTCTTCTGCTGCCCCACCCCCATTCCAAGTTTACGTTTGATCTTCATGCCCCCGGTCACCGCCAAAGCAGCTGCTCTTTCTCCAAGCGTTGCGTCCTTTGATTTGACACGTGTCCAAGCTTTGTTTTCGAGTATTTGATCTGCCTTATGTCGATCGTTCAAGGACTTGTGTTGAGCGTATGCAATGTCGTGCTCCTTACAGGCAGCGTCTAAGGGATTAATGCCCGAATCACCGCGTGCTAAGCGTTTTTGTAGCTTTGTGCCCGGACCACAGTATTGGTAGGTCGGAATGTGGAGCTCAAAGGGCAGATTGTTTATGAGCGAATTTAAGACACCTTTACCTAAGTAAAGACTCATTTGAACTGATGACATATCATCACGTTATATATATTTATATACACAACAACTTGCTCCTCAAGCTTGTCACACACACACACACACACACGTAAACGTGACGTAAACGTCGAAAAACGTCTCACACGTCACGTAAACGTCTCGCACGTCACGTAAACGTCGCGTAAACGTCACACACGTCACACACGTCACGTTTTACGTCACACACGCAAACATGGTGGCGACGGTGATGGTGACGTATCATCACGTTATATATTTATACACAACGACTTGACTAAAAATGTCATACAATGAAGGTCATTCAACAGAAACAAACGCTTCCGATTGAAAACTTGGACTTTACCTCCAAGCATGAGAAAAGTAAACATGGCGAGTTATTACCAAACTCGTTTCGTGCAATGATATGTGGACCGAGTGGGTGTGGTAAAACAAACGTAATGCTGTCATTACTGTTTCATCCGAATGGCGCGAAATTTAAAAACGTTTACGTTTACTCCAAATCTTTGTATCAACCGAAATACGAGTTGCTTCAAGAGGTACTAAGTAAGACGAAAGGAGTAGGCTATTTCCCGTTCAAAGATAATGAGGAAATAATAAGTCCCGCTGAAGCTAAATCAAATTCCATATTCATATTTGACGATGTAGCTTGTGATGGGCAACAGAAAATTCGGGAATATTACTCAATGGGCCGTCATAAGGATATTGATGCTGCTTATCTATGCCAAACGTACTCAAAAATACCCAAACAACTGATTCGAGACAATTGTAATTTAATTGTACTCTTCAAGCAGGATGAAATAAACCTGAGACACGTATTCGATGAGCATGTGTCACCTGACATGAGTTTTGATCGCTTTAAAAAACTCTGTTCTGAATGTTGGAGCGATCAATATGGTTCTATTGTTGTTGTAAAAGATTTTGCTCTCAACAATGGAAGGTATCGTAAAGGATTCGACTTGTATATAAAAATGTAATTCCATGTGGTGTATGATTAATATGCAGCAAGATGTTAAACCAGCAGGATGTTCGTAAACGTAAAGTTCTACAACTCTCACGTGATATACGTCGAAAATATCTAGCTCTCAAGTTGGGTAGATCTGAGCAGGATCGGACATTAAATACATTATTTAAACCCCTAATAAAACCTCTAAAAGAAATTGTTACAACGTCTCATGAATCTGCACAAGTTTTAAAAAATGTAAAGAAAGAAGAAGAATCCAAAGAGGAAGAACCCGAAGTAGAAGAACCATTAAAAACAGAATATACAAGCCATCCCACTAATTTTATTCCGATGGAAGATGTAGCTCAGACTGGGGGTGATGATGATGATGATGATGATGATGAGAGTGTATATTCCAACGCTTCAGAGCCGGCCTCAGAACATATTTCGGATGAGGTCTTCAGAGAGTATCTGGAGCAATATCCCGAAATATCACATAAGTATATGCTTGATTACTGGAATAAGAGTCCAAATATAGACCTAGTTTACGGTCCAGTTTACGATTCGACTCACTCTAAATGGCTTCTCGGAGGGAAAAATATCGATTTTGATCGGAATACTGGAGCTATTATAACAGAAGGGGGTTATGTTAAAGGGACACCTGGTCTCTACCAACTGATATTTTATGATGAGCCTGAAGATTATACCGATGATGATAAATTGGCATACAAGACGATTTTAAATTTAACTAACGCTCACAGAAACACAGCTGGACGTCTAAAAGGTACATCGAGATCAAAATATCTAGATATTATTAAACCTATGTTTCCTCCCCCACCGAGAAAGCCATCGAAATCGACTAGCAGTATATCGAGATCTGGAGTTGGACTTGCAATGGTCTACAATGAGAACCCTATTGATTACGTGTACTGGGATGATGTCAATGAACTTGTGGAACGGCTTAAACTGCTAGTAGCTTCCAAACACGCTGGAAATACATCACACAACAACGAAATAGTTGCAATCATTAATGAGCTGAGAGAAGCCAACGTTATATACTAATGTAACACATCGTTTTAATGTTATTTGCAAGATGAGTCTCGACAAATTCGGACGTCGGTCGACGACGATGTCAAATAGACCTCCTCAATCTCTGCTCCGTAATACGTTATTAAAGTTTCCACAAACGGCTGAAGGGAACGTCGATATTGGCAATGTGAGGATAAGCAATGTGTTACCACCTTCAGCTAGTTCTGATGCTGCCAGTAAAGAATACGTTGACTCTCAGTTAAATATAAGAGTTGATAATTTGTTTAACCAATATAAAAACGCACTTGTAGCTTTACAAACTAAAACTAGGGAAATTGATGCGTTCGTAACTAAGGATCCTCCTGTATATGCTGGGGATATTGCAACAAAAAAATATGTAGATACCAGCATTGTAACTGCTAAACAGCATCTACGGGGTGATATAAAAAACGCTCAAACTAGCGTTGAAAATCAATTGGCGAATACTGTGAAAGTTTTAGATAAAAAACTAATGGGAACTAATTTAAAAATAGATATACCTAAAGAAATTGCTAGTGTGATAGGCACCCAGTTTGCTGAAATCGAGCGAAAAATAACTGTTGATGAAGGTATTGTGAAAGATTTGGTTAAAGCTCACCAAGAAACGGCCGAGTTAACAAATAATTTGAAAAAAGAAATGACTGCTAATGATTTTATTTTGAGAGATTTAATTAAAGCTAACCACGAAACCGCCGAGTTAACAAAGAATTTGGAAAGAGAACTAAACCAATTTCGTAATACTGCTACAGTATCATCACATATTTGAACTGAGGCTGGATATAAAAAAAATCTGGAAGATGATGGAAAAAAGAATTGAAGCGAAATACTCCTTAAATACTTCAACACAGTTGCACTTGCTTTAGAGCTCTTCAAGATGTCTAAAGAAAAAATTCAAGTTGTTAATGAACTCCATGCTCCAGCACGTAGGAATTATCCGCGACGTAGAACAATCATTAAAGGTCTCGATAATTTATGGCAAATGGACTTGGCTGAAATGCGACCATATGCACACCAAAATAAAGGTTACAAAATGATTATGGTTGTTATTGATTGTTTCTCAAAGTACGTGTGGACGATGCCTCTAAAGACAAAGACTGGAGTTGAAATTACCAAAGCTTTCTCCAACATATTAAAACACAGCCGACGACATCCTAAAAATCTTCAAACCGATCAAGGCACAGAGTTTTTCAATACAAATTTCCAAAAATTAATGACGCAATGCAACATTAATCATTACAATACGTTTAGCGTTAAAAAGGCTGCGATAGCTGAGAGATGTATTAGAACTTTAAAGACAAAACTATACAAGTACTTTAGTTTGCAAGGTACCTACCGATGGATCGACATTTTACCGAAAATTGTGGAAGAGTACAATAACACGAAACATTCGAAAATACGATGTAAGCCTTCGGAGGTCAACAAGTCAAACGAGAAGGAAATTTCTCGAAAATTTTACTCACATTTAAAGATTGCTGGACCACGTAAACTTAACGTTGGCGACATTGTGCGCTTAAGCAAAGCCAAGCATATTTTTCAAAAGGGATACACTCCTAATTGGAGTACCGAGCTCTTTAAAATTACTAAAGTCAAAATAACCAATCCCGTAACTTATCTGCTTGAAGACATGTTGAGTACACCAATCAATGGGGCTTTCTACGAGGAGGAATTGCAAAAGACGAAAGCACCCGATGTCTACCTCGTAGAAAAGGTGCTTAGAAGAAAGGGGAAGAAGGTGTACGTGAAATGGTTGGGTCTTGATAACAAGCATAACAGTTGGATTGAAAACACTGATTTTGTATAGAATCTTATGGAAAATACGAACAAATTTAGCAATTCAAGGGGCCTTTTTTGAATAACCTTCAAATTTATCATTTCCCTCATAGTGGGGGTATATAAATACAAGTGTGTGAACCTACATTTTATTCAGTCGTGTGCATCTGTGTAATTTAAATCAACATGAGTAGTCAAGATAGTGGTTATAGTTCTTGTGAAATTGTTTTCGAAAGTGACTCAGCATCGTCGTCGTCGTCGTCACCGTCGCCGTCGCCAACACCTTCTTCACCTTGTGCAGTGTCGCTTAATGATTATGCTATCGACCAAGCTTTAATTTCATACGAGTATGCTGCTAAATTGGAGCGATACCATCTGCTGGAAACGAACTTTTCCCTGAGAAGTTATGCACTTTTGTGTGGAATAAGTCCAACGAGAACCTTTAATCCCGCAATAACGCTAACACCTTTACTTCGACCTGGAAGAATTTCGTTTGGTACATTTGAGTGGACTACTTTTATTGAATTGCTGCGTCAGAGATACGATGACTTTTTTCACGAAAATCTATCATCACCTCCTGACGAATACGATCCTGTAGTTTTCCCTTGTGGAGACTTTTGTAAAGTCACTCAATTAGTGTATGACGATACCAAGTTTCTACTTGTAAACAAACACGGAGTCGAGTTCTATCTGGACGAGAATGATGTTTCCGACATCCTTGAAGCAAATTACAATTTGGTGAAGAACTACATTTCGTTGCTGGAAGACTTGAACTTTAATACATTTTACTGTAATTTAATAGATTCTACACGAGCTTATTTTAGTGCTAATTTCAATAGTATTTGTGACGACATTAGTAGATTTAATACTTTAATTTTAATTTGTGCTGTTATGCCAAATTGTTTAGAAAAAAATGCTCTACAAGAGTACATGTATTACTATAAAGATGATGTTATTAATGATATATATAATCATTGTTCAAATTAAAAAAATGTATCAAGTTTATTTAAATAAAACACTTCTTTCTTATATTTTATTTTTTATTACCCAAGCAAACATAAAAAAACTACAAGCCATACAATAACTAAACATACATAAAACAATACATAAAAACTATAAATAATTCATTAGGCACACATAGTTCAGTCTGAAAATCGCACTCTTATTTTCATGTAATTCATATCGAAACCAAGCACAATATTTCTGCATATTCAATAAATATTTCAAAATTATGGCAAGCTAATAATCAGTAATCACATCTAAAAAAAGGAAAAATTAACATTTATACCCCCACGGAAGGGTGTCATGCGATTGGGGAAGTAATTGACGTTTATCGTCATAGGGACTAAGTCCAATTTTAGTCTGCCGGATGCTGTATACATCATGCAAATAAGATCGAATAGTGTGTTGAGTGATATATTTTTTGGTAATATTTTTCAAACAATTTAGATAGTCTTCAAATGTAATTTTATTTTTTACTACATTGGACTTAACCCCCTTTGATTTCTTTACAACTTTACCGTCTTGAACTTTATAACTATACATTTTAGAGCGCAAGCCTACAAAGTGTGTCATAATTTTGCCGTTACATTCATCCTTCATTAGACCGGGGATTTTTTTGTTGGCTAAAGGAATCTTATAGGTGTTATTGGCGGGGTAATCTGAAGTATCAAATTTTTCTAAATGATCTCCAATAAGACTTTTGTAAACGTCATCGCAATTTAATTCGTAAATAAAACTATCGGTGTCCGTGTACATTAATTTTAAATTTTCCACCCCCATAGTTGGTAACATGAAATTATAGTGAAAATCATACATACAGGTTTTAGAAATGTCCAGGATAGCCATGCCGATATACAGGGGTTTGTTGAAGAGTAGTTCAGCCTTTTTTAATTCGATAGCCATCAGTTTGTCATCAAAAACTCTTCGACTATGAAATCGGGGGCTGGCTATCAAATTTTTTGCACCATAACGACCCTCGTAAGAAGTAAGTAATTTCACTACCCTATGAAGCCTAATGTTTTCCATAGTCTTACCGAAGACAGCATTATTGGCAAGTTTAAATTGATTTTTCTTAAAATTACTTGTGGCCACAGTCCTTAAACGAGTATTCAGCTCGATATAGGACTTTAGCCAAGCTGATTGTTTAAATTTTAATACTTTATGAATTTTGGTTAATTTTAAGCCATGTTCGAGAGCTTGCTTCAAATTGCGATAATGCAGAGTATATTCTTTTTTTGGGTAAAGGGTGGTCATTAATTTGGACAATTTGGAACCTGGAGGTTTGCGGTGTTCTGGACAAAATGGGAAATCCTTGTGCTCGTCATGTAAACTTTCCGGATACTCCAAATCTACTTGTAAAATATATCCGACGGGTGAATCGTCGGGAATCTGAGTAATGTCGATGTTTGTATTGGGCTCCCATTCAAACCCCCCATAGGGGAGGAACTGCGACATAGCCCACCCATATAAATTGTTTACGTCAAAGTACATAAGGTACTTGGACGGTTTAGAAGAATCGTATTCGGGCATGTATTTATTGTTGGCTTCAGAATATCTGTTTGAACAAACAGATATTCCTCCACGTATTGATGCCTCAACAAACAACAACATGTCGACATCTTTTAAAATTTGTAATTTACATTTCGTGTACTTGAGCATGCAATCCCAAGTATATCCGGGCATAGTATAGTACCATGCCGGATCTAGTTGGTAAGTTTCCAGAGCAGTTGTTCGAAAGTTTTCCATAACGTCACAAAGAAGGAGAATGTCGGTTCGCATATACAAATCTGCATATTCGCCTAAATTTTGAATTTGGAAAGCTTGCCAAACGTTTTGCGCATGAGTGTAATCATCCGCGGAAATATGACAATCATTTAATTTGTTGTAAAAACTCTCAATTGCTGGAAGACTAGTGGTATCATTTAGCTTATCAATACTATCAATGTAATCGTATGGAAAAACACCTTTCCTCGTCAACAGTTTGAACGTTTCATTAGTCAAGTTACCAAATTCCCTTTTTAATGTAACCAACTCCTCTATTTTTAGTGTAGACACCAACTCATCGAGACTGGTACCCAAAAATCTAAAGGAGTCTATATATCTGAATTTAATTTTAGTTTCTGGTTCATACTGCGTAAAAGAAATGTATTTTTCCATATTCACAGGTAGTACACTCAAAGGTCCACGTTTAGCAAGATCTCTTATTATAAAATGGCTGTCGTATCCACTAAGATTATGGAAAACTATTGGTACTACAAATAGTTTTTTAAAGTTTAAATTGCATGATTGATGTGCGAACCCTCTAAACAGCCCAGTAAAATGATCGTGATCTTTAACGATAACATCTTTTTCTTTAAACATATTGTCGCAAATGTGACAGCAGACACCGTTTGCGACAGTAGGCATACAAATAGGAACAATATTTAATAATTTAGATTCAATAAATTTCGCGACATCTAACAATTGATTCGCAAACCAGTCCATGCAATCTTCCCCTCTATAACTATTGTAGTATGAAATCTGATTATCGTAGCTGCATTTTAAGTAGAAACCTGCACTAAATGTTTTATGATGTTGATACTTGGTAGTTGTATGAGATATCTTTTTATCGCACTTTTCTAAAATTGACTCGAAATCGGCATAAACGACAAAAGGACATTTCTGCTTGTATACATGATTTTTAAATTCTACGTTATCATATGGGGGGAAAGAAATTTTGCAATCGTTACTATTTACGCATAAAATTTCGTGGTCCGTTAGTTTTTTTTCGCTTTGGAAATAATTCAAGCATCTATCACAAATAAATTTTTTATTTTTACTTTTGTTAAGTTGGTTTGAAACTAGTCTAGACATATTTTTAATCCAACAATAATGATATTTAATGGTGTTGGTAGTAGTGTCCTCATTGTTGACGGGAGGAGCCTCGTAGTCGTTTAATTTTGGAAAATATTCATCTTGAATTAAAAGTAAATTTACATGACGCGGCAGTTTATTTTTAGTTAAACGTGCAGGTACCACTACGTAAAATGATCTTTTATTAGTTTGATTTAGTTCTAAAGCGTATACGTTTACAGAGATATCATTTAACTTTTCAAATTTTGAAATTTGTGTTAGTTTCATAGGCAATTCTAAACCGTCTGTATTCAAAACTGTACTATAGTGGGGGTAAGTAGATGTATATGCAGATTCATTTTTAGCAGGGAACAAAAAACTCGTTACGGCCCAGTAAAAACACGCCAGGTCTGCATTTTTGACGTTTATGCATGCCTTTTTCGTTAATATTTCTTTTGGTAGTGGAATGAAGGATGAACCGTTCCCAATTTCAAATTTGTTAATAGCTACTTCTAATAAATTTATTTTTGACAACGCCCACCCACTGTCTTTTTCTTGAAATTCCGAAAGTTTATTTAAAATAAAATCTACAACACTTTTATACTCTTGAGCTAAATCCGTCCCCAAATCAACAACGAAATTTGGGGATCCAAAGTATTTAATGTCAATTACTTCCCCACCATCGCTATCATTTTTCAAAAAATCACCACAAAATGTAACATTTACTTTTAGCGACGTTGTATCATTTAAAATTTTACAAATTTTTGATTTAAATAAATTGTAAGCGGCCTGCAAAAAATCTTTTATCTCTTTGTGTTTTAAATTTATAATGACCCCAGTTCTAATTCGATTATTAAAAATCGCGTTTACGTCTTCCCATTTAACGCCCCCTTTAGTACCACGCCCCTCTCTAGTACCTCCTCCTACTACATGGGGAGGTGTTAATTTTATGATACATCGCAACCTTTTTAACTGCCCCATTTTGGTGTAAATTTTCCTTTTTTCCCCGACCGTGAAATTACATTTTTTTATCGCTAAAGAACATTTCCTAAGGTGATTACTGATTACTGATAGCCATTTGTTTTTATCTGAATATGTAGAAATATTGTGCTGAGTTTTAAGAATTTCTTCAATTTTTTGAAAAGCGAGTGCGAAATTCATGATGGTTCTAACCTAATTTTTCACTAATTTAAAAAGGTCCTTGGAGCGCAACTTTTGGATATCTCGTGCAGGCCAATAAAAATTAAACTGAAGCCCCCTTTGTTCAGATCGACAATGTGATTCTTGTAGATTGTAGTAGACCTTTTGGGCAGAAAGGTGACGTTCTCCTCTAATTCTAAGAATGGATTCCCCAAATTTTATTTGGAACGTAGGGTTGCAGGTCCTTTAGCTTAATTATCGGGTTGATTTCAGTATCTGTAGATGAGGTAAATTGGTTTAATTTTTCGAGAAAAAAAAAAAAAATTTTGGAAAAAAAAATGGAAAATAATTTTGGAAAAAAATTTTGAAAAAAAAATTTTGGAAAAATAATTTTGGAAAAAAATTTTGGAAAAAAATTTTGGAAAAAAATTTTGGAAAAAAATTTTGGAAAAAAATTTTGGAAAAAATTTTGAAAAAATAAAAAAAATTTTGGAAAAATAATTTTGGAAAAATAATTTTGGAAAAAAATTTTGAAAAAAAAAATTTGGAAAAATAATTTTGGAAAAAAATTTTGAAAAAAAATTTGGAAAAATAATTTTGAAAAAAAATTTGGAAAAATAATTTTGGAAAAAAAATTTTGGAAAAATAATTTTGGAAAAAAAATTTTGAAAAAATAATTTTGAAAAAATAATTTTGGAAAAAAAATTTTGGAAAAAAAAATTTTGGAAAAATAATTTTGGAAAAAAAATTTTGGAAAAATAATTTTGGAAAAAAAATTTTGGAAAAAAATTTTGAAAAAAAAAATTTGGAAAAATAATTTTGGAAAATTTTTTCATTAAAGGTACTTACAATAAAAACAATTGGCAACTGTTCACTGAACACTAACTGGTAGCACAATAACAAACAACTGGAAACTGCTCGCTGAATACTAACTGGCACTGGTGAAGCGACTTTCACGACTGGATTGTTGGTTGATGTGCTTCGACTTTTATAGCTAAATTCGTTTCATGCAAATGTGGTTTTATCAAGGATATGCATTTTTTATTATAATTAACTTGCAAATTGTATATATTTAATTTGTTTACGTGGAACGCAATAATTGCATATATTGAATTTTAATTAGTCGTTTAAATGAAGCATAAAATTACTTGCTTGCATTTTTTATAATAATTAACTTGCAAATTACATATATTGAATTTTAATTAGTCGTTTAAATGAAACGTAAAATAACAAATTTGCATTCTTCATAAAACTAAGTTACAATGTTGCATATGAATATTATCTAAAATTTATTCAAATTCGGCGGGTCCGCGAGCGTTACAGCACATAAAAAAATATGTCTTTTTCATCTACGCCACATCTAGATCATGCCTGTCTTTTCCACAATTCGATTGGACCAATAATAACGAAGTTAAACGTTAATGCCCTTACGGCAACGTTCTTTGCGCATGTTTTTCTTTAAATTTGACATCTACGGCACTTCTAGATAATACCAGTCTTTTTGGCAATTAAATTGAACCAATAATAACGAAGTTAAGCGCTAATGCCCTTACGGCAACGTTCATTGCACATGTTTTTCTTTAAATTTGACATCTACGTCACTTCTAGATCATACCTGTCTTTTCCGCAATTAAATTAGACCAATAATAACGAAGTTGAACGCTAATGCCCTTACGGCAACGTTCATTGCGCATGTTTTTTCTTTAAATTTAACATCTACGTCACTTATAGATAATACCGGTCTTTTCCGCAATTCAATTGGACCAATAATAACAAAGTTAAGCGTTAATGCCCTTACGGTAACGTTCTTTGCGCATGCTTTTCTTTAAATTTGACATCTACGTCACTTATAGATAATGCCTGTTTTTTCCGCAATTCAATTGGACCAAAAATAACGGCGGGTCCGTGAGCGCTACAGCAGCGCCACCAACGCCATCTAGTGGCAGTTTTTGTAATTCACGCAGAACCCGCTTTGCTACACTACTAAGGTTGAAAATAATCTTGACATTTTTAATTGTTCTGTTACATCTATTAAGCGAATATATTTGACCAATTGAAATATTACCGTATTTATTCAAAATATTTTTTTTTCTGTTACAGACTCCAATGGGTGCAACCATTTTTTTTCTTTTTTTGTAAAAGTTTTTTTTTATCAGGATGCACCCATTACTGTTTATTTCTTCTTTATATTTGTATATATGTTATATATCTATGTATATCTTATTTTGTGAATCTGTCTCGGAACAAGTATTGTATTACCTTATCCTATAATTGGGGGAAACCCTGTTGAGTATTGTAGGTAAATAAATAAATCAATAATTTAATAAAGGATCTATAGCTACCTGAAAATAACATTTTTTGAATTTAGATCTATGTAGCAGCCTAACCGTTGAAAATCAATAAAAACGGCTTACATGTTCCTATACTAACATTTCATGTTCCATACTTTGACATTAAAAAATATTTGATACAGAGTGATCAAAAATTTGAAATCCCATCTGATAGCTCAAGAATAAAGTACCTTTATTTTTAATAATATATATAATTACATCGATTTAGCATGAAAAATTAGGTTTTGTAATTTTAAATTACTTTTAATTTTGTAAATTTCAATACGGAATATTTATCTGTCTTTTCTATTAAAGACATTATAACCTTTTCATTTTTTAATATTGGCGAACAATTTCTTAATGAATACATAACAGTTATTTATTTTACAAATAGGAAAATCTAAAGAATAGTAAATTGTAAGCATTCAATTACATTTTCATTCATTTCACCAATGTCTCTATATATCCTCTCCCTGAACATTAAATTGTTATTAAAAAAATGGTCCAATTAATTTATTTTTGTAAATACCACACTACACATTCGTTTTAAATCAATATTGGTTACGACTTTTAATTGTAAAGTTTGGATTAATATCTGACCACCAGCGACAATTTTGTGATGAGACAGTTCCATTAGAAGAAAACGTTGCTTCATTGGCTTGTAAAAATCGGGTCTTCTTGTAACTCTCTTCGGATGAGAGAGCAAAATTCAAATCGTCTGTCATAATCCCTTGTTTGCAATGTGTGTATAATTTGTGGTTTGTATGGATAATATGTATTTCGTTTTAAAATATTTCCCACTGTATCTTTACTTACTGTAATATTTTGTAGCATGGACGCCCTTTTGCGCAATGACATTTTTGGATTTCCTGCAATAGAAAGCATCACTTCAAAGTCAGTATTCGGCATCTTAAATATATTTAATATTTTTATAACTGTTAAATGCCCAATATTTCTATAAGGATATTTATTATTAAAAATATCCGCTGCCTCTCTATATGTTTAAGTGCCTCCCACAGTCAAAACAATTTCTGTTTTTTCTTCACATGACTTAAAAGCTATCCGAAGGAAAACGATTTTTAAAAATATTTTCTAAACTTAAAAATAAAATTTTACTTTGAAAAATTATTTTTATTGAAACGTCTACAATGAATTCTAAGTCAAGACTACTTGAAAGCCTATAAAAATGATAAAACACATTTCACATAGAATCAGCATTTTAGAGTTTAACAAACTTAGAAAGTAATATAATAAGCAACTTAACATTTTTATTTTCACTACTATATACGGGGTCATTGCACATAAGTTCTCCGCCCTTAGAATTTGGCATGTTTCGTGGAGTGAAAAATGCCCTTGTGTGTGATTATGGGGGCTGGATTGGCTAGACGTTCATTTGGGGATTTTCTTCCTCTAAGGTAGGCGGCTGTACGAATTTCGGTGTTGTTTTCCTAATTATCTTAATAACGAAAATAGCTACGGCAAGTACTAGAAGGAGACAAAGTGAAATATTCCAAAAATGTGTCTTTGAATTATTCCTCAGGTGATTGAGTACAACTGGCTTAATTTGGTCTTGTTTTTCTTTAATTAAATGGATTTTATCGAGAGGTACGTCTTCTAAAGCTTTTCTGGACTTTCATGTTCACTTGGAGAATATGGTATTTTCACTTCTGGCAAAAATAACGGTTGACCTTCTGATAGAAATATTTCGTTAATGAATTTTTTATTTTCTTGAATAAATTAGCATCGGAAAGGAATAGAGATTAGGTAATTTCCTTTCAAAAAGGTAAAGTCCGATCTGCCACAGATCGTTTGAATTTTTGTTTGGTTGACAAAAATTCCAATATAGTGCGAATCGTCAATTTGCTGTATTATATTCTTGGTTATCTTGACAGGGGTTCTCCGACAGCTTTCTGGATTGGATTGCAGTTGCAGTACTTGAAATGTATAGTCCACTGTTTCGAATCCATTGAACAGAGCTTCTTCAGGGCAGGAGTAGTCAGGCTTGAGATCGATGCAAGGCAGCGATGCATATTGGTACGAATTTTCATTCATGATCAGAAAGGTATTTGGAGGAATTATAATTGTAGAATTAAGGGTAGGAACTGCGTAAAGATAGAAAAGGGAAAAATCTTCGGGAAAAACTATAGGAAGGTGAATAGCGAAAACGATTTTTGTGTCAGAGTAAAAAGCGTCAACTTTTATAATGTCGTAATATTTATGATTAAAATTTGAGAAAATTAATTCATTTGATGAACGATATTTCAACACTGTTTTTAAGATAGATTCTAATTATTAAAATTTTGAATTATATCTGTTGAAAGTGAAATCTGTTGATTTAATTTTTGTACTATTTCTTGTTGATTATATTGGATTTCATAGATGGCTTTATCGTAACGAATTGCGTCGTTGGCGTCTAGGTTTCCAGATATACTCTCAATTACAGATCCTAATCCGTCAATGAGACTTCGTTTTGTTCTTTTGGATGGCCATAAAGAATTTATTTTATTTTCTGCTATTTTTAATTGGTATAAAAGAGCTCATGCGATTTTTAAAGATTCAATTTCGATCTGAATAGAGGAAAGATCATAATAATGTAGAAAAGTGTGAAGGTTTGATTTTACTTTTGTATTTTTGTATTTTGCGTTATATTATTTATAGCAATTTGTATACATAGTCTTTTCTTTATAGGGAAAATTTGTTGGATTTTTGGTTTAGCCGCCCCATAAAGTACAAAGTCTATTAGAATTTGGTGGTTATAAGAGTTAAGGCATTTTTCCGAGATATTCATGCCTAAAATTGGCTTTTCCGCACTAGTATGATTAGTTTCATTTTCGTCCGTGTCGCTATTATTATCACCTCTATTATTTGGAACCCTACGGTTATCTGCAATCTCCTATTGCAAGTTCCAAATATTTACGATTATAGATTCGTTGTTTTCGTTTTGTTGGAAGATTGAATCCTCCGTATAAAAATCGAGTATCTCATTGGCATTCATTTCGATGCAAGAAAGGGCATCTGCATTAGTATTTGCTTGCCCTTTTTTATAATCTATTTCGTAATCAAATTCCTCCAACTTCAAACGCCATCTTAACAATTTTGAGTTGGGATCTTCGATCTTTGAGGCTCATAAGCCATTTCAATGGCCTATGGTCCGTCAGAACCCGGAACTTCCGGCCCCATAAATAAACCCGGAAATGCTTTGTAGCCCACACGATAGCCAGTAATTCTTTCTCAATAGTACTATATTTCTGTTCGGATTCATTATGAGTTCTTGATGCATAGGCAACAGGCCTATCTTTGCCAACAATACCCTGAGACAATACTGCTCCTAAGGCAACATTGCTTGCATCCGTAGTTAAAATAAACTCTTAAAACGGGGATATTGTAAGATTGGATCACTAGTTAGGAGAGTTTTGCAAGTCTCGAAAAATTTTATGAATTCTGGTGTATGTTCAATTTTGCATCTTTGTAAGAGGTTTTATCCGTCGCGCAAAGTCTTTAATAAATCTGTAATATCCAAGTAGTCCCAAAAACGAATTAATATCTTTGGTCGTTTTAGACATAGGATATTTTTTTATTACAGCGATTTTGTCTGGGTTGGGCTTGACCTCGTCTGGAATTACTATATGTCCCAAACATGCAACTTCTTTTTTTTAAGAATTCACATTTGTCAAGTTGTAATTTAAAATTGGAGTTTAAAAATTTTGTCGAGATTTGTAATATGTTCTTGAAAGGATGTTGAGAATATTAATATATCGTCAAGGTAAACGATGCAAATTTCGTTTTGGTAGTCCCCTAAATATATTGTCAATAACCCTCTGAAATGTAGCTGGAGCATTTTTCAACCTCATTGGCATACGAATGTACTCGTAATGTCCGTTCTCTACATTAAAGGCTGTTTTCGGGAATTTTGAGGGGACTGATAGTTATTTTGACTTTTAAATTTTCCTACAGAATTATCTGAATTGTTTCCTGAATTTTGACCTTTTTGATAATATTTAATATTATCTTCTTCTCGAATAAACTGAATTGCTTGTTCTAGACTTGCTGGTCTCATAGCCCGAATTATAGGACCTAAGAGTTCTCTTAAATCAGCTAGAAAGGATTTTAAACTTTGTTTTGTGAAAAATAATCTTTTTCAGTTTCTTTCGTCTCCCTGACAGTGTAAATTAATGTAACTGCAAATAGTATTGAGAAGTTGAATGATTCGTTCATGAAATTGATACGGCTATTCGTTAATTTTTTGTTTCATATTTACAAGATCCTGATTTAAACAATTTTCATCTCTCTGATCACCAAAATTGTCAATTAATGTTCTTTTAATTTCGGGCCAGGTATTTGCGCCATTTATGGCCACCACTTCCTCGGCTTTACTCTCTAATTTATATAAAGTACCATTTAATAATAAAATATTTTAAAAATTATTTAAGTTTTGCCTATCAAAATAATGGTTTAATATCGATTCCGTTGCACTAATGAATCTATGTAGTTTACTAAGACCATCAAAATTTGGAATTATTGATAAATTTTTCATATCCAATACTGGCACTGCCATGTTTTCCACTAAACTTAAATTATTAAAACTATCTAATAAATCTAATTCTTGGCGGTTAGAAATGTTTCAAAACTATCGATTTCACTCAAGGATTCGTTAGGAGAAGAGGAGTCTGACATGAAATAAAAATCTTGCCACATTAGCAGTTCGCTTCTTCTACTGATGACCAATGACTTCCACTGTGGAGTCCACAGCACCCAGAAAGAACTAAGTTCGGTTTTTCGTTAGAGTTAAAGTTAAAACTTACCGAGTTCCACGATGGATTTTCCGGCGAAATGACTGACTCCGCCACTTAAAAGTTTCCGAAGGGAGTAGTGGAGCAAAGTATGTTCTACCCCAAAGTTCCAAAAACTGCCACTAGATGGCGTTGGTGGCGCTGCTGTAGCGCTTACGGACGCGCCGTTATTATTGGTCCAATTTAATTGCGAAAAAGACAGGTATCATATATAAGTGACGTAGATGTCAAATTTAAAGAAAAGCATGTGCAAAGAACGTTGCCGTAAGGGCATTAGCGCTTAACTTTGTTATTATTGGTCCAATTTAATTGCGAAAAAGACTGGTATGATCTAGAAGTGTCGTAGATGACAAATTTAAAGAAAAACATGCGCAGTGAACGTTGCCGTAAGGGCATTAGCGTTTAACTTCGTTATTATTGGTCCAATCGAATTGTGGAAAAGACAGGTATGATCTAGATGTGGCGTAGATGAAAAAGACATATTTTTTTATGTGCTGTAACGCTCGCGGACCCGCCGGCGCTGTGAATTTTTTATATTCATATGCAACATTGTAACTTAGTTTTATGAAGAATGCAAATTTGTTATTTTGAGTTTCATTTAAACGACTAATTAAAATTCAATATATGTAATTTGCAAGTTAATTATTATAAAAAATGCAAGCAAGTAATTTTATGCTTCATTTAAACGACTAATTAAAATTCAATATATGCAATTATTGCGTTCCACGTAAACAAATTAAATATATACAATTTGCAAGTTAATTATAATAAAAAATGCATATCCTTGATAAAACAACATTTGCATGAAACGAATTTAGCTATAAAAGTCGAAGCACATCAACCAACAATCCAGTCGTAAAAGTCGCTTCACCAGTGCCAGTTAGTATTCAGCGAGCAGTTTCCAGTTGTTTTATTGTAAGTACCTTTAATAATTTTTTTTAAAATTTTTTTAAAATTTTTTTATTATTATTTTAGATGAGTTTCCTGGAAAAATTAAACGAATTTACCTCATCTACAGATACTGAAATCAAAACGATAATTAAGCTAAAGGACCTGCAACCCAACGTTCCAAATAAAATTCATCGTGTTCAGCTTGTCAAATCCAAATTTGGAGGGGAATCCATTCTAGTGGAATTGGGGGAGAACGTCACCTTTCTGCCCAAAAGGTCTACTACAATATACAAGAATCACATTGACGATCTAAACAAAGGGGGCTTCAGTTTAATTTTTATTGGCCTGCACGAGATATCCAAGAGTTGCGCTCCAAGGACCCTTTTTAAAATAGAGAAAAATTGAAGAAATTCTTAAAACTCGGCACAATATTTGTACATATTCAGATATAACACTTGAGGTTTAGTACTTTAAGGCATGCGCCAAGACAAACATATTTGGGAAAAAGTCATTAAATTTGAAGAAAGACTTAAGCAACTTCGTAAAGATATTAAACTGTACGAAGACAAAGAAAACGTTATAAAACAGTTGGGAAATTTAAATTTGAACAATATAAGAATACCGAAAAAAACATGTTACCCCTTAAGACGAATACAACCAACATCAGTTCCAACGACAAGGATGGACAATTAAATGGCCAAATTAACAAGACATTTACAATATCGTGCATCTCATTATCTGCTATATGTATTTTATTACTAAAATTTCTTTATAAATGTATTCAAAGAAGAATTCGATCCTCGTGTCATGTTGCAATAAACAACTAAAAATATACAAAAGGTGTTTTATTAAAACTCAAAAATTTTCATTTCATTTCATTTATTAACATAAAAAAAAAAATAAACAAATTATATTTTTTAATTTAAACTTTTAACCACTTCACTTAGTGGAAGGTGCTCCATTAGACAGTCGTGAATTATGATGCAGTAGGCTTTGCTGTCTGCAGGAAATCCAATATCCGTTTCGAGTTCGAGTCTCACGTCCACAGTGGAGGACTTCATGGTTTCTTCCTGTTTCGAGCAATCTATGATAAATAGGGCTCTGTTCTTGAACTCCTTGTAGGTCAGTATAGGATGTTTTTCGGCTGAGCCATGCATATAGCTGGGGTAAAATTCAGCATAGTTATGGTAAGTCATGGCGTAGTCGTTTTTGACAAAGTCCAACATGTTTCTTTCGTTAGGCCAATACTCTCCGTTCAGTGACAGTCTAATGTTGGTTACATTGACATTGTCGAAAGCCATTGGATCTTGTGCAGTATTGTTTCGTTTATTGGTTTGGAAGCATACAATAACAAATCTTGTTATTATGTATATATGTTTATATATATGTTTGATTTTCAAATCAATGGTTTCGATCTTAATTGTTGCAGAAGTGTTTGTTGTACCAGTAGAAGTAGTTTTTTCTTTAATGATAAGACAATCACTATCATCGCGAGCGCGAACCAATCGAATTGTTTGCCTTCCACAAGTGATCATTGGGTAATCGTTGAATATGTTGAAAATATGCTTGAGCGGCATCAAAAAACTAAACGATTTTGTGGAAGCGTCCATAGGAGGGTTGGAAGTACCATTCCAACCAGCGATAGCCATGTGATTTGTATCTAATGCGCTGTAGTTGAGAAGAGCTCGTACAGCGCTCACTACTCCGGGATCACGAACCGTTTCAATCTCTCTTGCACTCTCGCTGTACGTGCACGAGTCGAAGAGAAAGGCACAAAAGTTGGGTACCAGAGAAACGTCTCCTCCTCCTGTTACCTCCAATTTACCCTTGATTTCAAGCAATGACTCGTTCATGGCAAAAAATGAATCCACTTGATTGACAACAAATTCCACCACATCATTGTTGTTGAAGGATTTGATGAACGGTGAGCACGTTCGATATTCCATCCTTCTAATAGACTCATCATAACGAGGTTGTTGGTAGAGGTTAAAACTCGGATCAATGCTTTCAGTACGTGAACGTTTACCGTAGTCCCCCATTTGTACGTTTTGACGATTTACCATATTTTTTTATGGTTAATCCAAGCGATTGAAGAAACAATTTATTTGCAGGCGTTAGCTCTCGTTGACCCGGAGGAGGTCTAGCAGCGAATGGTGTTGTTGAACTGGCCGCGTTGTTCTTATAATCTATCACCAAACCCATTTATTATCGTCTTACTAACTCTAGATGAAGGACACTTTGTTCTCCTCGAAAATTTATGGGCTTAAAGTTTTGGTCTACAGCCAGCACTGTGATGTTGCTAATTTCTCCGGTATTCGTAACAGGTAGATATATTGGGTTATTAGGTCTTTCCACAATTGCGTAGCCGGCGTCAACTGTAATCGGAAATTCAAAGATGGTGTGGACAGGCCTGTTTCCGTAGAAGGCACCTTCGGTAATGTTGGACTCAAAGCGAATGTTTGATACTTTTATAATGTTGACGGGGAGATCTGAAGAGTGTACAACACCGGGGGCCAGTACCTTGTTGGAAAATCCCAAAATCTGTCCAAGACTATTGGGGTGATTCTCAAAAGTAATTGCGTGACGTTTACTGTATATTTCACACTTGAGGGTGTTGTTGTTTGGCTTCAACGAAAATAGTGTATCACCCGTATTTGGAGCAATAGAATTTTGAATTAGCTTCTCAATGTCAGTTATTTCGTAGCAACCGGTAGGAATCGCAACTTCCCTCAACTTTCCTCTATCGTTGTTTTCGTAGTAGAACAATTTCTCACCGTCAATATTGGGTATCGAGTTGTATGAGTGAAAGCCAAGTACTGCTAGGAAATATCTCTTTTCAGAATCGAGCACAATTGGGGTCGGAGGCGTGAACGAAAACACGTGAGTGTGACTCGTTAGAGTCCAAAGCAAAGACATGACTAATGCATATCAATGGGAGGTAGTACTTAAATAAAAAACTGCTGCAAAAAAAATGTATTTATAAGTAATTCCACAAAATAAACATGTTGGTATCTCATTACCGCAAACATCACTCCATCGATGAAAATCATAATTTTGACATGGTAAAAATTGTGTTAGTTCTTTTTGGTATTTCTGGGGAATTTCTCGCCAAACCTCGTAGGTAATGTTCTTCATCAAGAGTTTAATGACGTCTCTCATTTCATTAAACTCCTGATGTTGCTCCATCATATAGGAATTGTAGACAGAGGTGTCCGCAGTTGATTTGTTGATAGTTTTGATATTGGTCGTTGTTGTAATAGATCCGAACATTCTTCCCCACATAGTTCACGAGTTCTTTCGGCGGCTTCAAGTCACCAAATGAATCAAAATATTCAACAACATTGTTTATCTTTCTATATGCTACCCAATGAGTCCCCGGATTATTAGAGTCATCCAAATTTATGATAGCGCATTCACGTTGCCGGGGCTGCTGATGTGGTAGAGAGTCGCGCATGAAAACCCCTCTAAAATGAGGAATTTTTAAACGTTTGACATATCGCAAAAGGTCCACATCATATAACGGTCTATTGGGTAGCTTTATTGGTAGTTTTTTTGTTTCTTCATGTACAATCCAAAGCCTCCGCGAGCGTTCTTTTTCATATACAGACCGGATCCTTTTGCCCCAATAACTTCCATAGCTTTATTGTGACGTTGATCTTCTTCCAATTTCTTTTGCGCATTTTTAGCATCGATTACGGTTTTAGCTATTCCTGCTGCCCCGCCACTGAGGGCTCCAATTGCCGAAAGGCCCGCAAACAGGGGAATCAATGGTAGAAATCCTCCAGATTTTCCTTCAAAAGGTATCGTTCTGGGTAGTCGAATTTGCTTTTTACCGCCAGCTTTCCTTACGGCGACTTTCGCGGCTCTCAAAGCTTGCGAGGCGGCCTTCTGTAGGGTTGTAGAAGGACTATTTTTCATAGCCTTTTTAACCTTGCTGATTACGTGATTTCTAAAGGAACTCTTCTTCTGCTGCCCCACCCCCATTCCAAGTTTACGTTTGATCTTCATGCCACCGGTCACCGTCAAAGCAGCTGCTCTTTCTCCCAACGTCGCGTCCTTTGATTTGACACGTGCCCAAGCTTTATTTTCGAGTATTTGATCTGCCTGATGTCGATCGTTCAAGGACTTGTGTTGAGCGTATGCAATGTCGTGCTCCTTACAGGCAGCGTCTAAGGGATTAATGCCTGAATCACCGCGTGCTAAGCGTTTTTGTAGCTTTGTGCCGGGACCACAGTATTGATAGGTCGGAATGTGGAGCTCAAAGGGCAGATTGTTTATGAGCGAATTTAAGACACCTTTACCTAAGTAAAGACCCATTTGAACTGATGACATATCATCACCTTATATATATTTATATACAAAACAACTTGCTCTTCAAGCACACACACACACACACACACACACACACACACACACACACACACACACACACACACACGTTTTACGTCACGCACGCCACGTTTTACGTCACGAACGCCACGTTTTACGTCACGCATGCCACATTTTACGACACGTAAACCTCACGTAAACCTCACGTAAAACGTCTCGCACGCAAACATGGTGGCGACGGTGGTGGTGACATATCATCACGTTATATATTTATACAGAACGACTTGACTAAAAATGTCATACAATGAAGGTCATTGAACAGAAACAAACGCTTCCGATTGAAAACTTGGACTTTACCTCCAAGCATGAGAAAAGTAAACATGGCGAGTTATTACCAAACTCGTTTCGTGCAATGATATGTGGACCGAGTGGGTGTGGTAAAACAAACGTAATGCTGTCATTACTGTTTCATCCGAATGGCGCGAAATTTAAAAACGTTTACGTTTACTCCAAATCTTTGTATCAACCGAAATACGAGTTGCTTCAAGAGGTACTAAGTAAGACGAAAGGAGTAGGCTATTTCCCGTTCAAAGATAATGAGGAAATAATAAGTCCCGCTGAAGCTAAATCAAATTCCATATTCATATTTGACGATGTGGCTTGCGATGGGCAACAGAAAATTCGGGAATATTACTCAATGGGCCGTCATAAGGATATTGATGCTGCTTATCTATGCCAAACGTACTCAAAAATACCTAAACAACTGATTCGAGACAATTGTAATTTAATTGTACTCTTCAAGCAGGATGAAATAAACCTGAGGCACGTATTCGATGAGCATGTGTCACCTGACATGAGTTTTGATCGCTTTAAAAAACTCTGTTCTGAATGTTGGAGCGATCAATATGGTTCTATTGTTGTTGTAAAAGATTTTGCTCTCAACAATGGAAGGTATCGTAAAGGATTCGACTTGTATATAAAAATGTAATTCCATGTGGTGTATGATTAATATGCAGCAAGATGTTAAACCAGCAGGATGTTCGTAAACGTAAAGTTCTACAACTCTCACGTGATATACGTCGAAAATATCTGGCTCTCAAGATGGGTAGATCTGAGCAGGATCGGACATTAAATACATTATTTAAACCTCTAATAAAACCTCTAAAAGAAATTGTTACAACGTCTCATGAATCTGCGCAAGTTTTAAAAAATATAAAGAAAGAAGAAGAATCCAAAGAGGAAGAACCCGAAGTAGAAGAACCATTAAAAACAGAATATACAAGCCATCCCACTAATTTTATTCCGATGGAAGATGTAGCTCAGACTGAGGGTGATGATGATGATGATGATGATGATGAGGGTGATGATGTATATTCACACGCTTCAGAGTCAGCACCAGAATATATTTCGGATGAGGTCTTCAGAGAGTATCTGGAGCAATATCCTGAAATATCACATAAGTATATGCTTGATTACTGGAATAAGAGTCCAAATATAGACCTAGTTTACGGTCCAGTTTACGATTCGACTCACTCTAAATGGCTTCTCGGAGGGAAAAATATCGATTTTGATCGGAATACTGGAGCTATTATAACAGAGGGGGGGTATGTTAAAGGGACACCTGGTCTCTACCAACTGATATTTTATGATGAGCCTGAAGATTATACCGATGATGATAAATTGGCATACAAGACGATTTTAAATTTAACTAACGCTCACAGAAACACAGCTGGACGTCTAAAAGGTACATCGAGATCAAAATATCTAGATATTATTAAACCTATGTTTCCTCCCCCGCCGAGAAAGCCATCGAAATCGACTAGCAGTATATCGAGATCTGGAGTTGGACTTGCAATGGTCTACAATGAGAACCCTATTGATTACGTGTACTGGGACGATGCCAATGAACTTGTGGAACGGCTTAAACTGCTAGTAGCTTCCAAACACGCTGGAAATACATCACACAACAACGAAATAGTTGCAATCATCAATGAGCTGAGAGAAGCCAACGTTATATACTAATGTAACACATCGTTTTAATGTTATTTGCAAGATGAGTCTCGACAAATTCGGACGTCGGTCGACGACGCTGTCAAATAGACCTTCTCAATCTCTGCTTCGTAATACGTTATTAAAGTTTCCACAAACGGCTGAAGGGAACGTCGATATTGGCAATGTGAGGATAAGCAATGTGTTACCACCTTCAGCTAGTTCTGATGCTGCCAGTAAAGAATACGTTGACTCCCAGTTTAATATAAAAGTCGATAATTTGTTTAACCAATATAAAAACGCACTTGTAGCTTTACAAGCTAAAACTGGGGAAATTGATGCATTCGTAACTAAGGATCCTCCTGTATATGCTGGGGATATTGCAACAAAAAAATATGTAGATACCAGCATTGTAACTGCTAAACAGCATCTACGGGGTGATATAAAAAACGCTCAAACTAACGTTGAAAATCAATTGGCGAATACTGTGAAAGTTTTAGATAAAAAACTAATGGGAACTAATTTAAAAATAGATATACCCAAAGAAATTGCTAGTGTGATAGGCACCCAGTTTGCTGAAATCGAGCGAAAAATAACTGTTGATGAAGGTATTGTGAAAGATTTGGATAAAGCTCACCAAGAAACGGCCGAGTTAACATATAATTTGAAAAAACAAATGACAGCTAATGAAGAAGTTTTGAGAGATTTAATTAAAGCTAACCACGAAACCGCCGAGTTAACAAAGAATTTGGAAAGAGAACTAAACCAATTTCGTAATACTGCTACAGTATCATCACATATTTGAACTGGGGCTGGATATAAAAAATTGAAGCGAAATACTCCTTAAATACTTCAACACACTTACACTTGCTTTAGAGCTCTTTAAGATGTCGAAAGAAAAAATTCAAGTTGTTAATGAACTCCATGCTCCAGCACGTAGGAATTATCCGCGACGTAGAACAATCATTAAGGGTCTCGATAATTTATGGCAAATGGACTTGGCTGAAATGCGACCCTATGCACACCAAAATAAAGGTTACAAAATGATTATGGTTGTTATTGATTGTTTCTCAAAGTACGTGTGGACGATGCCTCTAAAGACAAAGACTGGAGTTGAAATTACCAAAGCTTTCTCCAACATATTAAAACACAGCCGACGACGACATCCTAAAAATCTTCAAACCGATCAAGGTACAGAGTTTTTCAATGCAGATTTCCAAAAATTAATGACGCAATGCAACATTAATCATTACAATACGTTTAGCGTTAAAAAGGCTGCGATAGCTGAGAGATGTATTAGAACTTTAAAGACAAAACTATACAAGTACTTTAGTTTGCAAGGCACCTACCGATGGATCGACATTTTACCGAAAATTGTGGAAGAGTACAATAACACGAAACATTCGAAAATACGATGTAAGCCTTCGGAGGTCAACAAGTCAAACGAGGAGGAAATTTCTCGAAAAGTTTACTCACATCTGAAGATTGCTGGACCGCGCAAACTTAACGTTGGCGACATTGTGCGCTTAAGCAAAGCCAAGCATATTTTTCAAAAGGGATACACCCCTAATTGGAGTACCGAGCTCTTTAAAATTACTAAAGTCAAAATAACCAATACCGTGACTTATCTGCTTGAAGACATGTTGAGTACACCAATCAACGGGGCTTTCTACGAGGAGGAATTGCAAAAGACGAAAGCACCCGATGTCTACCTCGTAGAAAAGGTGCTTAGAAGGAAGGGGAAGAAGGTGTACGTGAAATGGTTGGGTCTCGATAACAAGCATAACAGTTGGATTGAAAACACTGATTTTGTATAGAATCTTATGGAAAATACGAACAAATTTAGTAATTCAAGGGGCCTTTTTTGAATAACCTTCAAACTTACCGCTTTTTTCCTCATAGTGGGGGTATATAAATATAAGTGTGTGAACCTGCAATTTAATCAGTCGTGTCTGTGTGAACCTACAATTTAATCAACCAACATGAGTAGTCAAGATAGTGGTTATAGTTCTTGTGAAATTGTTTTTGAAAGTGACTCGTCATCGTTATCATCGTCGCCAACACCTTCTTCACCTTCTGCAGTGTCGCTTAATGATTGTGTTGAGGAAATCGACCAAGCTTTAATTTCATACGAGTATGCTGCTAAATTGGAGCGATACCATCTACTAGAAACGAACTTTTCCCTAAGAAATTACACACTTTTGTGTGGAATAAGTCCAACCAGAACCTTTAATCCCACAATAACGCTAACACCTTTACTTCGACCTGGAAGAATTTCGTTTGGTACATTTGAGTGGAGTACTTTTATTGAATTGTTACGTCAGAGATATGGTAACTTTTTTCACAAGAATCTATCATCACCTCCTGACGAATACGATCCTGTAGTTTTCCCTTGTGGAGACTTTTGCAAAGTTACTCAATTAGTGTATGACGATACCAAGTTTCTACTTGTAAACAAACATGGAGTCGAGTTCTATCTGGATGAGAATGATGTTTTCGATATCCTTGAAGCAAATTGCAATTTGGTGAACAACTACATTTCGCTGTTGGAAGACTTGAACTTTAATACATTTTACCGTAATTTAATAGATTCTACACGAGCTTATTTTGCTGTTAATTTCAATAGTATTTGTGACACTAGTAGATTTAATACTTTAGTTTTAATTTGTACTATTATGCCAAATTGTTTGGAAAAAAATGCTCTACAACAGTACATGTATTACTATAAAAATGATGTTATTAATGACATATATAATCACTGCTCAAATTAAAAAATGTATCAATTTTTTTAATACAAATAAAACACTTTTCTTATATTTTTTTTTATTGCCCCTCAAATAATACAGTAAGCAAACATACATAAATAATTCATTAGGTACACATATTTCAGTCTGAAAATCGCACTCGTTTATTTTCATGTAAATCTTTACGACAATCATATTTATCTTACAATTCTACTTTGGTACAATAAATTTTGCAAACAAAAACCCAGCACATGATCGCTATCATAATCAGTAATCACCTCAGAAAAATTAACTTTTATACCCCCACGGAAGGGTATCATGTGACTGGGGGAGTAATTGACGCTTATCATCATAGGGGCTAAGTCCAATTTTAGTCTGACTGATGCTGAAAACATTGTGTAAATAAGATCGAATGGTATGTTGAGTAATATATTTTTTAGTATAATTTTGTAAACAATTTAGATAATCGTCAAATGTAATTTTATTTTTGACCACATTGAATTTAACCCCCTTTGATTTCTTCACAACTTTACCGTCTTGAACTTTATAGCTGTACATTTTCGAGCGCAAGCCTACAAAATGTGTCATGATTTTACCGTTACATTCATCCTTCATTAAGCCTGGTATTTTTTTGTTAACTAAAGGAATCATGTATGCGTTATTGGAGGGGTAATCTGAAGTGTCAAATTTTTCTAAATGATCTCCAATAAGACTTTTGTAAACGTCATCGCAATTTAATTCATAAATAAAACTATCGGTGTCTGTATACATTAATTTTAAATTTTCCACCTCCATAGTTGGTAACATGAAATTGTAGTGAAAGTCACACATACAGGTTTTAGAAATGTCCAGAATAGCCATGCCGATATACAGGGGTTTGTTAAAGAGTAGTTCGGCCTTTTTTAATTCGATAGCCATCAGTTTGTCATCAAAAACTCTTCGACTATGAAATCGAGGGCTGGCTATCAAATTTTTTGCACCATAACGACCCTCGTAAGAAGTAAGTAATTTCACTACCCTATGAAGTCTAATGTTTTCCATAGTCTTACCGAAGACAGCATTATTGGCAAGTTTAAATTGATTTTTCTTAAAATTACTTGTGGCCACAGTCCTTAAACGAGTATTCAGCTCGATATAGGACTTTAGCCAAGCCGATTGTTTAAATTTTAATACTTTGTGAATTTTGGTCAATTTTAACCCATATTCGAGAGCTTGCTTCAAATTGCGATAATGCAGAGTATATTCTTTTTTTGGGTAAAGGGTGGTCATTAATTTGGACAATTTGGAACCTGGAGGTTTGCGGTGTTCTGGACAAAATGGGAAATCCTTGTGCTCGTCATGTAAACTTTCCGGATACTCCAAATCTACTTGTAAAATATATCCGACGGGTGAATCGTCGGGAATCTGAGTAATGTCGATGTTTGTATTGGGCTCCCATTCAAACCCCCCATAGGGGAGGAACTGCGACATAGCCCACCCATATAAATTGTTTACGTCAAAGTACATAAGGTACTTGGACGGTTTGGAAGAATCATATTCGGGCATGTATTTATTGTTAGCTTCAGAGTATCGGTTTGAACAAACAGATATTCCTCCGCGTATTGATGACTCAACAAGCAGCAACATGTCGACATCTTTTAAAATTTGCAATTTACATTTCGTGTACTTGAGCATACAATCCCAAGTATATCCGGGCATAGTATAGTACCATGCCGGATCTAGCTGGTAAGTTTCTAGAGCAGTTGATCGAAAGTTTTCCATAACGTCACAAAGAAGGAGAATGTCAGTTCGCATATACAAATCTGCATATTCGCCTAAATTTTGAATTTGGAAAGCTTGCCAAACGTTTTGCGCATGAGTGTAATCATCTGTAGAAATATGACAATCATTTAATTTGTTGTAAAAACTCTCAATTGCTGGAAGACTAGTGGTATCATTTAGCTTATCAATACTATCAATGTCAACAGTTTGAACATTTCATTATTTAAGTTACCAAATTCCCTTTTTAATGTAACCAACTCCTCTATTTTTAGTGTAGACACCAACTCATCGAGACTGGTACCCAAAAATCTAAAGGAGTCTATATATCGAAATTTAATTTTAGTTTCTGGTTCATACTGCGTAAAAGAAATGTATTTTTCCATATTCACAGGTAGTACACTCAAAGGTCCACGTTTAGCAAGATCTCTTATTATAAAATGACTATCGTATCCACTAAGATTATGGAAAACTATTGGTACTACAAATAGTTTATTAAAGTTTAAATTGCATGATTGATGTGCGAACCCTCTAAATAGCCCAGTAAAATGGTCGTGATCTTTAACGATGATGTCTTTTTCTTTAAACTTATTCTCACAAATGTGACAGGAGACACCGTTAGCAAGTGAAGGCATATGAATAGGAACAATATTCAATATTTTTGATTCGATAAATTTCGCGACATCTAACATTTGATTCGCAAACCAGTCCATGCAATCTTCCCCTCTATAACTATTGTAGTAGGAAATCTGATTATCGTAGCTGCATTTTAAGTAGAAGCCTGCACTAAATGTTTTGTGATGTTGATACTTGGTGGTTGTATGAGATATCTTTTTATCACACTTTTCTAAAATTGACTCGAAATCGGCATAAACGACAAAAGGACATTTCTGTTTGTATACATGATTTTTAAATTCAACGTTATCATATGGGGGGAAAGAAATTTTACAATCGTTACTATTTATACACAAAATTTCGTGGTCCGTTAGTTTTTTTTCGCTTTGAAAATAATTTAAACACCTATCACAAATAAACTTTTTAGGTGTACTCTTGCTAAGTTGACTTGAAACTAGTCTAGACATATTTTTAATCCAACAATAATGGTATTTAATGGTGGTGGTAGTAGTGCCTTCATTGTTGACGGGAGGAGCCTCGTAGTCGTTTAATTTTGGAAAATATTCATCATGAATTAAAAGTAAATTTACATGACGCGGCAGTTTATTTTTAGTTAAACGTGCAGGTACCACTACGTAAAATGACCTTTCATTAGTTTTATTTAGTTCTAAAGCGTAAACGTTTACAGAAATGTCATTTAACTTTTCAAATTTTGATATTTGTGTTAATTTCATAGGCAATTCTAAACCGTCTGTATTCAAAACTGTGTTATAGTGAGGGTAATTAATTGTATATTCAGAATGTTTTTTAGTAGGAAACAAAAAACTCGTTACGGCCCAGTAAAAACACGCTTGGTCTGCATTTTGGACGTTTATGCAAGCCCTTTTCATTAATATTTCTTTTGGTAGTGGAATGAAGGATGAACCGTTCCCAATTTCAAATTTATTAATAGCTACTTCTAATAGATTTATTTTTGACAACGCCCACCCACTGTCTTTTTCTTGAAATTCTGAAAGTTTATTTAAAATAAAATCTACAATACTTTTATACTCTTGCGCTAAATCCGTCCCCAAATCAACAACGAAATTTGGGGATCCAAAGTATTTAATGTCAATTACTTCCCCGCCATCGATATCATTTTTCAAAAAATCACCACAAAATGTAACATTTACTTTTAGGGACGGTGTATCCTTTAAAATTTTACAAATTTTTGATTTAAATAAATTAAAAGCAGCCTTCAAAAAATATTTTATTTCTTTATGCTTTAAATTTATAATTACCCCAGTTCTAATTCTATTGTTAAAAATCGCGTTTACATCTTCCCATTTAACGCCCCCTTTAATACCCCGTCCCTCTCTAATACCTCTCCCTACTACATGAGGAGACGTTAATTTTATGATACACCGTAATCTTTTTAACTGCCCCATTTTTGTGTAAATTTTTCTTTTTTGTCCTACTGTGAAATTACATTTTTTTATCGCTAAAGAACATTTCCTAAGGTGATTATTAATTAGTGATAGCCATTTGTTTTTATCAGAATATGTAGAAATATTGTGCTGAGTTTTAAGAATTTCTTCAATTTTTTGAAAAGCGTGTGCGAAATTCATGATGGTTCTAATCTAATTTTTCACTATTTTAAAAAGGGTCCTTGGAGCGCAACTCTTGGATATCTCGTGCAAGCCAATAAAAATTAAACTGAAGCCCCCTTTGTTCAGATCGACAATGTTATTCTTGTAGATTGTGGTAACTTTGGGCAGAAAGGTGACGTTCTCCTCTAATTCTACGAGAATGGATTCCCCAAATTTTATTTGGAACGTAGGGTTGCAGGTCCTTTAGCTTAATTATCGGGTTGATTTCAGTATCTGTAGATGAGGTAAATTGGTTTAATTTTTCGAGAAAAACAAAAAAAAAAAATAAAAAAAATTTTGAAAAAAAATTTTGAAAAAAAATTTTGAAAAAAATTTGAAAAAAAATTTTGAAAAAATTAAAAAATTATTAAAGGTACTTACAATAAAAAAAACTGGAAACTGTTCACTGAACACTAACTGGTAGCACAATAAAAACAACTGGAAACTGCTCGCTGAATACTAACTGGCACTGGTGAAGCGACTTTTACGACTGGATTGTTGGTTGATGTGCTTCGACTTTTATAGCTAAATTCGTTTCATGCAAATGTGGTTTTATCAAGGATATGCATTTTTTATTATAATTAACTTGCAAATTGTATATATTTAATTTGTTTACGTGGAACGCAATAATTGCATATATTGAATTTTAATTAGTCGTTTAAATGAAGCATAAAATTACTTGCTTGCATTTTTTATAATAATTAACTTGCAAATTACATATATTGAATTTTAATTAGTCGTTTAAATGAAACGCAAAATAACAAATTTGCATTCTTCATAAAACTAAGTTACAATGTTGCATATGAATATGAAAAATTCACAGCGCCGGCGGGTCCGCGAGCGTTACAGCACATAAAAAAATATGTCTTTTTCATCTACGCCACATCTAGATCATACCTGTCTTTTCCACAATTCGATTGGACCAATAATAACGAAGTTAAACACTAATGCCCTTACGGCAACGTTCACTGCGCATGTTTTTCTTTAAATTTGACATCTACGACACTTCTAGATCATACCAGTCTTTTTCGCAATTAAATTGGACCAATAATAACAAAGTTAAGCGCTAATGCCCTTACGGCAACGTTCTTTGCACATGCTTTTCTTTAAATTTGACATCTACGTCACTTATAGATGATACCTGTCTTTTTCGCAATTAAATTGGACCAATAATAACGGCGCGTCCGTGAGCGCTACAGCAGCGCCACCAACGCCATCTAGTGGCAGTTTTTGGAACTTTGGGGTAGAACATACTTTGCTCCACTACTGAAGGGAAACTGATTTTTAGAAATATTTTCAAAACTTAAAAATAAAATTTTACTTTGAAAAATTATTTTTATTGAAACGTCAACAATGCATTCTAAGTCAAGACTATTTGAAAGCGTATAAAAATGATAAAACACATTTCACATAGAATCAGCATTTTAGAGTTTAAGAAACTTAGAAAATAATATAATCAGCAACTTAACATTTTTATTTTCACTACTATATAAGGGGTCATTGCACATAACTCGCGTTAATGAAGCTGCCATTTCTAATGTATGGATTGCCAGAAAGTTACTACATACGAGTATATGTTACGGATGTTTGAAAAATTAGTAAAAAATTACAAAACCTAATTTTTCATGCTAAGTGGATATAATTACATATCTAAACGTATTTTATAATTGTGACCAATTTTTTTTCATAACACTTTTCGATATTATTCAAAATAAAGATACTTTATTCTTGAGCAAAATTTATATTTTTTGATGCACCTCGTATAGGAGTTCAAAAAATTGATATCAGATTGTCACATTTTGCGTTTTAGACCATGCAGAACTTTTTATAATGAATAATCTTTTTTCAAAAAACCAATAATAAAAAAGTCTGCCATCTTGCATTAAAAATAGCCTATACCATTTTGAGATGCATCTGTGTAAATAATATCTGTATTAGGTCAAATTTTTTTAATGTTGTATTTTTATTTATTTCAGTCTTAATAGTCTGTAGTGCCTGGTCATGTATATTTGTCCGTTGAAATAATATAACTATAACAAATTAAGTTTGGAATGAATATTCGAACATAATTAACAAGCCCTAACAATTTTTGTAATTCTTTTTTGGACTTTGTGGTTTTAACTTATTTATAGCTCTATTTTTTTATTGATCTACCTTTAAACCCTCTTTATCAAAGATGTATCCCATGTATTTCAAAACTATTTTATTGTCTAAAAGTGATTTAATGCATTACTTAGCTCTATTAAATATGTGGCACATACCTTCGATTCTCTTCTAAGAGCTTGTTATCAAAAAACTTATATTCATCTTCATTATTTTCTTGCTCATCTGTCTTACTATTGCTACTGACATCTGGTATTATTAACGTTGGGATACTTGGTAATCTATGGTCTGCTGTGGTACTCAACCCTGAGGTGCTAGGAACCATATTCTGCAATCCTGAGGTGCTAGGAAGAGAATCCTCTCGACTGAATCTAATTCTAAAGTATGAAGTTGTGTCTCCTTTATCTAAAATTTCAGAACCAATACTTTTCTTATAATGGCGATAATCTTGTACTTTTATCTAGGACTTTGATTTTTGTTTCGTTTTTTACCCAATTTTTTTTTACCCATTTTAAAAATTTATAAATACCAAAAACAAAAAATTTTAAAACGAGTTTGCTATAGATACCTGCTGTTTTATTCCTTATATAATTTAAGACTTTTTATATTATAAAATAGAATAAAATTTTTGTCGACAGTTTCAGAAAATTTATTTTGAAACATTTTCAGTACCGTATTTATATTATTTCAAAAAATAAAAACATGTCAAAATAAATTTTCTAAGAAAAGAAATTATTATTACTTTCATAAACTAAGTTGGTACCATTATTGTAAATTTCACTTAATTACAATGCTTTGACTATATACTGGTAACTTATGTCTAATGCAATCACACAAAAGAAAATACTGACACTTAGTTTCCGATATAATAGTGTATTTTAAAAAACTATAAGCTCCGAATGAAATATAATCTACAAAGACACTTCAAAAAGGGTTTTATTGCAATTCAAAGTATGCAAAAAATGTCGATCTTCTACGTTCCACAGATAATAAATACTAAAAACGTTGAATGGTGACTTTCTATTTAGGAATCACAAGTCGCACATAGGTCCCCAACTAGCAATTTTGTATTTTGTAAAGGTTGAGAAAACATTTTGGAGATTAATATTAAAAAACAAATCTAATCTCCATAACATTTCTAAAATGCTTTTACACCAACTATAAATACATAATGGGCACAGTTTATAAAATATTTAGTTTTTTATTACTAGTTTATAGATTCTGTTGGAAACACTATAAAGTAGTTTTATAAACATTTATAGGGCAGTTAAAAAATTTACCAACACACTTATATAATATTTTTGAAATGGTTTTATAATTGCTTTATAAAACTCCTGTATTCTATATTATAAAATATCTTTACAATGATTAAATAATAATGTTATAGATATTATTTTATTGTTATATAAAAAGTAAATGTTTATCACTTTTGTAGCACGGAAGTAGGAAATTTTAGCCGGTGGTTCTGAATTGAGTAGATGACCTTGATTAAGGTCAATGACGATAGTTAACTAGGATGTAGTCCAAGTTGACCGACAATGATCTTAATCAACCAATGGTGCCTTGATCAAAGTCGACGCCTTTGCATGGAAAGGCATTATATGTCCAGCTGCCCGCACAACTGCTTATTTTGAAAGTAAGAACGTCTTGTTAACTTATGAACTAATGTTAGAATAACCTTAAGTTCTCTGATTTAGATAAACTATGTTTATTCATATAGCTAGATGTTAAAAGCGAATCAGAGCTGTTTGATAATATTGCAACGTTTTTCCCAAATAAAGCAGTTACTAACGCTGTCCTTGATTAAAGCCGTAGCTTTGCATAGAAAGGTGTTGTATCGCGATTGCTAATTCGGGCAAAGATCTTTTCAATGCCTTATCGTACCTAGAAATTTCCTTATGGAGACTTACATTTAGAAAAGATCATAATAAAACACTTATCATGCAATAAAAAGCGACTGACAAATAAGATATCTTGACTTGTTACGTTTTAAGAGTCGCATCAAAGAAGTTGAACAATGTCTTAAATCCGTTTTGGATTCGGCATATAGAAGGAGGATATATAACATAATTTACAGTAAGCCTAATTAATACATTTTCCGATATTTTAATAAGCCATCGTTATTTTCCATTTTAACGTAATATGCCTTAGCAACCATACCCAAAAAAATGCTTATCACCTTGTTAGCCGCCTCGTTTTTAAAGTTTCCCAATACTGATTTTGTCACCGGCATATTAAAAACATTGGACATTTTATAATTTGATGTATCGAAATGTTGAATGTTATTTTTCATGAAGTCATAAAAGGTTTATTTTTCTACTTTAAACACGCAACTGTCGGTGTCCATATAAAGTAAAGCAAGTTTATTATTGAAATTATTTTCCAAACCCCACAATAAAATTAATATAGTTTAACTTTAGATAGTTCTAATAGGGTAAAATCGATATATAGTGGTTTTTTGTAACATATTTTAGCCATATGCAGATCTACAACATTTTCAGTGAAAATAGAGCATGACTTAAAGTTAGGTTCAGCCGCTAAGGCATTAGTCCTCTTTGAGATTGTCTAATATTTTGCCAATGTATTTTCAAATGTATATCAATTCTGCTCTCCACATTTTCCATAGTTTTCCCATATACGGAACTGACCATGCGTTTATAATGATGGCTTTCACATTTATCTTTAGAATTGTTTCTTAAGGCTGTATTGAGGTTGACGTATTGTTTAAGCCACCGCGACTGCTTAAACCTTAAAATTCTATATATTTTTGTAAGAACCAACCCGTTAGCTAATGCTTGTTTTAAGTTCATGTAGTGTATGATATATTTGTTTTTATTGCTTAAGTTTGAATTTGGATGGCTCATATTTTCAGCTAAAAAGGGCAAATCGGTGTGTTTATCGTGGAGATTATAAGGATACAAAATATCCACCTCTAATACATATCCATACATATCGCCACCCCCTACTGAATTTACATCGAATCCGTTGATCTCATCATCTGACAACCATGAAAACCCACCTGTCGGTAGAGGTTGGCTCATACTGTAACCACAGAGGTTCGTTGCGTCTAATTATTTAATATACGATGTAGGTAGGCATGAATTATATTCTGGTAAATAAGAATTATACGCAGTGTTCTTTCTCTCTACGCATTGGCTAATACCACCGGGTATCCCTTTCTTAAAGAAATTGACCATATCAATATCTGGAAGAAGCTTCAATTGCACTTTCTTATGTCATAGCATCCCATGATAGGCCAGGTGATGTGAAATACTGAACGTGGTCTAGTTTGTAATGTTTGAGGGCTATATCCCTAAAATATTCGAATACATCGCACAAAATTAATGTGTCCGATGTTAAATATATGTCGGAATAGCGGCCTAAAGTTTTACATCCAAACAAGGTCCAAATATTCTTTCCCTGCTCGTATTCCTTATCTGATATATGACATTCTCTTAGCCTATCGTAAAATTCGTCGTTAGATGAGAAAAAATTTTGTTTATCGATACTATCCAGAAAGCTGTAAGGAAATACCTCTTTTTTTTTCATCATGTTAAATTTATCATTATCTGAAACATATTTCCTTGTTTCGTTGAAATTTTCCGTAGGTAGATTTTTTGATAGTTCATCCAAAGAGCTTGCTAAAAATCTAGCACTATCAAATTTTAGTTTTAAATAATTTTACCAAATATGACTATCTTTAGTAGAGGGAATTGGTACCCGCTACGGGTGCAGCGATAAAAACCTAGTACCCGCTACGGGTGCAGCGATAAAAACCTAGTACCCGCTACGGGTGCAGCGATAAAAACCTGGTATGTGCATAATATGCACTTCTGGAGGGTCACTGATAAGAAACTGACAAGTCTTAACAAGTTAATTTCAGAAATTCCTTTACGGAGCATCACCCTGTATAAATTTTATTATTTGAGAAACTGTATTTTATCAGTTTTGATATAATGTAGCCGTTTCCTTTTAATTTGTAAACGGATTTTTGGTGCTAAAATGCGTTTAGTATTTTCCATAATAACATATCTTATATTTTTCCTGTAAATTTATGACCAATACCTTGGATTTTTTCATAATAGGACTAATTATTTTTCGATTGGTGCTAAAATGATCATATATCCCCCAGTATAAGTTTCTAATATTTGAGAAAACTATATTTATTTAATATCATATCATTTTGAGATAATAAAACCGCGCTGAAAGTTCCAATACAGGTATAGGGAATTCAATGTTAGCCGCCTCCGCCAAAAAAATCAGTGTCTGAATACTAATGTTAAGAGATATGGACATAGATGTGTCGGTGGGAGGGGTATGAACTGTGGGAACGTTGCCGTAAGGACATTAGCGTTTAACTTCGTTATTATTGGTTCAATTAAATTGTGGGAATTCGTAAACCCTGCCGTGTCATTTGTCAACACACTCAACGTCACCTGTCAACGTCAAGTTTTTCTTTTTCTCGTTCTTCTTTTTTGGTGCTCTCACGAGACGGACCTTGATACACACTTTTTCGTGACGTTCACATTTTTTAATTCGCTACGTTCAAAATTTAAGCGATGTTCCCCATTTTGAATGCGTTTTGGTTAGGCGAAAATACGGTTTCAATTTTATTAAAAAAAAGTACTTACAGAACAATAGATTCTAAACACGTACACATAAACACATGAAAAACCAAGTTACTAAAACAAACCAATGAGAAAAAAAAGCGCAGGAAACTGCTTCCACTTCCACACCAGATGAATTAACTGCTAATATAAAGAGACTTTTAGGTCTCTCTGTACTATACACAGTGTTATACATGTTGCCATAGTTATCAGAGTAACAAACCGCTGTTTATCAAAACTTTAAAACAAAAATATCGCGGGGGAAACATCTCTTGAAGGCAAAGCGCCGGAAAAATTTTTTATTTCTTAGATATGATGTAATTTTCTATTTTTAGAAATGAGGTAATTGTTAATCAGGGTATAAAAGAGATATTTTGTTTACATTAAATGTTAGAATATCGAATGAAGCTTATGAAAAATTACTATCGGGAAAGCACACGAATTCAATATAATAGAACAGAAAATCTGCAGTGTTTGACAAAATCATTTAAGTTATAAAACTATATTTAAAAAAAGTTGTGGATGTAAAAATGTTTGAAATGCCACCTGATTTTTGATCACTCTGTATCAAATATTTTTTAATGCTAGAGCTGAGAACTATGACTTATTTATATAATTTAAAGGCATTTGTTAGTTTTAGACTTAAATATTGTATCCAAATTCTAAAGTTATGGGGTTTTTGCCCGTCATGAAATAAATAAATATTATTTGGTTTTGAATTATATATTTTTAACCCCCTTTGCTTTTTTTATTTCATCCACCTCGTTATGGCTATCCACCATTTTACCGTAATATGCCTTAGCACCCGTACCCAAAAATATTTTTATCACCTTGTTAGCCCTCTCGTCTTTAAAGTTTATTAATACACTGAAGTTGTTACTGGTATATAAAAAACATTCGACATTTTATGATTTGATGTATCGAAATGTTGAATATTATTTTTCTTAAAAGATTGATTTTTCTACGCAAAATACGAAACTACTGATATCTCTATAGAGTAAAGCAACTAAAACATTGAATTTTTTCTACTTTTCTTCTAAGATGGAAAAACCGATGTATAATTGTTTGTTGTAACATATTTTGGTACGATCTATATGCAGAGCTACAAAATTTTCAGTGAAAATAGGGCATGACTTAAAGTTAGGTCTAGCCACGAAAGCATTAACTCCTTGAGATTGTCTAATATTTTCTTCATTTCACATTTTCCATAGTTTTCCTGTATACAGAATTCACCATGCGTTTATAACGACTGTGTCCACATTTATCTTTGGAGTTGTTTCATAAAGTTGCATTGAGGTCAATGTATTGTTTAAGCCATCGCGACTGCTTAACTTTAATATTCTATGGTTTTTGTAAGTACTAACGCGGTAGAAAGCTTGTTTTAAATTCATATAGTGAGGATTTATTTATTTGGAAGGATCATATTTTCAACTAAAAAGGGAGACGTGTTTGTCGCGGAGATTATAAGGATACAAAATATCCATCTTTAATACATATCCATAGAGATCGTCACCGCTTACTAAATTGATATCGAATCAGTTGATCTCATCTTCTGACAACTATGAAAACCCACCTGTTGGTAGAGGTGGGTCATAGAGGTTCATTGGGTCAAAATATGCAATACACAGAGTAGACAGGAATGGATTATAATCTGCTAAATAAAGGTTATTCGCCGTGTGCTTTCTACAATGGACAGATTTTGTCGTGGCAAACGATGCTCTGAACTGGCGCAGACAGAGACCACATGAAAGTAAATGACACAGCTAGTATACACTACACGAAGCTAGTTTTGTTGTAATGGCTTTTTAATTTACGATTGTCGAAACTATCTCTTACAAATATAATACTAAATATCTTATAGATAATATTTTAATACGCGTTATTCGAAAAATACCAAGGAGTAGGTACGACTTCACTACATGAATCAGGTATTCCTTTAAGTGAGATAAGGTTTAAATATTCTAAAATATGTCAAAGTAATATTAAATAAATTGGTATTTAATTTAATTTTATAAATGTCAATCAGATATAAAATAAACAAATAGATTAAAATCAAAGAGATCAAATAAATAAACACATAAATAATAAACCCCCGATAAATTGTTTTCGTCTTCACTATCTTCATTATCCGTGTCGTCCACTTCCGAGTCACTATCCATATCTTCGTTTAAATTTATTACAATTTTGTCTACTACACCATTATAACAAACTTCTCTATTAAATTTGTTTTCCTATTCTAAAGCGTTTTTGGGAAAAGGTATTGAAAATTTCAATACACAATTGCTTAACATTTTCCACTTTGAACGTTGTAATATTATTACTTGCCACATATTTTTTCAATTAAGCCCACACTAATTCAATAGGGTTCAACTCTGGATGATAAGGTGGCAATCGTAGAAAACTTTTGAAATCCTTCTCCAGATTTGTCACCCCAGCCTTTTTGGTTTGTATGAGACGAATGAATATACGTTTCCTCCATATAAATAATAGGCTGCCCTTCTCGTCGGTAACTATTAATAAGAATGAAATAGTTCAAACAAACTTTTTGGATAGCATGTCTTTCCACGATAACTTTTCGTTTTCCACCACCGAAATCCAATATCCTGAATATGTTTCCTTAAACTCTCATCATCTCTTTTGTAACCTGTAACTTCTTTAAACTCCGATAAATGGTTTTAACTGTTGGAATTATATTTTGCGCCGTTAACATAAACAAAATTATCCTTTTTAATATTCCTTTATTACATTCATCTATCGCGTTGACAATTTTAGGTTTCCTTATGTGCTAAACGTTAATGCCCTTATGGCAACGTTCCCACACTTCATACCCCTCCTGCAAACACGCCTATAGGATTTTTAGTACAAATACCGTTGCACGTCAGGAGTGACGTACCTCTTTCGTCATAGTACTGCCAACTAATTAAAATTTCCCTAACTAAGATAAATCATACGAAAATTCACGAGGACTCATGAACGTAGTCACAGTACTAAAAAACCGAAAAAGTAATCGTAATTATTTTGATAATTTTAGAATTATTTCAATTATATTGGCTTATATACGTCTTATTCTTTATAATATAAAGTTTATAAATCATTATTATATGTTTAGTACTCAAAAAACCATAATTTACATTAAATAATTTTGAAATTTTCTACGCCCATGAGACTCGTATTTATGATGAGGAAATGACATTGTAGCGATTGGCATGCCTTGATGCGACGTTGTCGAGTATTTAGATTGAAATATTTCAACGATTTCTGACGTCCGGCCGTCAACCAGTTGTGTGTTTTCACCACGTTTTCAAGTGATTCAGATTTGAATTAGGAGAAAGGATTTACCTTTTGTAGGAATTCGAATATTGTAGTTGAATTGTTTCTTACAAGAAAAATATATATTTTTTTAAACAAAATATTGTCTTATTTTAATAACAATAAATAGTTTGCTATCTTTTTTATATGTCTCTATTTTATTTATTTAATAAAAATATAGTACAAATAAACAACATAATATAACGATTTTTATAACAGATTATTGAATATTAAAAGTAGATAATACAGCAAGAAGAAGAAGAATATCACAGTTGTAGATTGCTAATGAATCAACTGAGAAAAACATTTTTCAAATGTACTTTAAAACTGGCAGGATGAAGTGTCTTGAGTGTGAGGATCATATATTGTTCATATACGCTTCAATAAATTAATTTTTCATAATAATAAAGCTAAACAACATAACCTAACCTTACATTTTTGAAACTTCCTACATTCCTCGACAATTTAGACAAGCCGACAACACTGCAGGGTCGTGATCTCATAATTGATATATGACGTGCAACGGGATTTGTATTAAAAACTCTATATGTACATATCCCTATTCAGACATTTTGACGTTGACCCAAAAAAGTAAGTTAAGAAGGGGTGCCTGCTCAACGGCTACGTCAAGGTCCGCCTCGTGAAAGGGCCAAAAAAGAAGAACTTGACGTTGACAGCGCTTACAAATGACAGGGCGGGGCTTATGTTTCGGATGACTGGTCTAGTCATTGCGCATGCAATTTGACATCTACCTGTCTTTTCCGGAATTTAATTGGGCCAATAATGACGAAGTTAAACGCTAACGTCCTTACGGTAACGTTCCTACACTTCATACCCCTCCTACCTACACATCTATGTCCCTATCCCTTAACATTAGTATTCAGACACTGATTTTTTTGCAGAGGCGGCTTACATTGAATTCCCTATACATACCTGTATTGGAACTCTCAGCGCGGTTTTATTATCTCAAAATGATATGATATTAAATAAATATAGTTTTCTCAAATATTAGAAACTTATACTGGGGGATATTTGATCATTTTAATTAGTCCTATTATGAAAAAATCCAAGGTATTGGTCATAAATTTACATTATATCAAAACTGATAAAATTCAAATCAAATAGTAAAATTTATACAGGGTGATGCTCCGTAGAGGAATTTCTGAAATTAACTTGTTAAGACTTGTCAGTTTCTTATCAGTGACCCCCCCGGAAGTGCACATTATGATATGGCAATGATCGTTTACTTGCACATCCTCCGGACTGGAATTACATTCCTTCGTCCCGATATAATCAGCGATTTCCTCAGCCGACAGTATTTGCATAGGAACAACGTTTTTTAGATATCTGTTATATATATCACGTCAGATTCCAAACTCTTTAGCAGCGTCTTCTCCACGATAAATAACGAATCTCGATAATGAATTATCAAATGAATATTTATAATATACGGGAATGAATATGGCTCGTGAACATGGGTTCTATCAGTAAATTTTCTATCTGAATTCGGCTGGCATGTATGTATCGGTCTTAAAACAGATTCAAAATCAGTATAAGTAACGGAAGGTTCTCTCATCTGCCTTTCAAAGTTTTGAAATTTGAGCATGTTTTCAAGAACGTACTTTCCCCGCCGGTCTTTTATAATTCGGATGATTTTGTGTATACGTGATTGCAGTCATGCGCTTGGTGTCGCAATAAAACGTTCTTTGTATTAAAATAAAGCAGACAGCCATCGCAAAAATATTATTTGTGATCTTTACTATTTATTTGGATAGAAACTAATCTTGAAAGGTATTTAATCCAATAGTTGCAATTACCTAACTCGTCGGTAATTTAAAGCAGATTTACATGGCGGCGCAATCCTCTTTGTGTATACCTTAACGGATTTACTATTTCATACACTCTCTTACCATCTACAAAATATGTTGTAAACCTTAATAATTTACACTAATATGGGTTCAATCTTCAAACATTGATATGTCCTTCATTTCATGGGAAAATCCAAGCATTCCAAGTTAAATACCCAGCTAACATGTGGATATGAATTAACATGTGAGGGGTTTTGTTGAATGGAATACAAGGCTGACACTACGGCCCAAGCAAAGAAGTATTGATCATTGGTCTTCACATTGGTAACAGCTTCTTCCATTTAATGAATTTGGGCAACTTCATGTAAGAACACCTCCCGTGCAAATTTACTAATATTCACTTCCATGAACAAAAATAGGAATATAGAATTCTGATTTTGTAATATACCTATAATATACCTGAATCTTTCCCTTGGAACTCAATTGTTTGAGAGATTAGAGCATCCCGAAATCCATCGAAGACTCTTGTTAGGTCAGTCGAAGCGTCGATCACCATATAGGCAGTATTGAATGCTTTAACTTACTCAACGTCTTGAGTAGCCAGGACCAAAAATGTACCAAAAATCTCAACATTCAGCTTTATGCTGAGGTGAGTAGTTATTGCCATTTCCAACAACTTTATGAGTTTCTGCTGCACAGTGTCGAAAAATGAAGTTATTCAATAGGCTTCTTATCGCTTTTAATTCTGTAGCTGACAATTCTACGTTTAAAAGCGCTTTTTATTTCAACTCGAACGGAAAGCAGGACATAAGTGTTGGCTTTATGTCGTAAAGTCCTTCAAGGCATCACACTTCTGCATCTGACCAATATTCCGAACAAATTTCTTTGCCGGTGATGCATCGATATCACTTGGATTTGCAGACGATGTATCCACGTAATTCAAATTAGCTGGTGGTGCAATGGTGTCGCTCGAATTTGTCTTAACTGACATTGAAGATTCACCAACGCGATTACCTATTAACTTGCAACTGTTTTTCTGATGCCACTTCAAATTATCAGCCCGAGTAAAGATTTTACCGCAAGTACACGTGAACATTTTTAATATTGATAAGTAGACGTCTGGAGAAGTTGAGTGTTACAAAACTAATACTAAATTGGTTAAACGTCTTCTGATTAAATATCATTCCAATATCCCCACCTTGTCTCCCTTCCCTAACTCAACTTCGCCGGAGAACTCAACATTATCATTTTCAAGATCAATAGCCATATCTTATTTCTCACCCTTCTTCCTATCCCTGTAAATGCGTTGGAATAATCTGCCCATCTCCCACTATTGCCCTACTTCTGTCCATGTCATATACAATATCGTATTTCTCACGCTTTCTCCTATAACTCTAAATACGTCGGAGCAATATGCACATCTTCACTTATTGGCCCACTTCCCTCTTTAGGTTCTATAAAATGCGACAGCTTACTTAGTTTCCTCAGTTGCAAGTTTAGTCTAACTCACCTCAAGTTTAAGTTCAGCATGTTCAGTATGGTAATGGATATTTTTGAAGAAGACGGTCTATCTACAACCATTGGAAGCGTCGAAGTGCCACCGAAATTTGCAGAACTCTTTGGCTTGACTACGCCGTCGCCTCCGCAACCACCTCAGTCGGAAGATAACCAGCCTTAGCCTCTAAGACTGGTGACAGAACTCTCTGGCTTAAATCTACCACTACCTCAAACACGAGAGAACCAGCTTTCAATTCAGACGATGGAAATATCCTGTTTGAATTCACGTCAAAAGGCTCCCGATGGTGATGATTTTCATTTACAGAAACCTCTATTAGGGGCCTTGGTAAAAGACCCGGTGTAAGGAAGAGAACGATGCCGGTGCCGATAAGAAGAACTATAATCAGAACCACGGCACCTCCTGACCAAAAGACCGGTTAAAAGATGAAGATGCCGGCATTAGGGGCTTTATCGATAACTCCGGCAGCAAGGAAAATAACTAAACCTCCAACCAGTGGAAGTAATGATTCGACAGATACTAAGATGGATTTGGGCGCGGTATTTAAAAAAATAATGACTGAAGTAAATGGAAAAGAGAAAGAGTGCGTGTCCGTTAAAGAGGCGATAAAGGCGAAGCGCCGGCACACTGAGGAGCTAAAGAGACATTGAGAAACTGAATGGCGTATGACGACCTACATGAGAGAAAACTTTCAGGTGTAGGATCTTTATGGATAAATTTTTTGTAGATATATTGTAAATATTTGTAGTTTTTACTATATTATTTTTATAATTAACAGTTTAGTATATAATATTATTTTCTTTATCTTCTCCAATCCAGTAACTTGAAATGGAATTTGTTGAAAATTGAAAAAATTCAATTCAAATGTTTTGTTTGGCATAGAAAATGGGCAGCTGCGCAATATCTCATAAACTTTGAACTCAATCAAAAAATTATATAAATGTTTCGTTCGGCATAAGGAAATGAACTCCTCTTTTTTTATCAGATTACTAGGCAGCAGTTTCATACCATTATCCTAATTTTAATTTCACTTCCAAAGGGGAGTTTTGAAGTTGGCCTTTGTGGAAAACTGTATTTTTTGTTAATATTGAACTGACAAAAAAGTTTATTTGAAATAAAATGTTCATTTTTTAAGAAATGAAGTACTTTGATTCATATACCATTTTAAGTAATGGCGGTATTCTGGAAAATACGCAAAGACACCATTTTATAAAAAATTTGGCGAATGTAGTTTTAGAGGTCACTCGCCTTTGTTTACAAAGAGCCGTATATGTAGTAAGTTGGGTGTTGTGGTCGTGGGAACTTTTTCTGTCAATTCTTATGGACGGACACGCCCTCTCACGTGACCCACCCCCACTCCGCGGCACATCTCCGGCGGCATCATGCAGATGTGAAAAAGAAGAAGAATAGTGGTCTTGAACGTGTCGGCTGTTCAGCTAGAAGAAGAAGAATGGAACTCGTTCAGTAGCCTATAGAAAAGAAGAAGAAATTACTATAGTGTTTACGAGTGAGCGTCATAGGCGCGAAATTCATGGCGGTGACGCACGAATGCCGACCCGAGCGGAGGTGATACACATTTCAAAGATGGCGTGAGATTCATGGCGGTGGCGCGCACGAATGACGGCCCGAGTCGCGGGCCATCGCTTGTGTGTGTGACGTAGTCGATCTGATTCAATTTCAAAGATAACGGCTGGATATAATCATTTTTTCAGCCATCTATAGAGAAACAAATTACTATAGTATACCTTGTTTATGAGAGAGAGCGTTATCAATTCTGGGGCGCTATGGATTCCTTGAATCTGATATTGAGAACTGTATTGCCTTTTAATACTGTTTTTAGGATATGTCTAAATAAATTTTTAAAAATACCTGTTGTTTCCCGACTAGTTAAAGTACACCCATACATATATTACAAATTGTTAAAAAAGTTTCAAAACTTACAAAAAAAAGGGGTTGGTCCATTTCCTGGATTCTGCGTGTGTGTATCTGCTGTACGTGAATACGTGTGTGTGAACAAAAGCTTCAGCATGGTCCTCGAGAAATATAATGTCGTTCTTGATTTTAACCTGAAACTGAAGCGGCCGGGGTGAGAATCTCAATATGTACTACTACTCCAAACGATTCGATACATATAATATGCTCCCCCACCCTCGGCACAAGCCCACAGGCATCATGCAGATATAGAAAAGAAGAATACTGGTCTTGAACGTGTCGGCAGGTCAGGCAAAAGAAGAAGAACGGAACGCGTTCAGTCACCTATAGAAGAAGAAGAAATTACTATAGTTTACGAGAGAGCGTTATCAATTGTGGCGGCCATGTTTCTGTTTAAAAATAAGATTACTTGAAAGCTGAATTCACTATTGAGGTAATGTTTGGGATCCATGTTGCCATATTTTTTTATTATTATTTATACCATGTTGCCATATTTCCGAAGAAAACGTAAGTTGGGTATAATAATATTAAAGTATGAAAAAATATGATTTATTTAACGGGTTTGTATTTGTATCAAGCGCAAAGAACGCTGCCGTAAGGGCATTAGCCGTTATTATTGGTTCAATTGAATTGCGAAAAAGACCAGTATGATCTAGAAGTAACATAGATGATGAACGAGACATGGAACACTGTAGAAAAATCACGTAAACGTCAAAAACGTCACGTTTTACGTCTCGCACGTCGAAAAACGTCACGTTTTACGTCTCGCACGTCGAAAAACGTCACGTTTTACGTCTCGCACGTCGAAAAACGTCACGTTTTTCGTCACGCATGTCACGTTTTACGTCACGCACGTCACGTAAACGTCAAATGTTTAACCTATTTTTTAGGGATACACTGTAAATTATCTTTACCGATGTAATATAGTTAAATAGGTGTAAATGGATACCTAATTTGTGCAACTTATAAAATTATTGCATAAGACTTTACACAGACGCGTTGTTACACACATCACCACCACGAGCGCAGTCATGTTGAATTTTGAAAACTTAAAAACAATACGAAATTATTTATTGCTAGCATCCCTTTTTAATAATGAACTCGTCCGTTGTTTTCTCTACTGCCGTTCTGTCTAATCGGGAATTTTTGATAAATTTTAGAAAATCTACAATACAAAATTGATTCTTACAGCTATTTTTAATTTAATTTATTAGTAATCTTATTTCGTTTAAATCGTAATTATCAAACCATGAATGAAGTGATAACCTGGAAACGTGTTTTCATTCGAGTTATCAGTCTTATCTAATTTTATCGGGGAGGCTTCATCCGGTGTGACAGTTAAAAGTATCTCTAAAGAGTAATATATTTGTGTTTATTAGCAATTTCACTTGCTTGGATGATTATGTCACGTGACCCTTTTGCACACGGCCCCACAAAAATGTCGATAAGAATTATTCTTTATTTTTCATATTCTACAACCGGAATGTCTGAAATACTTTGTTTTTAGATATGAAATGAATTTTAGTTTTAATTTTTAAAATATTTCTGAATAAAGTCTGTCTAGTTTACGAAAAATGCAATTCACCTGCTTGGATGATTATGTCACGTGACCCTTTTGCACACGGCCCTACGAAAAATGTCGATAAGAATTATTCTTTATTTTCATAATCTACAACCGGAATGTCTGAAATACATTATTTTTAGATATAAAATGAATTTTAGTTTTAGTTTTTAAAATATTTATGAATAAAGTCTGTCTAGTTTACGAAAAATGCAATTTCACTTGCTGGATAATTAGGTCACGTGACCCCTTTTGCACACGGCACTTCAAAATTTAAAAAGTATAAGTACAGATGTGCGTGATCATTCCTATCAGTTTCCGATTAGCTATCGCACAGTGATAAGCAACAATTTTGAATATTTCTGAAAAAATGGCGAATTTTGAAATTATTAAGGATGTTACAAAACAAATCCGTAAATTTGGGGTCCAGGGCCGAACTTTGGAATTTAAAATGAAACCTATTCCTACTGGGGCGGAGCCCCTAAGCTGGGTAAAAAACGCAATTGAGGATATTGTTTTAAAGGGTACAGAAAACGTGGACTTGGAGGATTATGTTGGATTTACTTTCTGTTCCAAAGATTTTTCAAGGGGCCAAGGATGGGTAGTTTTTAAACCTGCATCTCAGGTGACAGTTGATGATGTGTGGAAGAAAATTTCATCCATATACCAGTCAAATTCAACCGGGTTGAATACAGAAACCTTCTGTTTGGGGGTTACCACCGTAAAAATGCCCGTAGGAAAAGGTATGGGGCGAAATTATAATACTTTTAATGAAGAATGTAGAAAGCGTAGAGGTATTATTTCAATAAATAACAAAGATAACCTTTGCTTACCTCGCGCCTTAGTAGTCAGTATGGCATTCCAAAGTAAGGATCCAAACTACACAAAAATTAGAGATGGCAGTAGACTTCAGACCGCCAAAGCTCTTGAACTGACAAAATCCAGCGGCGTTCTGATTACACCAGAGGGCTGCGGAATTCCTGAACTTCAGCAGTTTCAACAGCATCTAAAAAATTATAAGATCGTCGTTTATCGATATGGTGCCAAAGGGCGTGACGTTATTTTTGAAGGAGGAAATGACGGCCCTGCTTTAAATCTAATTTTTCATGAAGGCCATTACAATATAATTACTTCGCTAACAGCCGCATTTATGTGTATATATTTTTGTGAAGCATGCCGCACCCCCTACAACAATAAGGATGAACATAAATGCGCTGGAGTATGTTATGCATGAAGGTCATCACCTGCATGCAATAAAGATGTTGTAAAAAGACGGTGTATTGAATGCCGAAGAGATTTTTACGGTAATGAGTGCTATGAAGCACATTTGAATTCGGTTTATAAAAAAATAAAAAGCTGTGAGAAATGTTTTAAAATATGCACTAGTCACAATCATATCTGTGGCGAAATTTACTGCAAGATTTGTAAATCGAAACAAGCAGAGGATCATTTGTGTTATATGCAACCGGACAAAAAATCTCCTCAAATTAAAGATTTTTTGTTTGTTTTCTATGACTTGGAGACAACACAAGAAAAAGTCGTCGACGGTGTCATTCAGCAGGAACCAAATTTGTGTGTATACAGAAAAGTATGCCATAAGTGTATAAATGAAACAAGATTGTTATTTTGTCAGAGTTGCGGATTCAGAGAAAAAGTTCTAACAGAGAATGTAATTACGAAATTTCTGAACGAAATACTAGAGATACGAAAAAAATTTAAACAGATTGTCGTTATCGCCCATAATGGTGGCGGTTTCGATCATCAATTCGGATTAAATTACATTCTCACTAAAACCGATTTGAATCCGGACCTGATTATGCGCGGCACAAAACTGATTATGATGAACGTTGGAAACGTTAAATTTCTGGATTCACTAAACTATTTTCCGATGGCATTATCTGCATTACCGAAAGCTTTTGGGTTTTCCGAATTGAAAAAGGGATATTTTCCACATCTCTTTAACAGGCTGGAAAATCAGAACTATGTCGGAGGTATACCCGCATTGAAATTCTACGACCCTGACAACTTAAAAGAGGATGCGCGCGGAAAATTAATTAAATGGCACAACGAGAAAATTGCTGAAAATTACGTATTTGATTTTCAAAAGGAGATTGTAGAGTACTGTGTTTCCGATGTACAGATTCTGACGCAATCCTGTCTCAAATTTCGTCAGCAACTGCTGGAGACGTCAAATGTGTGCCCATTCACAGAGGCAACCACAATTGCGTCTGCGTGCAACAAGGTATTTCGGCGAAACTTTTTAAAACCCAACACTATCGGCATAATCCCTAAAGGTGGCTACAGATTCAGAGAAAATCATTCGAAAATATCTTTACAATGGTTGATATGGGAAGAACACCAAAGAAACATTGAGATACATCATGTGGCCAGAGGTCAAGAGGCCAGAGTTGCCGGGGTTAAAGTTGACGGGGTACATGGAAATACCGTCTTTGAATTCCAGGGTTGTTATTTTCATGGGTGTCCGAAATGCTATACAATCAACCGTGATACAGCATTAAAAGACGATCCCACTGATTGTATGGAGAATCGGTTCCAACGAACTGTAAATAAAAGTAAACATTTGGAAATGAAGGGGTATAACGTTGTACAAATGTGGGAGTGCGATTTTCGAAAAATGTTAAATAAAGAAATTGAAGAATACACAGAAAACCATTCTTACGTAAAATATTTACCTCTAAACCCTAGAGATTCTCTGTACGGGGGCCGGACGGGGAATACAGTGGAATATTACAAGGCGAAAGAAAACGAGAAAATTAAATATCTTGATGTCTGTTCGTTATATCCGTGGGTGTGTAAATTTGGTAAATTTCCTATTGGCCACCCCAAAAAAATTTATGTGGGAGACGAATGCAGATTGGCTGATATTTCCCAAATGTCAGGTGTGATAAAATGTAAAATATTACCTCCTACAAACCTGTATCACCCTGTACTGCCTTATAGAATGAATGATAAATGTATGTTTGTCCTTTGTCGTAAATGTGGCGAGGGGATGAACCAGGATGATGAATGTACTCATGATGAGGAACAGAGAAGCTTAAAAGGTACCTGGGTGATTGAAGAGGTCGTTAAAGCTGTTGAAAAAGGCTACAGAATGCTAGAGATTTACGAAATATGGGATTACGACACCATACAACTTAGACGTAGAAGCAACTGTGAATTCCAAACAACTCGCTTGCATTGACTATGATCCAGTCAAATTTAAAGAAAAGCATGCGCAATGAACGTTGCCGTAAGGACAGATCACCGCCGCCATCATGCAGATGTGGATAATCACGATCCACAAAGAGAAAAGAAGAAGAAGAATAGCGCACGACTTTTGGCAGAATAATCCTAGCAGCCGAGGCCAAATAAAATAAATAAAAAAGATAAAGGGACCATCATTCTTCTTTTCAAAGTTTCACAGTTGCTTCTACGTCCGTTAAAATAATTCTTTAAATTGATCAAGTTTTCTTCTTAGAGCCAATGTCTATCCCGTTTTGATAGTTCTCACCAATCATCCCCAAAATTCAACCCACTATGGTCATTTTTGGACGTTTAGTAGAAGGTGATTAAGTAACATATCAACTAATACTATGCAACCCCGTATACACATAAATAATAATTAGATTGCCTAATAATAATATTTTGGTACCACCAACGCCATCTAGTGACGGTTACGTGACGTGTGTGGACGTTTACTAGAAGGTGATTAAGTAACATATCAACTAATACTATGCAACCCCGTATACACATAAATGATAATTAGATTGCCTAATAATAATATTTTGGTACCACCAACGCCATCTACTGCCGGTTACGTGTATATACTTAAAGAGATGTGGAAAATATCCCTTTTTCAATTCGGAAAACCCAAAAGCTTTCGGTAATGCAGATAATGCCATCGGAAAATAGTTTAGTGAATCCAGAAATTTAACGTTTCCAACGTTCATCATAATCAGTTTGTGCCGCGCATAATCAGGTCTGGATTCAAATCGGTTTTAGTGAGAATGTAATTTAATACGAATTGATGATCGAAACCGCCACCATTATGGGCGATAACGACAATCTGTTTAAATGTTTTTCGTATCTCTAGTATTTCGTTCAGAAATTTCGTAATTACATTCTCTGTTAGAAGTTTTTCTCTGAATCCGCAACTCTGACAAAATAACAATCTTGTTTCATTTATACACTTATGGCATACTTTTCTGTATACACACAAATTTGCAGGTGATGACCTGCATGCAAAACATACTCCAGCGCATTTATGTTTATCTTTATTGTTGTAGGGGGTGCGGCATGCTTCACAAGTAGATCATTTGCCACGTGATCGTGGGAACTTTTTCTGTCGATCCTTATGGACGGACACGCCCCCGCACGCGTCCTACCCCCACTCCTACATCTCCGGCGGCAGCATGTAGATGTGGAGAAGAATGGCCTGAACGTGGTGGCACTTCAGCAAGACCTTGAACGTGTTGGCGGTTCAGCCAAAAAAGAAGAAGAAGTCTTTCAGCCACGAGGATTCCCGAAACTGTCACTTGACGGCACTGGAGAGCGTCGGCGGCGGCCATTTTTAGTGCGAGAGTACTGGTCTTGGTAGTTCAGCTAGAAGAAGAAGAATGGAGCTCGTTCAGTCACCTATAGAAAAGAAGAAGAAATTACTATAGTCGAGTCGGCGCGCGCGCGATTCACGGCGGTGGCGTACGAATGCCGGCCCGGTGATCCAAGATGGCGCGATTCATGATGCGACGCACACAAGCGGGGGCCGGCCATCGCCAGTGTGTGACGTAGTCGGACTGATTCGAATCGAAGATAACGGTTGGATATAATGTTGCTTTTTATTATTATTTATACAATGTTGCCATATCGGCGTGAAACATGGTGGCGCTGCACACAAGCGTCGGCCGGCCACCACCGTAGTCGAACAAATTACTATAGTTTACCTTGTTTATGAGAGAGAGAGAGCACGAGCAATTCAGGGCGCTATGGTATTGAGATAACCCATGATGCCTTTTATACAATGTTGCCATATCAGTATAATATCAAAGTATGATTTAAAAGGTTTTTGAACTCATTAGCGCTGATGGAGTACACAAAAAAATGTTGTTTATCAAAAATCGTATCGGATATGTCTAAATAAAATTTAAAAGCCGTAATGGCTGCTGTTTCTAAAACGGGTCTAAAAACTCCGTTTTCCCTACTAGTTAAAATACAACCGTATATATATTACAAATTGTTAAAAACTTACCAAAGTCGATTCTGCATGTGTAGGTGCGAAATTCATGCTTGAAACCAACCTAATTTCTATTTTAAAAAGGGTCCTTGGTTATCTCGAGAAGTATTTTCTGCATGCCTTTGTACAGGATTATTATTTCCTGAAACATTGTGCTGTAGGTATATCTAAAATAAAACAAGCGTTGTCAAATAATTACCCAAAATACATCCAAATGGTTAAAAACTTACTAAAGTCGATTCGATGTATGTATTCATTAGGCTGCAGCATGGTCGTTTTAACCTCAAACCTGCGTTTCAAATTTGCACAACGTTAAACTGTACTCGGTATTGAGATAAACCATGTTGCCATATCTTATACCGTGTTGCCATTTTGGTATAGAATCGGGTATACTATCAGAGTATAATTTAGGGATTTTTGTATTCATTAACACTGATGGAGTACACAAATTTTTAAAAATATCCCGAGTTGTTGTTTTTTAAAACAATTCTAAAAACCCGTTTTTCAACCAGGCAAAAAATACACCCAAATTGTTAAAACGTTCTAAAGCGGGGTGGTTCGAGACCTTACCTTTTCATTTTGTTAAAGTACCCCCATTCATAGCAAATCATTATTTTTACATACCAAAATGTATGTTTTACTGGGGTTAAAGAGGAAAAACACGATTTTTAAATTTTTAAAAAGGCATAATCTAATCATTTTAAAAATCATAATGTTGTAAACAAAATAGAAATAAATAAATATTAAGGGGAAATCTAAAACAGAACAGAATAAGACATAAAAATAACCGTAATGTGTAAGTTTGTTGTTTTTAAACAAGCCTAAAAACCCGTTTTTAGTTTAGTTCAAATACATCCAAATTGTTAAAAACTTACTAAAGTGGATTCTGCATGTGTATCTGGTCGTGAATACGTGTGTGTGTGTGAACAAAAGCTTCAGCATGGTCATCGCGAAATATGATGTCGTTCTTGATTTTAACCTGAAACTGGAGCGGCGGGTGAGAATCTCAATATGTGGTTAACACTCCAGACGATTCGATACATATAATATGCTCTTTATCACCCTGTACAATAGCCTGTCTCGCCAAAGAGGTTGGTTACTCAATCTTGAAAACAGACTCAAGGTAACTGTCTCGCACGCCAAAGGGGATTGGCTACCCCAATCTTGAACGAGACGCAAGTGCATATTATACATAGCGACTCATTGAAAAAATGTAAAATTTCAAAAGTACTGACAAATAACAAATAAAATTTAATCAAATAAACTATTCAAACATTGTATTGTATCGGGTCGAGTTATAATGGAAGGAGAAAATTGCGCGCTAATCTTTTGTAGCACGAAACCCTTTATACTTCATTCCCCTTTCTTCGCAATAAATGGATAGTAGATAAAATAAAATAGCATTTGACGATTATCTAAATTGTCTGAAAATTTCTAGCCAAGTACATTTTATACAGGCTTGTACTTATATACATATATATTAATCTCTTTTAAGGAATAAAATCGTGTTATACCTATATTATTATTCCGATGGTGTTAAGAGAATTTCGACCGATCGTTAGGATAGCGCAATATAAAAACGCCTCATATAGAGAAGATGAAAGAAAGGAGAAAATTGCGCGCTAATTTTTGGGCGAGAGAACCTTATATTTTGACACAGATTCGGTCGTCTATTCTTCACAAGCCGGTCTTCCTGACCTACCCACGTAGGCTCATGGCTCATCTAGAGAGGCCGAAGGAAAGGAGAAAATTGCGCTAATCTTTTGTAGCACGAAACCCTTTATACTTCATTCCCCTTTCTTCGCAATAAATGGATAGTAGATAAAATAAAATAACTTTTGATGACTATCTAAATTGTTTGAAAATTTTTATTCAAGTATATTTTTATGCTAAGCCGGAGATACGATAACTTTTTTCACGAGAATCTTGACGTACCCTTTTGTAAAAACATATGTGGTGCTTTTAGTTAAAATTAAAAAGTACAGTGCATAAGATATAAGATGGACCCAAAATGTAGGCCTTCAAGATCACCCCGACTTAAACCCTATCGATTTTATCTGGGGCTACATGAAAAAGAATACACTCTGCATTATCGCAATTTGAAGCAGGCCCTTGAACACGGTTTAAAATTGATCAAAATTCACAAAGTATTAAAATTTAAACAATCCGTTTGGTTAAAGTCCTATATCGAGCTGAATGCACCTTTAAGGACTGTGGCCACTAGCAATTTTAAAAAATCAATTCAAACTTGCCAATAATGCCGTATTCGGTAAGACGATGGAGAACATTAGGTTTCACAGGGAAGTGAATCACCTGTCACAGGCCACATGACTGTACGAGTTGGTAGAAAACAAACCATATAAAATATTCCGACATTATATATGTTGAAAAAGATGAAATTCGAGCACGAAAACAATACTCGGTCAACAACTGGCTTGAAATTTTTTCAACTACAAGGCAATAGGTACTTGTAATTATTTTAGATATACCTACAGCGCAATGTTTCAGGAAATAATATTCCTGCACAAAGGCATGCAGAAAATACTTCTCGATATTCCGACGGTGTTAAAAGAATTTCGACCGGCCGTAAGGATAGCGCAATATAAACATGCCTCATCTAGAGAAGTTGAAAGAAAGGAGAAAATTGTGCGCTAATTTCACTAACAGCAGCATTTATGTGTAGATATTTTGTGAAGCATGCCATCTAGAGAAGACGAAAGAAAGGAGAAAATTGTGCGCTAATTTTTGTACCCAATGTTTCATTCGATGCATTTAAAAATCGAAGACCTTCTTAAAACCCAGCACAATATTGCATATTCCGATAATCATAAATGGCTATCACTAATTAGTACGCACCTCCGAAAATGCAATTTCTTTTTAAAATAGAAAAATTAGGTGAGTCATGAATTTCGCACTCGTTTTTAAACAAATTGAACAAATTCTTAAAACCAAGCACAATATTTCATCATAATCCGATAAAAACAAATGGCTAGCACTAATCAGCACTCACCTCCGAAAATGTTCTTTAGCTATAAAAAATGCAATTTTACGGTAGGGGAAAAAAGAAAAATTTACACCAAAATGGGACAGTTAAAAAGGTTGCGGTGTATCATTAAATTAGCGTCTTCTCATGTAGTAGGGGAGGGTATTAGACAGGGGCGCGGCACTAAAGGGGCGTTAAATGGGAAGACGTCAACGCGATTTTTAACAGTAGAATTAGAACGGGGGGTTATTATAAATTTAAAACATAAAGAGGTAAAAGATTTTTGCAGGCCGCATTTAAATTATTTAAATCAAAAATTTTGCATGATGTTTTTCGACATTTGAGTGAAAGAACGATATTCACACAGCTGATAGAGGTGAAATTCAACCGCGAAAACAATATCTGACTAACAAAATGACTTTTCATTCAACTACATGGTAGTAGGTACTTGTAATTGTTTAGATATACCTACAGCACAATGTTTCAGGAAATAATATCCCTGTACAAAGGCATGCAGAAAATACCTCTTGATATTCCGGTGGCGTTAAAAGAATTTCGCTCAACCGCCAGGATAGCGCAATATAAACACGACTCATCTAGAGAAGACGAAAGGAGGGAGAAAATTGTGCGCCATTTTTTGTACCCCAACGTCTCAACCAATGTATAAAAGACGTAAGTACAGGTGCGCGTGAAGATTTCCTAGCAGTTTAAAAAGAATTTCGCTCAACCGCCAGGATAGCGCAATATAAACACGACTCGTCTAGAGAAGACGAAAGGAGGGAGAAAATTGTGCGCTATTTTTTGTACCCCAACGTCTCAACCAATGTATAAAAGACGTAAGTACAGGTGTGCGTGAAGATTTCCTAGCAGTTTAAAAAGAATTTCGCTCAACCGCCATAGAGGTCTATACCTATATTATTATTCCGATGGTGTTAAAAGAATTTCGACCGATCGTTAGGATAGCGCAATATAAAAGCGCCTCATATAGAGAAGATGAAAGAAAGGAGAAAATTGCGCGCTAATTTTTAGGCGAGAGAACCTTATATTTTGACACAGATTCGGTCGTCTATTCTTCACAAGCCGGTCTTCCTGACCTAACCACGTAGGCTCATGGCTCATCTAGAGAGGCCGAAGGAAAGGAGAAATTGCGCTAATTTTTTGTAGCACGATTCCTTTAGTTAATAAAAAATACCAGCCTTAACGAAGGATAATTGCAACGGTAAAATAACGACACATTTTGTAGGCTCGCTTTGTAAGTACAGGTGGGCGTGAAGATTTCCTAGCAGTTTAAAAAGAATTTCACACATCTAAAGAGGATGAAAGAAAGGAGAAAATTGTGCGCTAATTTTTTGTACACAATGTCTCAATCATAGAATTTCTACCTCCATTTTATCAGGGAGTTTTCTACAGAGAAGTACAGCAATATGTATGTCGAAAAAGGTGAAATTCGACCACGAAAACAAAAGGGCTTGAAAATTTCTATTCAGCGACATTTTTATAGAGGTTGGTACTTGTACAAAGTTGTGAATGCGGGGTAGTTTCCACGCTGCGATCTATTGAGGCTCTCCCTTAGCTTGGGGGTTCGTGAAATTCGACCACGAAAACAATATTGCCCTAACAAAATGGGGTTGAAAATTTTTATTCAACTACATTTTATAGAGACCGGAGACAAAAAATAAAAAAATGCGTAAAATCTTATACAAATAATATAATAAAAACCACATACCTGTTACGACTTTTGAATATTTTCAGGTACTGTCTTAAGTCTAAATATGAGGTCCCTCGGAGCTGAAAATAATAAAAATATGAGGTTTATTTTTTTTGGAAAAGTGTATAAAAACGCAAAAACCCAAGCATCCTGTGATAAATACACCAATGTAACCTTAAAAACAATTTGTGATCGTGTAATCAAAACCACAGTAAAAAATAAGGATTGTACATATATATATAAGCATGCGGGTGTATCTTAAATATTTTAAATTTAAAAAGAAGAAAATGAGTGAGTAAGTTATAGTATTTTTACATTTTTTATATTGATTTTTTGCTAAATTAATCTGATTTTAGCGTGCTAGAAATTGAGGGCCCCCCTGAATTATACAGGTAATTCAGATGAAACAAATATTTTGCAATTATTATATTTAATCATGTTTTAGGGTAGATGCTTACGAATCGGGGAAGTAAGATATACTTTCACTTTTAAATGTTGATGTTACTAATATTTCAATTTTAGGGACCTAGAATTTGAGGGGGAGCCCCCCTTAATTGGGTAAGTTACTAAAAAAAATATACATTTTACATTTTTATCATATTTAATTATGTTACAGGTTTAGCGACAATGAGGCGGACGAGTAAGATTTACTTTGCCGATATTAAATATCGAGATACTAATAATTTGATTTTAGCGTGCTGGAAATACAGGGTCCCCCTGAATTATACAGGTGATTTCGGGTGAAACAATTTTTACATTTATTTATTATATTTAATTATGTTTTAGGCTCGATGTTGAGGATGAGGAGGAAGAAAAGCAGGAGGAGGGGGAGGTGGAGGAGGAGAAGGAGGAAGAGTTGGAGTTTGAGGAGGATGAGTAAGATTTACTTTTACCCTTAATTACTGTATTGCTAATAATTCGATTTTAGGGAACTAGAAAATAAATCAGCACCCCCGCGACAACAGGTAACTTTCCGTAAATATATTTTTACATTTTACAATTTATTAAATTTAAATATGTCATAGGGTAAAAATGAAGAGTAAGGACCCAAAATAAAAATTTTAAAAAACTCCCGCTTGTTTTCTTTAAGCCCCATTCCTATCTTTTTCTGAAACAATTGCTACCTTCTCTCTGTTTCTGCTGTTAAGTATAAAAAATATTGTGTCTGTACAAAAAAATAATGTTTATACAGACGAAACAACTAACTCACCGATTCCTTACTCAGCCATGGACATAATACAAAAAATCCGCTGATACGGACCCGGCCGTAAAAAGAGTGTCTTCCTCTCCTGTCCACTCTGCTTCATCCTCATTGATGTAAAAATTCATAGTTGAATAAAGTATGCCATTCTTTGAAAACTGAATTTGAAACAGATCACCCTCATCATAGTCATTTCTTAACAATATCAACTCAGTGCATTGCACATCGTTGACGAAAAACACCATATACACGTACTCGCCCACTTGTAGGGGTTTAAAAAAAGTAAAAACGGTACACGGTTCGCAACAGATAAAATTAAATTTAACCAGATACTCGCACTCAGACATTTTTAAAAGTAATAAAAACCAATATAAAAGGTATCAGATATATATAACAATCACAACATCTACAGTTGGTAAAAGTCTCACGTTTTTCATAAACAATGTAAAACCTAGATATTCTAGAAACCACACTTTTCAAACATTATCTACCCTTCTTGATATCGGTTAAGAAAGGATGAATTTAACGATAACTAATGAAAAAGTTCCACGCTTTTCATAAACAACATTGTAAAACTTAGATATTCTAGAAACCACACACTTTCAAACATTATCTATCCTTTTGATACTGGTTAAGAAAAAAGATTATAATTTAATGAAAAAGCCACACACTCTCTCTCTCTCATAAGTAATACAAATCCTAGAAAATATATTTAAAACTTCAAGATAAAATCTGTTTCATCCGTACTAGCAAATCCTATAAAAAACATAAATCGAACCCGAGCTATCTCTCTCTCTCTTTCGAAAGTGTCTTTATTGAGAATACACCGGGTAAGAATGAATAAAAGAATATAGGCACAAGAAGAAGATGAATTGTGATAACACCGAAAAATATTATACAGGGTTAATATGATTTCATGTATTTTTTATTTTTAGGTATAAAGGTAATACTTTTTTGAAAAGCCTCACGTAAAAGTGGCGTAACGTCAAAAAACGTCAAAACGTGACACGCGTGACGCTAAACGTGACACGCGTGACGCAAAAACGTGACGTTTTTGACGTAAACGTCACGCGTATGACGTTTTTGCGTCACGCGTGTCACGTTTACGTCTCGCATGTCACGTAAACGTCAAATGCTTAACCTATTTTAGGGGCACACTGTAAATTATCATTAGCGATGTAATATAATTAAATAAGGTGTAAATGGATACCTAATTTGTGCAACTTATAAAATTATTGCATAAGACTTTCCACAGACACGTTGTTACACACATCACCCCCACGAGCGTAGCCATGTTGAATTTTGAAAACTTGGAAACAATACGAAATTATTTATTGCTAGCACCCCTTTTTAATAATGAACTCGTCCGTTGTTTTCTCTACCGCCATTCTGGCTAATCGGAAATTTTTGATAAATTTTAGAAAATCTACAATACAAAATCGTAATTATCAAACCATGAATGAAGTGATAACCTGGAATCGTGTTTTCGTGCACGTTATCGGGCTTATCTAATTTTATCGGGGAGGCTTCATCCGGTGCGGCAGTTAAAAGTACCTCTAAAGTAGTATTATATCTGTGTTTATTATAACAGGTGTTTATAGTATTTCTTAAAACATAGCGAAAAAAAGCTCTTTTTTCACGTGAACATATCGTGATTATTTGATTTAAAAATATATCACGTGACCCCTTTTGCACACGGCACTACAAAATGGCGATAAGAATTATTCTTTATTTTTCATAATCTACAACCGGAATGTCCGAAATACATTGTTTTTAGATATAAAATGAATTTTAGTTTTAATTTTTAAAATATTTCCGAATAAAGTCTGTCTAGTTTACGAAAAATCCAATTTCACATGCTGTATAATTAGGGAACGTGACCCCTTTTGCACACGGCACTACAAAAAAAATGCCGATAAGAGTTATCCTTTATTTTTCATAATCTACAACCGAAATGTCTGAAATACATTGTTTTTAGATATAAAATGAATTTTAGTTTTAATTTTTAAAATATTTCCGAATAAAGTCTGTCTAGTTTACGAAAAAAAAATGCAATTTCACCTGTTGGATAATTAAGGAACGTGACCCTTTTGCACACGGCCCTACGAAAAATGTCGATAAGAATTATTCTTTATTTTCATAATCTACAACCGGAATGTCTGAAATACATTGTTTTTTAGATATAAAATAAATTTTAGTTTTAATTTTTAAAATATTTTCGAATAAAGTCCGTCTAGTTTACGAAAAAATGCAATTTCACCTGTTGGATAATTAGGGAACGTGACCCCTTTTGCACACGGCCCTACAAAATGTCGATAAGAATTATTCTTTATTTTTCATAAACTACAACCGGAATGTCTGAAATACATTGTTTTTAGATATAACATGAATTTTGGTTTTAATTTTTAAAATATTTATGAATAAAGTCCGTCTAGTTTACGAAAAAATGCTATTTCACGTAGGATAATTAGGTCACGTGACATACCCCCACTCCGGCACTACAAAAATTTAAAAAGTACAAGTACAGGTGTGCGTGATCATTCCTATCAGTTACTGATTAGCTATCCTACACTGATAAGTAACAATTTAGAATATTTCTGAAAAATGGCGAATTTTGAAATTATCAAGGATGTTACAAAACAAATCCGTAAATTTGGGGTCCAGGGCCGAACTTTGGAATTTAAAATTAAAGCTATTCCTGAGGGGGCTGAACCTATAAGCTGGGTGAAAAATGCAATCGAGGATATTGTTTTGAGGGGGACAGAAAACGTGGACTTGGAGGATTATGTTGGATTTACTTTCTATTCCAAAGATTTTTCAAGGGGACAAGGATGGGTGGTTTTTAAACCTGCATCTCAGGTGACAGTTGATGATGTGTGGAAGAGAATTTCATCCATATACCAGTCAAATTCAAAGGGGCTGAATACAGAAACCTTCTATTTGGGTGTTACTACGGTAAAAATGCCCGTAGGAAAAGGCAGGTGGCGTAATTATAATACCTTTAACGAGGAGTGTAAAAAACGTAGAGGTATTATTTCAATAAATAACAAAGACAACCTATGCTTACCTCGAGCTCTAGTAGTCAGTATGGCTTTTCAAAGTAAGGATCCAAACTATGCAAAAATTAGGGATGGTCGTAGACTTCAGGCAGCCAAAGCTCTTGAACTGGCAAAATCCAGCGGGGTGTTGATTACTCCAGAGGGATGCGGGATCCTCGAACTTCAGCACTTTCAACAACATCTAAAAAATTATAAGATCGTCGTTTATCAATATGGTGGCAAAGGGCGGGATGTTATTTTTGAAGGAGGAAATGACGGTCCTGCTTTAAATCTGATTTTCCATGAAGGCCATTACAATGTCATCACATCTCTAACCGCTGCATTTATGTGTTCATATTTTTGTGAACACTGTCACACTCCATACAGTAATAAAGAAAAACATAAATGCGCTGGAGTATGTTTTTCATGCAAAAAAGCACCTGCATGCAATAAAGATGTCGTAAAAAGACGGTGTACTGAATGCCGAAGAGATTTTTACGGCGATGATTGTTACGAGGCACATTTGAATTCGGTTTGTAAAAGAATAAAAAGCTGTGAGAAATGTTTTAAAATATGCACTAGTCACAATCATGTCTGTGGCGAAATTTACTGCAAGATTTGTAAATCGAGACAACCCGAAGACCATTTGTGTTATATGCAACCGGACAAAAAATCTCCTCAAATTAAAGATGTTTTGTTTGTTTTCTACGACTTGGAGACAACACAACAAAAAGTCGTCAATGGGGTCATACAGCAGGAACCAAATTTGTGTGTATACAGAAAAGTATGCCATAAGTGTATAAATGAAACAAGATTGTTATTTTGTCAGAGTTGCGTATTCAGAGAAAAAGTTCTAACAGAGGATGTAATTACGAAATTTCTGACCGAAGTACTAGAAATACGAAAAAAATTTAAACAGATTGTCGTTATAGCCCATAACGGTGGCGGTTTCGATCATCAATTCGTATTAAATTACATTCTCACTAAAACCGATTTGAATCCGGACCTGATTATGCGCGGCACAAAGCTAATTATGATGAACCTTGGAAACGTTAAATTTCTGGATTCACTAAACTATTTTCCGATGGCATTATCTGCATTACCGAAAGCTTTTGGGTTTTACGAATTGAAAAAGGGGTATTTTCCACATCTCTTTAACAGGCTGGAAAATCAGAACTATGTCGGAGGTATACCTGCATTGAAATTCTACGACCCTGACAACTTAAAAGATGATGCGCGCGAGAAATTAATTAAATGGCACAACGAGAAAATTGCTGAAAATTACATATTTGATTTTCAAAAGGAGATTGTAGAGTATTGTGTTTCTTATGTACAGATTCTAACGCAATCCTGTCTCAAATTTCGTCAGCAGCTATTGGAGACGTCAAATGTGTGTCCATTCACAGAGGCAAGCACAATTGCGTCTGCGTGCAACAAGGTATTTCGGCGAAACTTTTTAAAACCAAACACGATCGGAATAATCCCTAAAGGTGGCTACAGATTCAGAGATAACCATTCGAAAATATCTTTACAATGGTTGATATGGGAAGAGCATCAAAGAAGTATCGAGATACATCATGCGGCCAGAGGTCAAGAGGCCAGAGTTGCCAGGGTTAAAGTTGACGGGGTACATGGAGATACCGTCTTTGAATTCGAGGGTTGTTATTTTCATGGGTGTCCGAAATGCTATACAAATAACCGTGATAAATCATTAAAAGACGATCCCACTGATTGTATGGAAAACAGATTTCAACGAACTGTAAATAAAAATAAACATTTGGAGAAAATTGGGTATAAAGTTGTACAAATGTGGGAGTGCGTTTTCGAAAAATGTTAAATAAAGAAATTGAAGAATACACAGAAAACCATTCTTACATGATATATTTACCTCTAAACCCTAGAGATTCTCTGTACGGGGGCCGAACGGGTAATACAGTGGAATATTACAAGGCGAAAGAAAATGAGAAAATTAAATATGTTGATGTCTGCTCGCTTTACCCTTATGTGTGTAAATTTGGTAAATTTCCTATTGGCCACCCGAAAAAAATTTATTGGGGGACGAATGCAAATTGGCTGATATTTCCCAAATGTCAGGTGTGATAAAATGTAAAATATTACCTCCTACAAACCTGTATCACCCTGTACTGCCTTATAGAATGAATGATAAATGTATGTTTGTCCTTTGTCGTAAAGCGGCGAGGGGATGAACCAAGACGACGATTGTACTCACGATGACGAGCAAAGAGCTTTAAATGGTACATGGGTGATTGAAGAAGTCGTTAAAGCTATTGAGAAAGGGTACAAAATGATGGAAATCTACGAAATATGGGATTACGACACCATACAACTCAGCCGGGAGCAGGAGGGTTTATTCTCAGGCATGATGAATAAGTTTATAAAAATCAAACAGCAAGCCAGCGGCTGGCCAAAGAATTGTGCGACAGACGCTGAGAAAGACAGATATATTGAGGAATTTTTACATAGAGAAGACATTTTACTGGAGTTTTCTGAAATAACTGAGAATCCTGGTTTAAGATCATTGGCAAAACTGATGTTAAACTCTTTCTGGGGCAAGCTGGCCCAGAAAAGTAACCTACCTAAAACATCTATAATTAGAAATTCTGCTGAATTTTATTTATTGATGTCGAACCCCGCAATAGTTGTAAACACCATTTTACCGGTAAATGAGGAAACGTTAATTGTAACGTGGGAATACAAAGAGGAGGCCTACGATATTTCCCCAACAGTAAATGTTATATTAGCTGCCTATGTTACAGCTTTAGCTAGATTAAAATTATATAGTTACCTGGATCAGGTGGGCGAGAGAGCCCTATATTACGATACCGATTCAATTATCTATTCTTCGCAAGTTGGTCTTCCTAACCTTTCCACGGCGACTGCATTGGAGATTTAATAGACGAGCTAAACGGGGGATTTATTACAGAATTCGTTTCAGGGGGCCCTAAAAATTATGCCTATAAATACAGCTGTAATGGTAGTGAATATGTTGTCTGTAAAGTGAAAGGAATTTCACTAAACTATAGTGCTTCTCAGTTGCTGAATTTTGAAAAAATCAAGGAGATGGTCTTGACAAAAAGTGAGCCTATTTTTATCATTTCGAAGCAGATCAGAAGAACTAAGGATCATGAGGTGATAACCATAACATCAGAGAAAAGATATCAGCCCAGGTCAACAAAAAGAAAATTTCTTCCGGATCATAGTTCTTTGCCTTACGGCTTTAAAAAATTAAAAAAGAGTTATATATATAAAGCACCAAATAAATTTTTTAAAACTTACCGGTCTTTTTTTCATCCATATGGTAATCCTTAAAACTGAATGATTTAATCCTCAATTATATCATCCTCCCTTGTCGCGAAAATAATCCGTTATAGGAAAAGCTTCCTACCTGAAATATCCTCGTTAATGTATAGACAACGGCGCAGATCGAATAACTCAGCATCCTACGGTAATAACAAATATTCTGCTCACTCTCACTAAGAATTAAATTTATAATTACACCGTTCTTATTATTATTTATATTATTCTAGAGTTAAATCGCGTTTACGTCATACCATTTAGTAAAATATTTTCAAACTACCGGTGAACTCTCACTAAGAATTACACCCGTTCTAATTCGATTATTAAAATCGTGTTTACTTCTTACCATTTACAAAAATATTTTCAAACTACCGGTACAGAATAACTTGCTACTTTTATCGACGAGTTGAATGGTGTGAACGCGGCTATTGTATACAGGATGTGGGTTTTACCAGCAGAAATATTTTCAAACAGCCGGCACAGATTAACTTGCTACTTTTTCGACGAAATAAAATGGTGTGAATACAGTGATTGTATACCGGATGTGGGATTTGCAATCAGAAACATTTTATAATATCGCCAACTTATTTGAAGTATTTCGATTTTAAAAAATACGTTATATTTTCTCAATATAAATATTTACCTATGAGTGATTTAAAACTTTTTTCACAAACACTATTCGTCCTAAGGGTCCTCGTACGAACGCTAGTTCGCGGTTCACACAACGCAACCCCGTTCTTAGAGCTAACTCTAAGATGGATATACGGTGTGAACCGCGCGGGATTTCATCTACATAGACTATGTGTAGAGGAGCCCGTAACCAGCGTCTTTCCTAAAAAATGTATTTTATATATATATATAACATCACTTTGTTATTTTTAAAAAAACTTACATTACGTTCTCTAAATAATAAATATTTAGCTACAAGATCGTGCTTCATTTTTTTCACTGAACTTTTTTAAAGTAGATTGTGGTTTTTAGATAAAATAAGGGATCTAGCATTAGCCTATATACAAATATCATTGGAAGACAATCTAATTATCAATTATGTGCATATATGGCTGCATAACTATTATTTAATATGATTATTTTTATAATAAAACACAAATACATGGGTGAAGAAATTTATTTTCTGAAAAAAGAAAAATACATGGTATAACAATTGAATTCATTTTCCTTGGTGCTATTTACCTTAACGCCCACACTGTTATCATGGCTGCCACCTCCATGAATAGGAGGTAGGGCCCCACAGACCCCAGGGGGATGATGTTGGGTGGAGGTGACCCTCCCACCCACGCCCCGTATAAAATGATGACCATTTTTGTCTGTAAAGAAAATCATATTATAATTTAAGAATTTAAAATTTCTATAAACTAGAAAAATAAAAGATAATATTTTTAAAAATTGCTTACCCTATCCGCAGGCTTCAGGTTGGCCCCCACCCTCTTTTTAATTTTTTCTTCAAAGCTTTCTACAGTAAACAAAAACTTTTTTATAAAACAAATTTTTTTCGTAAACAGAAAGTACTTACCCATTTTTTCTTTTTATAAAAGTGCTATTAAGGAATCGAAAATTTCTTATTATATGCAAATACCCCCGCCGGTTTGGGGTTTTTTAGATAAAGATATCGATAGTTCTTTTCACACGGAAACTTTATTATATTTCTATTTTGTTTACAACATTATGATTTTTAAAATGATTAGATTATGCCTTTTTAAAAATTTAAAAATCGTGTTTTCCCTCTTTAACCCCAGTAAAACATACATTTTGGTATGTAAAAATAATGATTTGCTATGAATGGGGGTACTTTAACAAAATGAAAAGGTAAGGTCTCGAACCACCCCGCTTTAGAACGTTTTAACAATTTGGGTGTATTTTTTGCCTGGTTGAAAAACGGGTTTTTAGAATTGTTTTAAAAAACAACAACTCGGGATATTTTTAAAAATTTGTGTACTCCATCAGTGTTAATGAATACAAAAATCCCTAAATTATACTCTGATAGTATACCCGATTCTATACCAAAATGGCAACACGGTATAAGATATGGCAACATGGTTTATCTCAATACCGAGTACAGTTTAACGTTGTGCAAATTTGAAACGCAGGTTTGAGGTTAAAACGACCATGCTGCAGCCTAATGAATACATACATCGAATCGACTTTAGTAAGTTTTTAACCATTTGGATGTATTTTGGGTAATTATTTGACAACGCTTGTTTTATTTTAGATATACCTACAGCACAATGTTTCAGGAAATAATAATCCTGTACAAAGGCATGCAGAAAATACTTCTCGAGATAACCAAGGACCCTTTTTAAAATAGAAATTAGGTTGGTTTCAAGCATGAATTTCGCACCTACACATGCAGAATCGACTTTGGTAAGTTTTTAACAATTTGTAATATATATACGGTTGTATTTTAACTAGTAGGGAAAACGGAGTTTTTAGACCCGTTTTAGAAACAGCAGCCATTACGGCTTTTAAATTTTATTTAGACATATCCGATACGATTTTTGATAAACAACATTTTTTTGTGTACTCCATCAGCGCTAATGAGTTCAAAAACCTTTTAAATCATACTTTGATATTATACTGATATGGCAACATTGTATAAAAGGCATCATGGGTTATCTCAATACCATAGCGCCCTGAATTGCTCGTGCTCTCTCTCTCTCATAAACAAGGTAAACTATAGTAATTTGTTCGACTACGGTGGTGGCCGGCCGACGCTTGTGTGCAGCGCCACCATGTTTCACGCCGATATGGCAACATTGTATAAATAATAATAAAAAGCAACATTATATCCAACCGTTATCTTCGATTCGAATCAGTCCGACTACGTCACACACTGGCGATGGCCGGCCCCCGCTTGTGTGCGTCGCATCATGAATCGCGCCATCTTGGATCACCGGGCCGGCATTCGTACGCCACCGCCGTGAATCGCGCGCGCGCCGACTCGACTATAGTAATTTCTTCTTCTTTTCTATAGGTGACTGAACGAGCTCCATTCTTCTTCTTCTAGCTGAACTACCAAGACCAGTACTCTCGCACTAAAAATGGCCGCCGCCGACGCTCTCCAGTGCCGTCAAGTGACAGTTTCGGGAATCCTCGTGGCTGAAAGACTTCTTCTTCTTTTTTGGCTGAACCGCCAACACGTTCAAGGTCTTGCTGAAGTGCCACCACGTTCAGGCCATTCTTCTCCACATCTACATGCTGCCGCCGGAGATGTAGGAGTGGGGGTAGGTCACGTGAGGGGGCGTGTCCGTCCATAAGGATCGACAGAAAAAGTTCCCACGATCACGTGGCAAATGATCTACTTTCACAAAATTATATACACATAAATGCGGCTGTTAGCGAAGTAATTATATTGTAATGGCCTTCATGAAAAATTAGATTTAAAGCAGGGCCGTCATTTCCTCCTTCAAAAATAACGTCACGCCCTTTGGCACCATATCGATAAACGACGATCTTATAATTTTTTAGATGCTGTTGAAACTGCTGAAGTTCAGGAATTCCGCAGCCCTCTGGTGTAATCAGAACGCCGCTGGATTTTGTCAGTTCAAGAGCTTTGGCGGTCTGAAGTCTACTGCCATCCCTAATTTTTGTGTAGTTTGGATCCTTACTTTGGAATGCCATACTGACTACTAAGGCGCGAGGTAAGCAAAGGTTATCTTTGTTATATATTGAAATAATACCTCTACGCTTTCTACATTCTTCATTAAAAGTATTATAATTTCGCCCCATACCTTTTCCTACGGGCATTTTTACGGTGGTAACCCCCAAACAGAAGGTTTCTGTATTCAACCCGGTTGAATTTGACTGGTATATGGATGAAATTTTCTTCCACACATCATCAACTGTCACCTGAGATGCAGGTTTAAAAACTACCCATCCTTGGCCCCTTGAAAAATCTTTGGAACAGAAAGTAAATCCAACATAATCCTCCAAGTCCACGTTTTCTGTACCCTTTAAAACAGTATCCTCAATTGCGTTTTTTACCCAGCTTAGGGGCTCCGCCCCAGTAGGAATAGGTTTCATTTTAAATTCCAAAGTTCGGCCCTGGACCCCAAATTTACGGATTTGTTTTGTAACATCCTTAATAATTTCAAAATTCGCCATTTTTTCAGAAATATTCAAAATTGTTGCTTATCATTGTGCGATAGCTAATCGGAAACTGATAGGAATGATCACGCACACCTGTACTTATACTTTTTAAATTTTGAAGTGCCGTGTGCAAAAGGGGTCACGTGACCTAATTATCCAGCAAGTCAAATTGCATTTTTCGTAAACTAGACAGACTTTATTCATAAATATTTTAAAAACTAAAACTAAAATTCATTTTATATCTAAAAATAATGTATTTCAGACATTCCGGTTGTAGATTATGAAAATAAAGAATAATTCTTATCGACATTTTTCGTAGGGCCGTGTGCAAAAGGGTCACGTGACATAATCATCCAAGCAGGTGAATTGCATTTTTCGTAAACTAGACAGACTTTATTCAGCAATATTTTAAAAATTAAAACTAAAATTCATTTCATATCTAAAAACAAAGTATTTCAGACATTCCGGTTGTAGAATATGAAAAATAAAGAATAATTCTTATCGACATTTTTGTGGAGCCGTGTGCAAAAGGGTCACGTGACATAATCATCCAAGCAAGTGAAATTGCTAATAAATACAAATATATTACTCTTTAGAGATACTTTTAACTGTCACACCGGATGAAGCCTCCCCGATAAAATTAGATAAGACTAATAACACGAATGAAAACACGTTTCCAGGTTATCACTTCATTCATGGTTTGATAATTACGATTTAAACGAAATAAGATTACTAATAAATTAAATTAAAAATAGCTGTAAGAATCAATTTTGTATTGTAGATTTTCTAAAATTTATCAAAAATTCCCGATTAGACAGAACGGCAGTAGAGAAAACAACGGACGAGTTCATTATTAAAAAGGGATGCTAGCAATAAATAATTTCGTATTGTTTTTAAGTTTTCAAAATTCAACATGGCTGCGCTCGTGGTGGTGATGTGTGTAACAACGCGTCTGTGTAAAGTCTTATGCAATAATTTTATAAGTTGCACAAATTAGGTATCCATTTACACCTATTTAACTATATTACATCGGTAAAGATAATTTACAGTGTATCCCTAAAAAATAGGTTAAACATTTGACGTTTACGTGACGTGCGTGACGTAAAACGTGACATGCGTGACGAAAAACGTAACGTTTTTCGACGTGCGAGACGTAAAACGTGACGTTTTTTGACGTGCGAGACGTAAAACGTGACGTTTTTCGACGTGCGAGACGTAAAACGTGACGTTTTTTGACGTGCGAGACGTAAAACGTGACGTTTTTGACGTTTACGTGATTTTTCTACAGTGTTCCATGTCTCGTTCATCATCTATGTTACTTCTAGATCATACTGGTCTTTTTCGCAATTCAATTGAACCAATAATAACGGCTAATGCCTTTACGGCAGCGTTCTTTGCGCTTGATACAAATACAAACCCGTTAAATAAATCATATTTTTTCATACTTTAATATTATTATACCCAACTTACGTTTTCTTCGGAAATATGGCAACATGGTATAAATAATAATAAAAAAATATGGCAACATGGATCCCAAACATTACCTCAATAGTGAATTCAGCTTTCAAGTAATCTTATTTTTAAACAGAAACATGGCCGCCACAATTGATAACGCTCTCTCGTAAACTATAGTAATTTCTTCTTCTTCTATAGGTGACTGAACGCGTTCCGTTCTTCTTCTTTTGCCTGACCTGCCGACACGTTCAAGAGCAGTATTCTTCTTTTCTATATCTGCATGATGCCTGTGGGCTTGTGCCGAGGGTGGGGGAGCATATTATATGTATCGAATCGTTTGGAGTAGTAGTACATATTGAGATTCTCACCCCGGTCGCTTCAGTTTCAGGTTAAAATCAAGAACGACATTATATTTCTCGAGGACCATGCTGAAGCTTTTGTTCACACACACGTATTCACGTACAGCAGATACACACACGCAGAATCCAGGAAATGGACCAACCCCTTTTTTTTGTAAGTTTTGAAACTTTTTTAACAATTTGTAATATATGTATGGGTGTACTTTAACTAGTCGGGAAACAACAGGTATTTTTAAAAATTTATTTAGACATATCCTAAAAACAGTATTAAAAGGCAATACAGTTCTCAATATCAGATTCAAGGAATCCATAGCGCCCCAGAATTGATAACGCTCTCTCTCATAAACAAGGTATACTATAGTAATTTGTTTCTCTATAGATGGCTGAAAAAATGATTATATCCAGCCGTTATCTTTGAAATTGAATCAGATCGACTACGTCACACACACAAGCGATGGCCCGCGACTCGGGCCGGCATTCGTGCGCGCCACCGCCATGAATCTCACGCCATCTTTGAAATGTGTATCACCTCCGCTCGGGCCGGCATTCGTGCGTCACCGCCATGAATTTCGCGCCTATGACGCTCACTCGTAAACACTATAGTAATTTCTTCTTCTTTTCTATAGGCTACTGAACGAGTTCCATTCTTCTTCTAGCTGAACAGCCGACACGTTCAAGACCACTATTCTTCTTCTTTTCCACATCTGCATGATGCCGCCGGAGATGTGCCGCGGAGTGGGGGTGGGTCACGTGAGAGGGCGTGTCCGTCCATAAGAATTGACAGAAAAAGTTCCCACGACCACAACACCCAACTTACTACTATTGCATAATATTACTTACTTCAGGTTTTGTTTCCTAGGCCCATAACAAAAATTAGTATTGAATATTAATACAATTTTCAAATATTTTATTTATATTATCGGAGTAATTTTTTAAAAATTGGTCATTTGAATTAATACAATCTGGTTTATAATTACTATCTGTATCTGTATCATTAACGTAGGGAAAGTGGAGTCCCACAGCACTTTGGCCACATTTTGCCCTTTGTGCATCCTCCTCTTATCGAAGACTTCGTCTAGCTCGTCACCCAACCTACTGATGTTATGTAGGTGATAACGTCGCCTAGAGGTGGCTCCTTTATGTGTGACGATGTTAGCCAGTACTTATTGAACACAGAGTATCTTGTAGGTGAGAGTGCTGGGCAATCACAGATGATATGTTCCATTATCTTAACTTCATGTTTGCACCCTCTACATAGGGGCATGTCGGATATTCCTATTCTGTAAAGGTGCTTCCGAAGATGGTAATGGCCAGTCAGAATGTCTATAGTTAAGCGAATATTTTGCCTGGTCATGGTTAGGTATTTTTTGGCTGTACAATTGTCGGGGTACGGTACAAATTCCTTGGCTAGCTTACAGCTTCTTGTATCATCCCATAATTCCTTAATCATGTCTAGGACACGTTCTTGTATCAGGTTTAACACGGTTGATGCTGTCACGCCAATGAAGCGGCCAGAATCCAGAGTTTCCTGGAAGGCCGCTCTCCTAGCCAACGAGTGAGCCATGCGATTGATTAATCATGGCCCTTGATCCAGCCATCTGTTACTACTTCTTGTTCCATGCCATGGCTTGATTATATTTTAGCACTAACCCCGAATTGATACGTAGTCTATCTAAACATTTTTTCCAGTGATGTTCTTCCCGGTGATCTCTTTAGCTGCCTGAACTACACTGGCCTTTTTGTCCATAGCCCACTTTATATTTAGGTTTAAGGATTTGGAGGAATACTCCACATCCTGAGCCTCTTTCTGTTTTGAAACCGTCAGTATAAATACGAATGGCATCTTGTTCGGTTTTTGTTACTACCTTATAGGGTCCATATTCGCCTGTAGTAGTGGAATCGCACACAGTTTCCTGTCACTCGCGATTTCTTAATCTGCCGAATTATAATTTTAGAACAAGAGGAATGATAACCTAAAACTTTGTCAATCTAAATATCAGGAAGTACGACATCCTTATATTTGTGTTTATGATGCTTCGAGCCTTTAAAAAAGTTGTACAAGGGAGCAACATTTTCTTAGAATTTTTTTTTATTTCCTCTTTTTTTTCCTTAAACTTAAAGTGCATTACACAAAAACCCTTCCATAATGTTTCTTTGACTGGAGGTAAAAATACTTGCATGCACGCTTATGGCTGACCTACACTACCTTATTAGGGACAGATAAAATTAAATTTTATCACTATATACCAATTTTTATATAGGTCAGTAGTGAAATTATGTTCCACGCTTTAATCCCAAAAAAAAGAAAATGCTGTTATTAGCACTGGAAAAAATATTAGGGTCGAATTGACAAATTTTAGAGCGTAGGACTGGAAAAACGTACCACTTATTTTGTAGCACAATGTTACCATTAAATTATATAAATATTTACTAAACAACACTAAAAAAATCAGCTTGTTAGTAATAATTTTTTATAACCTTGTTTAGACATGCTGAAATGGGGGACGCTCCCATCAAGCCATCCATTTTGTAGGACAAAGCTTTTTTCCAGTTTTTAATCAAATTATCTCAAAATGCAACTAAAAAATAACTGTAATCAATAAAATTTGGACAATCACTAAAAAGACCTATTTAACGGATGCGCACTTTATTAGCTACTAGTATCGAAAGTTTTCGTAGAGATAAAATTTGGCATCTCGTTAAATCGATGCTACTCACAAGAATTCTGCCAGTTAGTAATCATCTTAATAAGAGTCGGTGAATCCTAGTCTAGAACTACTATTTAATTAATATATATATATGTATATATATATATATATATATATACAATATGTCCCCCTAAGTTGGAAATTAAAACTTCAGATTATTTTATTTTTTACTAATATTTCTATTTTGAATGAACATTTATCTCTTGTGATTACGAAACACATGATAACCTTTTAGTTTTACGATGTTTTCTAATAATTTTGCAATTAAAACGCGTAATAAGTGCACTACAGTTAAATTTGCATTATTGTAGACATACGTTTTAAAAATAATTTTATTAATGTTTAAAGGATGTACTTGCATATTTAAACGTAATTTTTAATTCTGATCAACTTTTTTTAGTAACATTTTTCGATATTGTCAAATTTAAAGGTACTTTACTCTTGAGTAAAACTCATATTTTTTGACAAACCTCGTATACCACTGAAAAAATTTGATATTTGATAACTGTATTCTAGGTTTTAGATAATGCATAACTTTTTATGAAGAATAATTTTTCCTAAAATTAATAATAAAAAAGTTTTCCATATGATTCCAACTTAGGAGGACATATTGTATAATATATAAATACATCAATTTAGTTTTGTATGTTTGTTATCTATATTATCTTATACTTCATCTTCTATTTGTTTTCTTTTTCTCGGTGTAAATTTTATTAAAGGATCATCTAGTTTTATCATTTTCAACGGTTCATTTTCGGACACATCTAATATTTTTCTTTTGCGCTTTGCGCTGATTTTTGATTCCGGAATATCAATATTTATATCTTCAAACAATTTTCGTTAACGTGATAATGAGTGGTATATTTTCATGGCTCACATCCACAATATTGTCATTCTTCACAGATGATTCATTTTTTTATTTACAGAGATTAATAGTTTCCCCTTTCGTTTTTTCACCAAAACTATTTTATATTACTTACCAAATCGTTGAGAGTCGTCAAGTAGTTTTCTGTAATATTCCTAAAATGTTATAATATTACTCGTACACTTGTGAATGTTCTTTTTAGCAGCAGCAGCTAGACCTATACCGAGTTTCACTTTTGCCTTCATAATGTTTCCAAGCAGCAAGTTTTTGCCTACTGAACAATTTTTAGAAAACACTATTTTATATACTTTCCCTGCCAGAATATTACCGGCTTTGTGTCAGTAGAGTAAGGGTGCCGTGAGTGTGGGAAAATTTTCAGTCAATTCTTTTGGACGGCCCTTAGGACCGCCTTTTTTTGTCTCCGAAAGCCCAAGTTGCCCACACGTGACCTTAGGACCCCCAAATTTTCAGTCAATTCTTATGGACGGCCAAGTAGCCCACACGTGAGCTTTCATGACCCCCAAATTTCCTGCCGTAAGGGCATTAGCACTTATCTTCGTTATTATTGGTCCGATTGAATTGCGGAAAAGACAGGTATGATCTATAAGCGACGTAGATGTTAAATTTAAAGAAAAAGCATGCGCAGCGAACGTTGCCGTAAGAGCATTAGCGTTCAACTTCGTTATTATTGGTCCAATTGAATTGCGAAAAAGACTGGTATTATCTAGAAGTGACGTCGATGTTAAATTTAAACAAAAATATGCGCAGTGAACGTTGCCGTAAGGGCATTAGCGCTTAACTTCGTTATTATTGGTTCAATTGAATTGCGAAAAAGATCGGTATTATCTAGAAGTGTCGTAGATGTTAAATTTAAACAAAAACATGCGCAAAGGACGTTGCCGTAATGGCATTAGCGTTTAACTTAAAAATAGCGCTCTAAATAACAATAATTACCTACCAAATCTTGAACGGTACATACCATCTCATTGATAAATGTAAATCGCTAATAGGAAACATATCAACTAATGAATATACAACCAGATATATACATAAATAATATTCAGATTGCCTAATAATACAAGGTGATTTTATCTAAAAACCACAAACTGTTCGAAAATTTTAGATTTTGAATAAATTTTGGAGGAGCCTCGTAGGTAAATATTAGAAAAGACCGGTAAGTATCAACTAATAACTATGCAACCAGATATATACATAAATGATATTCAGATTGCCTAGGTGATATGACTTATTTTTATTTAGAAAAGATCGGTAAGTATCAACTAATATCTATGCAACCCGATATATACATAAATGATTAATCAGATTGCCTAGGTAATATGACTTATTTTTATTTAGAAAAGACCGGTAAGTATCAACTAATAACCATGCAAACAGAAATATACATAAATGATAATCAGATTGCTTAATAATACAGGGTGATACGACTTATTTTTAGTTTTTAATAAAAATTTATTTGACAATTTATATATAACTCATTTCATTTTTTCTCTTTATTGTCACTAGAAATACTGGTTTTGAACGTGTTGGCAGTTCAGCCAAAAAAGAAAGAAGTCACCTGTCACCTGTCATCTGTCACCTCTCATCTGTCACCTCTCATCTGTGACCTGTCACTAGAAATACTGGTCTTGGACGTGTTGGCAGTTCAGCCAAAAAAGAAGAAGTCACCTGTCATCTGTCATCTGTCACATGTTGCCATAAGGGCATTAGCGCTTAACTCCGTTATTATTGGCCCAATTGAATCGCGGAAAAAACAGGCATTATTTATGAGTGACGTAGATGTTAAATTTAAAGAAAAAGCATGCGCAATGAACGTTGCCGAAAGAGCACAAAGCGCTTAACTTCGCTGTTATTGGTCCAATTAAATCGCGGAAGAAACAGGCATTATCTATAAGTGACGTAGATGTCAAATTTAAAGAAAAAACATGCGCAATGAACGTTGCCGAAAGGACATTAGCGCTTAACTTCGTTATTATTGGCCCAATTGAATCGCGGAAAAAACAGGCATTATCTATGAGTGACGTGGATTTTAAATTTAAAGAAAAAGCATGCGCAATGAACGTTGCCATAAGGGCACAAAGCGTTTAACTTCGTTATTATTGGTCCAATTGAATCGCGGAAAAAAACAGACATTATCTAGAAGTGACGTAGATGTTAAATTTAAAGAAAAAGCATGCGCAATGAACGTTGCCATAAGGGCACAAAGCGCTTAACTTCGTTATTATTGGTCCAATTGAATCGCGGAAAAAACAGACATTATCTATAAGTGACGTAGATGCCAAATTTAAAGAAAAAGCATGCGTAATGAACGTGGCCATAAGGGCACAAAGCGCTTAACTTCCTTGTTATTGGTTGAATTGAATCGCGGAAAAAACAGGTATCATGTAAAAGTGCCGTAGATGTCAAATTTTAAGAAAAAACATGCACAATGAACGTTGCCATAAGGGCACAAAGCGTTTAACTTCCTTGTTATTGGTACAATTGAATCGCGGAAAAAACAGGCATTAGCTATGAGAGACGTAGATGTCAAATTTAAAGAAAAGCATGCGCAATGAACGTTGCCATAAGGGCATTAGCGCTTATCTTCGCTGTTATTGGTCCAATTGAATCGCGGAAAAAACAGACATTATCTATAAGTGACGTAGACGTCAAATTTAAAGAAAAGCATGCGCAATGAACGTTGCCGAAAGGACACAAAGCGCTTAACTTCGCTGTTATTGGTCCAATTGAATCGCGGAAAAAACAGGCATTATCTATGAGTGACGTAGATGTCAAATTTAAAGAAAAGCATGCGCAATGAACGTTGCCATAAGGGCATTAGCGCTTAACTTCCTTGTTATTGGTCCAATTGAATCGCGGAAAAAACAGACATTATTTATAAGTGACGTAGATGTCAAATTTAAAGAAAAAACATGCGCAATGAACGTTGCCGAAAGGGCATTAGCGCTTAACTTCGTTATTATTGGCCCAATTGAATCGCGGAAAAAACAGGCATTATCTATGAGTGACGTGAATGTTAAATTTAAAGAAAAAGCATGCGCAATGAACGTTGCCATAAGGGCACAAAGCGTTTAACTTCGTTATTATTGGTCCAATTGAATCGCGGAAAAAAACAGACATTATCTAGAAGTGACGTAGATGTTAAATTTAAAGAAAAAGCATGCGCAATGAACGTTGCCATAAGGGCACAAAGCGCTTAACTTCGTTATTATTGGTCCAATTGAATCGCGGAAAAAACAGACATTATCTATAAGTGACGTAGATGCCAAATTTAAAGAAAAAGCATGCGTAATGAACGTGGCCATAAGGGCACAAAGCGCTTAACTTCCTTGTTATTGGTTGAATTGAATCGCGGAAAAAACAGGTATCATGTAAAAGTGCCGTAGATGTCAAATTTTAAGAAAAAACATGCACAATGAACGTTGCCATAAGGGCACAAAGCGTTTAACTTCCTTGTTATTGGTACAATTGAATCGCGGAAAAAACAGGCATTAGCTATGAGAGACGTAGATGTCAAATTTAAAGAAAAGCATGCGCAATGAACGTTGCCATAAGGGCATTAGCGCTTATCTTCGCTGTTATTGGTCCAATTGAATCGCGGAAAAAACAGACATTATCTATAAGTGACGTAGACGTCAAATTTAAAGAAAAGCATGCGCAATGAACGTTGCCGAAAGGACACAAAGCGCTTAACTTCGCTGTTATTGGTCCAATTGAATCGCGGAAAAAACAGGCATTATCTATGAGTGACGTAGATGTCAAATTTAAAGAAAAGCATGCGCAATGAACGTTGCCATAAGGGCATTAGCGCTTAACTTCCTTGTTATTGGTCCAATTGAATCGCGGAAAAAACAGACATTATTTATAAGTGACGTAGATGTCAAATTTAAAGAAAAAACATGCGCAATGAACGTTGCCGAAAGGGCATTAGCGCTTAACTTCGTTATTATTGGCCCAATTGAATCGCGGAAAAAACAGGCATTATCTATGAGTGACGTGAATGTCAAATTTAAAGAAAAAGCATGCGCAATGAACGTGGCCATAAGGGCACAAAGCGCTTAACTTCCTTGTTATTGGTTCAATTGAATCGCGGAAAAAACAGGTATCATGTAAAAGTGCCGTAGATGTCAAATTTAAAGAAAAAACATGCGCAATGAACGTTGCCATAAGGGCACAAAGTGTTTATCTTCCTTGTTATTGGTACAATTGAATCGCGGAAAAAACAGGCATTATCTATGAGTGACGTGAATGTTAAATTTAAAGAAAAAGCATGCGCAATGAACGTTGCCATAAGGGCACAAAGCGCTTAACTTCGTTATTATTGGCCCAATTGAATCGCGGAAAAAACGGACATTATCTATAAGTGACGTAGATGTCAAATTTAAAGAAAAAGCATGCGCAATGAACGTGGCCATAAGGGCACAAAGCGCTTAACTTCCTTGTTATTGGTTCAATTGAATCGCGGAAAAAACAGGTATCATGTAAAAGTGCCGTAGATGTCAAATTTAAAGAAAAAACATGCGCAATGAACGTTGCCATAAGGGCACAAAGCGTTTATCTTCCTTGTTATTGGTACAATTGAATCGCGGAAAAAACAGGCATTATCTATGAGTGACGTGAATGTTAAATTTAAAGAAAAAGCATGCGCAATGAACGTTGCCATAAGGGCACAAAGCGCTTAACTTCGTTATTATTGGCCCAATTGAATCGCGGAAAAAACGGACATTATCTATAAGTGACGTAGATGTCAAATTTAAAGAAAAAGCATGCGCAATGAACGTGGCCATAAGGGCACAAAGCGCTTAACTTCCTTGTTATTGGTTGAATTGAATCGCGGAAAAAACAGGTATCATGTAAAAGTGCCGAAGATGTCAAATTTAAAGAAAAAACATGCACAATGAACGTTGCCATAAGGGCACAAAGCGTTTAACTTCCTTGTTATTGGTACAATTGAATCGCGGAAAAAACAGGCATTAGCTATGAGAGACGTAGATGTCAAATTTAAAGAAAAGCATGCGCAATGAACGTTGCCATAAGGGCATTAGCGCTTAACTTCGCTGTTATTGGTCCAATTGAATCGCGGAAAAAACAGACATTATCTATAAGTGACGTAGATGTCAAATTTAAAGAAAAGCATGCGCAATGAACGTTGCCGAAAGGACAGAAAGCGCTTAACTTCGCTGTTATTGGTCCAATTGAATCGCGGAAAAAACAGGCATTATCTATGAGTGACGTAGATGTCAAATTTAAAGAAAAGCATGCGCAATGAACGTTGCCATAAGGGCATTAGCGCTTAACTTCCTTGTTATTGGTCCAATTGAATCGCGGAAAAAACAGACATTATCTATAAGTGACGTAGATGTCAAATTTAAAGAAAAGCATGCGCAATGAACGTTGCCGAAAGGGCACAAAGCGCTTAACTTCGCTGTTATTGGTCCAATTGAATCGCGGAAAAAACAGGCATTATTTATAAGTGACGTAGATGTCAAATTTAAAGAAAAAACATGCGCAATGAACGTTGCCGAAAGGGCATTAGCGCTTAACTTCGTTATTATTGGCCCAATTGAATCGCGGAAAAAACAGGCATTATCTATGAGTGACGTGAATGTTAAATTTAAAGAAAAAGCATGCGCAATGAACGTTGCCATAAGGGCACAAAGCGCTTAACTTCGTTATTATTGGCCCAATTGAATCGCGGAAAAAACGGACATTATCTATAAGTGACGTAGATGTCAAATTTAAAGAAAAAGCATGCGCAATGAACGTGGCCATAAGGGCACAAAGCGCTTAACTTCCTTGTTATTGGTTCAATTGAATCGCGGAAAAAACAGGTATCATTTAAAAGTGCCGTAGATGTCAAATTTAAAGAAAAAACATGCGCAATGAACGTTGCCATAAGGGCACAAAGCGTTTATCTTCCTTGTTATTGGTCCAATTGAATCGCGGAAAAAAACAGGCATTATCTAGAAGTGGCGTAGATGTTAAATTTAAAGAAAAAGCATGCGCAATGAACGTTGCCATAAGGGCAAAAAGCGCTTAACTTCCTTGTTATTGGTTCAATTGAATCGCGGAAAAAACAGGTATCATGTAAAAGTGCCGAAGATGTCAAATTTAAAGAAAAAACATGCACAATGAACGTTGCCATAAGGGCACAAAGCGTTTAACTTCCTTGTTATTGGTACAATTGAATCGCGGAAAAAACAGGCATTAGCTATGAGAGACGTAGATGTCAAATTTAAAGAAAAGCATGCGCAATGAACGTTGCCATAAGGGCATTAGCGCTTAACTTCGCTGTTATTGGTCCAATTGAATCGCGGAAAAAACAGACATTATCTAGAAGTGGCGTAGATGTTAAATTTAAAGAAAAAGCATGCGCAATGAACGTTGCCATAAGGGCACAAAGCGTTTATCTTCCTTGTTATTGGTCCAATTGAATCGCGGAAAAAAACAGGCATTATCTAGAAGTGGCGTAGATGTTAAATTTAAAGAAAAAGCATGCGCAATGAACGTGGCCATAAGGGCACAAAGCGCTTAACTTCCTTGTTATTGGTTCAATTGAATCGCGGAAAAAACAGGTATCATGTAAAAGTGCCGTAGATGTCAAATTTAAAGAAAAAACATGCGCAATGAACGTTGCCATAAGGGCACAAAGCGTTTATCTTCCTTGTTATTGGTACAATTGAATCGCGGAAAAAACAGGCATTATCTATGAGTGACGTGAATGTTAAATTTAAAGAAAAAGCATGCGCAATGAACGTTGCCATAAGGGCACAAAGCGCTTAACTTCGTTATTATTGGCCCAATTGAATCGCGGAAAAAACGGACATTATCTATAAGTGACGTAGATGTCAAATTTAAAGAAAAAGCATGCGCAATGAACGTGGCCATAAGGGCACAAAGCGCTTAACTTCCTTGTTATTGGTTGAATTGAATCGCGGAAAAAACAGGTATCATGTAAAAGTGCCGAAGATGTCAAATTTAAAGAAAAAACATGCACAATGAACGTTGCCATAAGGGCACAAAGCGTTTAACTTCCTTGTTATTGGTACAATTGAATCGCGGAAAAAACAGGCATTAGCTATGAGAGACGTAGATGTCAAATTTAAAGAAAAGCATGCGCAATGAACGTTGCCATAAGGGCATTAGCGCTTAACTTCGCTGTTATTGGTCCAATTGAATCGCGGAAAAAACAGACATTATCTATAAGTGACGTAGATGTCAAATTTAAAGAAAAGCATGCGCAATGAACGTTGCCGAAAGGACAGAAAGCGCTTAACTTCGCTGTTATTGGTCCAATTGAATCGCGGAAAAAACAGGCATTATCTATGAGTGACGTAGATGTCAAATTTAAAGAAAAGCATGCGCAATGAACGTTGCCATAAGGGCATTAGCGCTTAACTTCCTTGTTATTGGTCCAATTGAATCGCGGAAAAAACAGACATTATCTATAAGTGACGTAGATGTCAAATTTAAAGAAAAGCATGCGCAATGAACGTTGCCGAAAGGGCACAAAGCGCTTAACTTCGCTGTTATTGGTCCAATTGAATCGCGGAAAAAACAGGCATTATTTATAAGTGACGTAGATGTCAAATTTAAAGAAAAAACATGCGCAATGAACGTTGCCGAAAGGGCATTAGCGCTTAACTTCGTTATTATTGGCCCAATTGAATCGCGGAAAAAACAGGCATTATCTATGAGTGACGTGAATGTTAAATTTAAAGAAAAAGCATGCGCAATGAACGTTGCCATAAGGGCACAAAGCGCTTAACTTCGTTATTATTGGCCCAATTGAATCGCGGAAAAAACGGACATTATCTATAAGTGACGTAGATGTCAAATTTAAAGAAAAAGCATGCGCAATGAACGTGGCCATAAGGGCACAAAGCGCTTAACTTCCTTGTTATTGGTTCAATTGAATCGCGGAAAAAACAGGTATCATTTAAAAGTGCCGTAGATGTCAAATTTAAAGAAAAAACATGCGCAATGAACGTTGCCATAAGGGCACAAAGCGTTTATCTTCCTTGTTATTGGTCCAATTGAATCGCGGAAAAAAACAGGCATTATCTAGAAGTGGCGTAGATGTTAAATTTAAAGAAAAAGCATGCGCAATGAACGTTGCCATAAGGGCAAAAAGCGCTTAACTTCGTTATTATTGGCCCAATTGAATCGCGGAATAAACAGACATTATCTATAAGTGACGTAGATGCCAAATTTAAAGAAAAGCATGCGCATTGAATGTTGCCATAAGGGCACAAAGCGCTTAACTTCACTGTTATTGGTTCAATTGAATCGCGAAAAAGATAGGTATCATGTAAAAGTGCCGTAATGTCAAATTTAAAGAAAAAACATGCGCAATGAACGTTGCCATAAGGGCACAAAGCGCTTAGCTTCGTTATTATTGGTCCAATTGAATGACGAAAAAGATAGATATCATGTAAAGGGGGGCATAGATGTTAAATTTAAAGAAAAGCATGCGCAATGAACGTTGTCATAAAGGCATTAGCGTTTAACTTCGTTATTATTGGTCCAATTTAATTACGAAAAAGGTAGGTATTATCTATAAGTGACGTAGATATCAAATTTAAAGAAAAACATGCGCAATGAACGTTGTCATAAGGGCACAAAGCGTTTATCTTCGTTGTTATTGGTCCAATTGAATTGAGGAAAAAACAGGCATTATCCACAAGCGACGTAGATGCTAATTTTACGAAAAAAATTGTTTGACCATGATTGGATAATTAGGTCACATGATCTATATCTAGAGGGGGTTATTATATAATATTTATTAATAACGCTTGGAGGGATTAGTGCTTTAAGACATGCGTCAAGACAAACATATTTGGGAAAAAGACCTTAAATTTGAAGAAAGACTCAAGCAACTTCGTAAAGATATTAAACTGTACGAAGACAAAGAAAACGTTATAAAGCAGTTGGGAAATTTAAATTTGGACAATACAAGAATACCGAAAAAAGTACTATGTTGCTGTTACCCGTTAAGACGAATTCAACCAACACCAGTTCCGATGACGGCGTCAAGGATGGACAATTAAATGGTGAAATTAACAAGACATTTACAATATCGTGCCTCACGTCATCTGCTAGTTAAATTATGTAGGAATGTTAAGTGATTTTTAAAAAACAAACTTTTATTTGGAAAAATGAATTTCTAGATATACTTCTACACAGTACAAAAGCAATCTAGAGACTGGCTTTATTAGATTAAAATAAAACTACATTGGCAATGGCTATTGATAAACAATGACAATGGCTATTGATAAATAATAGAATAACAAAGATAAGCAGTAATATGCAAGCTTGCGTAATACAATAATTTTTATATTAAAACATATATATTGCAAAGATATAACTCCTCCTCCCTTAAAGAGAAATCCTATAGGGTTAAAAAATAGGATTTCTAAGTTCCACGTCTCTAGGGTCTATCATGTCTTCTCCACTTGGGGTTGACTGATGAAGTTTTTTCTTATATATCTTGAAAGCAATTGCAAAAATAATTACAATAAGACAAAAATACAATATTACAGTCCAAATACTAATTTCATGGATTTTAAAGTTTTTTCCAATATTTTTCAGATTTTCACTTTGAATTTGTAATGAGTCTTTCACTGTCTTAATTTCATCAAGATTTATACTGTCTAGTTTTATAGGTTTCACTTGTATAACCGGGTTTTTCACAGTAGGGATGTTAGAGTCTATTTTGGGTAATTCAATAATTTTGAATTTATTTTTCGAAGTTTGATTTATTTTTACAATACACATTGGATTTATTTGTAACACAAAAGTTCCTACTAAAAGAACACTGTCAGTAGTTTTACCGCACTGAATTATTCCAGTTTGAGGTTTGGGAAGTATTACGATCCATTTGTTGTCTTCTATTTTTTGGAATTTGTTTTCAAGGATCTCTGCAGGAACGGCTTTGCACATGGTGAGGTTTGGAAGATAGTTGATCATTTGAACTTCGCATGGTGTGTTTTCTGGATTAACTTTCATTGGGGATTCTTCATGACATATAAATTCTTCAGTGAAAATTTCTTTACATTTTGAGTTTGAAGTCATATAATTTTGCTCATTAAGGAGTAGAAATTTGGAAATAGGTATTATTACTTTAAAGGAGTCTTTTTCAGGAGTTGGTAAAGGATACAAATGATAATAATTGTAATTTTCGATTTCTACAATGGGTACGTCAATAATAAAAATAATTTGATTGCCTTTACTATAACTTTTTATGTTCATGATTTTTTCAAAATATAAAATGTTGTCTAAGTTTGGTTCAAAAGGTAGTTTATTTTGATTAAGATTAAGATGTTTATTAATAGAATTTATCTCGTCAAGCAAGTCGTCAGGTTCAACAATTGAATTATGAAAAGTATTAAGTTTCGAAAACGTTATGGCTATTTCAATTTTTTCTAGTACATCGTATATAATTTGTAATGCTAAGGTGATTTCAGGAATTATTGATTCGGAATAAATATATTTAATCGTTGATTGGTAATTATCGTTTTCGATGTTGATAGCGTCTTTTATTTCATTAATTCGTGACTCTATTAAAAGTTGGTTATTTGTTAAGGTAGAAATACTTACGTTGAAGGTTTCTATAGAACCTTTTAAAATTGTAATTTGATCACTGACTAGAGTTTTAATTTTTTCATGATTATTTGATAATATTTCTATGGCTTGATCATATTTTTCCGCGTCATTTTGATCCAGATTTCCTGTCAAACATTTTATTATGCTGCCAAAAGCATTTACGAGACCTCTTTTATTTCTAGTAGTTTTATTATAGATTACAGGGTTTAATCTTTTAATTTGTATTTGTATTTTATTTTCAAGTGTACGGGCAAGTCCATGAGAACTTGAAATTTCGTTTTTAAACAGGTTACCAACTGAACTGTTCGATGGTTGTTTGAAAAAATAATTTTCTACTTCTTTGAGTTTTATTGAAAGGGTTTTTTCCTCTGAAATTAAATTCGTAATATCAAAAATTTGAATAAATGACCAATAGTTTATTATATTTTGGGCAGATCCTAGTTTTAAGGGAAGGATTCCAGGATTGTTCGTTAGGTTATGGAAGACTGGTTGCTCGAGTCTATAGGTGTAGGCAAGGGACAATAATATTAGGTTTCCTTAGTTCTTTTATATGGATAATTTCAGATTTTTTATTTTTTCTATTTACAATTTCTACACGATTTCTATCTATTAGTTTTATTATTTGATATGGGCCTAAAAATGTATTACATTTTTTATTTCTGTCTTGTCCGGGGTTCTTTTTATATACAGTTTGTCCTATGATAAATTCAGTATTGTCATCTCCTTGTATATTTCTTTTGGAAATAATTTTTTGTTTTTCTTTGTCTAAATTTTGACTTACTTCTTTATATACGTGTTCTAGTTTATTTTTATGATTTTCCGCATAGTCTGTAAAGAAGGTATTTGGTAAAAATATTTCATTAGGGTTTCTACTATGGGAATGACCGAATGTTAATTCGAATGGAGTATAGTTTGTGGAAGAGTGAATTGAACTATTATAACCTATTATAGCATAGTCCATTATATTGGTTGATTCATCGGGATACATTTCTTTAAGTATTCTTAAATGTTCCAAAATTGTAGAATGGAACCGTTCTATGACTCCATTAGATTCATGATGACCTGAGGTCGTGAAATGAATTTTTATTTTATGTAAATTTAAGATTTCTTTTACTGTTTCATTATTGAATTCCGTGCCTTGGTCTATAATTAATTTTTCGGGGATACCAAATGATGAAAAATATTTAATTAGGGCATTACTTATGTGAATAGCTGTTTTACCAGCAATTTCGTGTGATTGTGCAAATTTTGTAAAAGAATCTATAAGCATTAAATATATTTTGTTGTCAAAGAAATATACGTCTAAATGGACTATTTGAAAGGGTTTTGATGCAGTTTCAGTAAGCATGAGGGGTGAATAAGGGTTTTTTCTGGCGTATTTTGTACGTTGGCAAATGTCGCATGAATTTATATAATCCGTAATAGATTTTTTTAGTCCTATCCAATAATAATTTTGTTTAATTCTTTCTAAAGTTTCTTGTATACCTCTATGGTTGGTTTTACTTTCGTGGTAATTTTTTACTAACATAATTTGTTCTTCTTTATCTTTTATTGTATTAATACGTTTAGTCCATTTGATTAATTTGGGGCCTTTCTCAGAAAAATGTTTTAAAAATATTTTATTAAACGAATTATAAAGTTTGTCGTTATGAAACCACATACAATATGTCTTTTTTGATATTGTATAATCTCTTAAAAATTCTAGAATAAGATTTTCATTGTTTTGTTCCGGGATTTCTACTGTTATTATTTTATGATGTTCGTATGTTTCGTTATTAACTTTTAAGTTTGAATATATTTGTGGGAAAACCAAAATTTGATTAACTTTGTTATTAATAATTTCGTCCAAAATTTTTATTCCATCGTTTGTTGTTTCGGTTGCTGTTGTGTGTTGGGTATATGATGTTTGTGAATTTTCGTCATGTAAATCTTGTACATTTTGTTCTGTATGGTCAGATGTATGTTCTACAGGTGTTGTTAATTGTTCGTTTTCAGGGTTTTCAGGGTTTTCGGGATTTTGGTATAAATTTTGATTTGAATTTTCATTTTCTCTATCAAACATTGATTCGGCTATTCGTCTTAAATATTCTACAGATTCTTGGTTAATGTCACCGGGGTTGTTAACCACTGACTCATTTTCAAGAGCATTTAAAGTTATTCTTGAAAGTGCATCAGCCGCACAGTTTAATTTGCCTTTTTTATAAATAATTTCATAATCGAATTCTTCTAATTTTAATCGCCATCTTACTAATTTTGAGTTTGGCTCTTTCAAATTGAATAACCATACTAAGGGTCTATGATCTGTGAAAATAATAAATTTCCTACCAAATAGATATGGCCTAAAGTACTTACAAGCCCAAACAATTGCAAGGAGTTCTTTTTCTATGGTACTATACCGTTGTTCCGATTCATTTAAGGTTCTTGACGCGAAAGCTATGGGTTTATCATTGCCAATATTGCCTTGTGATAAAACGGCTCCTAAAGCTACATTAGATGCGTCTGTTGTTAAAATAAATTTTTTTGAAAAGTCCGGGTATTGCAAAGTGGGTGAATTTATTAATAGTTGTTTACAATTTTCGAATGATTCTATAAAATATTTGTCGTGTACAATTTTAGCGCCTTTTTTCAAACATTGCGTTAAAGGCTTAGTTATTTTTGCAAAATCTTTAATAAATTTTCTATAATAGCCGACTAGACCTAAGAAGCTTTTAATTTCTTTAGGGGATCTAGGAATAGGGAATTCTTTAACGGCTCTAATTTTGTCCTGATTAGGTTTTACACCGTTCGGGGTAATGACATGTCCAAGGTAATTTACTTCTTTTCGTAAAAATTCACTCTTGTCGAGTTGTACTTTAAAATTTGCTTGTCTAAGTCTTTCAAAAACTAGTTTTAGTCTCTCTATATGTTCCTGAAGGGATGTGCTAAAAATGACAATGTCGTCTAGGTATACTAAACATGTTTCATTTTGAAGACCACGAAGTATGTTATCCATGACACGTTGAAAAGTCGATGGTGCGTTTTTTAGACCAAATGGCATACGTTTGTATTCGTAATGGCCATTAAGAGTCGAAAAAGCTGTTTTTGGTATATCATCAGGATTCATTTCGATTTGATGAAATCCGTTGGCCAAATCTAATGTTGTAAAGTATTGACTTTTTCCTAATTTGTCGAGTATGTCATTGATATTAGGTAATGGGTATTTGTCGTCAACAGTATGTTCGAGTATGTTCGTTCAATTTTCGGTAATCGATTACAAGTCTCCATTTTCTTTTACCTGAGGCGTCTAATTTTTTTGGAACAATCCAGATGGGGCTGGACCAGGGTGAGGTAGAAGGCTGTATTATGCCTTGATGAAGCATTTTCTGTATTTGGTCTTTGACCTCTTTTTTATGAATTTCAGGAAATCTGTACGATTTCGTGTAAATGGGAGATTCATTTGTTAGATTTATATTATGTTGAATTTTATTTGTGAATGTTAAAGGAATTTTGTCTGTGTAAAATATGTCTCGATATTCAAAACATAAATTTCTTATTGCTAGCTTTTCTTCGTAATTACAATGCTCAACACGTATATTTTTTAAATTAGATTTTAAAGCGTTATCAGTGAGTGTGCTTAGTTCAGAATCAGTTTCCATTTTTTCAATAAAATTTATTTCTTGGATGTCTAGTTTTTCAATAATAAATGGTTTATTAATGTCAATTTTTATTGGTTCTTCTCGTGCATTAGTAATAATAGTTGTTGCAAAGAAATTATCTATATCTACAACTGCACAGGGTGATTCTACTTGGTTACCGAATTTAATATAATTCAAAAGTCCTGTACCATTTTATGTCAACTGGTAATTTTATAATTTGAGATGTTCTAGGTGGAATATTAATAGAAAAATTTTTTATTTTCAATTTTCTTTTAAATTGTGTTAATTCTTCTGATTCATATATTATTGGTATTTGTGTATTACAAGTTGTTAACAATTTCTTTTCCAGGTTTAAAGTAGCTTTTACCAAATTTATATTAATTAAGTTTGATCGATTAAGAGGCTCTGCATATGAAAATTTTCATTAGATTTATCGGAGCTATTTTGTTGGGCAATACATTGATCTTCATAAAGGCTAATTTGATTGTTATCATGGTTTTGGAAATTTGGAGGGTCATAGTCATAATAGTCGTTATAGTCGATTTCTGGATTCTCTGTAGAATAGTCTTGTTCAAAATTCTGTGAATATTGATCACAATTATTAAAATTTAATTCCTCAAAAGGATTTTCGAATTCTTGAATATTTTGATTATAAAGTTCTTGGGAAGTGAACTTTGGTTGTGTTTTTATAGGACTGTTAACTGATGTTGTGTCCATTGGGTCTGGTTTAAATGTGCGCTTCGATACATTTGTATTTTGATTAAATCTTTGATTTTGATTCATAAAAGGTCTTTGAAAATTTTGATTTTGATTAACAAAAGGTTGTCTTTGAAAATTTTGATTTTGATTAACAAAAGGTTGGCTTTGAAAATTTTGATTTTGATTAACAAAAGGTTGTCTTTGAAAATTTTGATTTTGATTAACAAAAGGTTGTCTTTGAAAATTTTGATTTTGATTAACAAAAGGTTGTCTTTGAAAATTTTGATTTTGATTAACAAAAGGTTGTCTTTGAAAATTTTGATTTTGATTAACAAAAGGTTGTCTTTGAAAATTTTGTATGGGCCTGTTATTTTGAAAATTAAAATTTCTAAAGTTTTGATTTTGGTTTAAATTAGCAAAATGTGGTTTTTGAAAATTTTTTGATGGTACTATTCTTTGAGCAGGTTTAAAATTACTTTGTGAATTAAGAGTATTATTGCGATTTTGACTGTATAAAAAGTTTTCTTCCTCAACAACCAAAGACATTGCTTTTTCTAGGCTGTCAGGATTTCTTAGTCTTACATTATTTTGTAAGGTACTTGGCAAACCACGAATAAATGTTTTTAAAGACAAATCATCGTAACTTTTAAGTCTGACTATTTTTTCTGCCGCTTCAATGGTGTTCATTGAATTTAATTTTGAAACTATCAAACTACGAGCGTCCTGACATCTCATTCCGAAATTGTAAGGTGCTTCGTTTTTAAACGGTTGAAGAATTATTAAGACTTGTATTAAGCAATCTAAATTCCTTTGATCACCAAAACATAATTCTAAAGCAGTTTTTATTTGATTCCATGTTGTTAATTCAATTCTAGAACCTATAAGTGTTAAGGCTCTACCTGTTAATTTACCGATAATGGCTCTTAAAATAAAATTATTTAAATTTTGATCATTTACACTAAAAAAAATTTTAACTAAGCTCTCACAGCTATCAAGAAATATTCCTAAAGTATGAGGATTACCTTCATAATGTGGAATAATGTTTAAATTTAATTTTAATAATTCGTAATTAGTAGGGGTAGTCACATCTTCTTCTAAATCAGAATCGTTTCCTAATAAAATATTATTTATGCTATCAGCTAAATCAGCTAAATTAAAATCACTCATAAAAATTTAGTTTTTAATTATAACACTATGTCGTTAAGGATAAAATATTTATCATTTGTAAAATAAAATGGGAAATATGTAAAAAGGATGCAAAATTAATAATGTAAAATGACTTACAATAATAGTCCCAAAAATATTCTATTTTTCATTTCTTGAAATCTTCTTATTTTCTATTTTCTTATTCCTAAACGGATTCCAGCGATGTAGTCTTTCTTCCGTCGAACTGCAGAGTTCCAGTTCCAATTTCGGCGATTTTGGTCCAAAATGGTACTTGGAAAGGTGATTTGTGTCCTTTTCTACAGTTGTGTGTCTTGTATTGGCGATGTGTGTCCTATACTGACACTGTTTCCAAAAAGTCCGTTTTATTTTCACTTTACTGCTGCATAAACGATTAAAATCGACCGAAAAACACGATTTTTGTTGCTTTTCGTTGTAGCAATCCTACTGACTGCGCCAGTTAAATTATGTAGGAATGTTAAGTGATTTTTAAAAAACAAACTTTTATTTGGAAAAATGAATTTCTAGATATACTTCTACACAGTACAAAAGCAATCTAGAGACTGGCTTTATTAGATTAAAATAAAACTACATTGGCAATGGCTATTGATAAACAATGACAATGGCTATTGATAAATAATAGAATAACAAAGAAAAGCAGTAATATGCAAGCTTGCGTAATACAATAATTTTTATATTAAAACATATATATTGCAAAGATATAACTTGCTATATGTATTTTATTACTAAAATTTCTTTATAAATGTATTCAAAGAAGGTTTCGATCCTCATGTAATGTTTAATAAACAACTAAAAATATGCAAAAGGTGTTTCATTAAAACTCAAAAATTTTTCATATCATTTATTAAAAATCAAAAAAATTTCATTTCACCATGTGTAATATTTTTCGAAGAAAAACAAAAAAATTGTGCTGAAAGAGTATATAATAAAGAACGAAGCGTTTAATTATTTTTTTATTATATTCAATTTACTTGGTACATTTTATTCATAAAAAGATATAATTTTTGTCAATAGGGTTTTCAATTGTTCTTTTAACCCTACGCTTGGACAGGGTATGTTAAATAGATTCCAACTAAATTGTCCAGCTTCAACAACTTTTTTCGTATATTCGAGAGTATAATCGAGATGGAAAAAATTGAATTTCTCATAGGTAAAAGAGCTGTAAATAAAATATTGCGTTTACCTGTAAAAGATCTTTTAATTAAACAATGGAGTCAAGAAACTAGAATATCTTGTTACATCCTCTACATCGGTGATGAAGTTGCAGCGTTCGTATTATTTCAAGATGTGATTTCGATCCATTAGGACAACATGACGTTCCCAGAATATTAAATTATATATATACATTTGACAAACACAGAAGAAAAGGTTACGCATGCAAAATAGTTCAACATCTGATGAAAACAGGGAATCAGTTTACAACATTTTGCAGCAATCCGTGGTCAGAAGGAGTCTTTACAAAATGCACCTGTACCAATTACGGTGAAAATAATTATTCAATAATGTTTAGATATCCTTAATAAATCATATTAAAACAAAAAAAGGTTTTTAATTTATGAGTAAAAGGTTGTTGAATGAAAATTAAACAAATAGTCAAAATTGAAATAAACTGGATTGAAAAATGTTGATAAGAAATATTCTTTTTTATTTTAATAATCTTTGATTATTTATAGAAAAATCCGTTAAATGTGGTTGTATCATAAAATGGGAAAGCTAAATACCATTTAGGCATCCGTCAGGCCTAACACACTGAATGTGCTATGGAGTTAAGAAATATAGAATCCCCACCCATTTTTTTCTTACTAATAAATATTAAGACTTTCTCCGGTGAAGTTAGTCAGTCAGTCATTATGCAGTTTACGGAAGAATCAAAAGTGAAAAATATCTATTTGGGTGAACAAAGGTTCTACCTGAATAAATCAAATACGAAATATGTCGCAGTGTGTCTGTCGTATGATATGGCGTCTCGGAGGGGAACATACTACAATGGAGCCTATGAAACAAGCGAATCCGATTACATATAGTTTATTACTAGAACTTATATTCAAATACCTCGATGTTCTTAAAGAAAAGATATGAAGAAAGTAACTTTTAATGAAGATTACAATCAAGTTCACATATGGGAATCAAATGTTGAAACAGGTGATTGGGAATCAAGAAATCTTAATCAACTACGTTTTAAACGTCGAATAGAAGAAGCTGCTAAAATTATTAATCCCGTTTTAAATATAACTCATAGAAATAAAATGTATAATACTTTACAAAATAAAACATTTTTTGTATAGAATCTTATGGAAAATACGAACAAATTTAGCAATTCAAGGGGCCTTTTTTGAATAACCTTCAAACTTATCGTTTTCCCTCATAGTGGGGGGGTATATAAATACAAGTGTGTGCGAACCTACATTTTATTCAGTCGTGTGCACCTACAATTTAAATCAACCAACATGAGTAGTCAAGCGGTTATAGTTCTTGTGAAATTGTTTTTGAAAGTGACTCAACATCGTCATCGTCATCGTCACCGTTGTCGCCAACACCTTCTCCAATGGTGACGCTTAATGATTGTGTTGAGGAAATCGACCAAGCTTTAATTTCATATGAGTATGCTGCTAAATTGGAGCGATACCATCTACTGGAAACGAACTTTTCCCTGAGAAGTTATGCACTTTAGTGTGGAATAAGTCCAACCAGAACATTCAATCCTGCAATAACACTAACACCTTTACTTCGACCTGGAAGAATTTCGTTTGGTACATTTGAGTGGACTACTTTTATTGAATTGCTGCGTCAGAGATACGATGACTTTTTTCACGAGAATCTATCATCACCTCCTGACGAATACGATCCTGTAGTTTTCCCTTGTGGAGACTTTTGTAAAGTCACTCAATTAGTGTATGACGATACCAAGTTTCTACTTGTAAACAAACATGGAGTCGAGTTCTATCTGGACGAGAATGATGTTTCCGACATCCTTGAAGCGAATTGCAATTTGGTGAAGAACTACATTTCGTTGCTAGAAGACTTGAACTTTAATGCATTCTACTGTAATTTAATAGATTCTACACGAGCTTATTTTGCTATTAATTTCAATAGTATTTGTGACGTCACTAGTAGATTTAATACTTTAATTTTAATTTGTGCTGTTATGCCAAATTGTTTAGAAAAAAATGCTCTAGAAGAGTACATAAAAAATGTATCAAGTTTTTTTAAATAAAACACTTCTTTTATATTTTATTTTTTTTATTACCCAAGCAAACATACATAAAAAACTACAAATAATACAGTAACTAAACATACATAAATAAAAAAACTATAAATAATACGGTAAGCAAACATACATAACTAATACATTAGGCACATAGTTCAGTCTGAAAATTGCACTCGTTTATTTTTATTTTTTTTCATGTAAATCGTTATAACAAAACCAAGCACAATATTTCTAATAGCACATCATCGTTATCACTAATCTGTAATCACATCTTAATTTTTTCCACTTGTATTTATTAAAAATTTAATATATCTGAAGAAATATTAACTCTTAAACCCCCACGGAAGGGTGTCATGTGACTGGGGAAGTAATTGACGCTTATCATCATTTTTAGTCTGACTGATGCTGTAAACATCATGTAAATAAGACCGAATGGTATGCTGAGTAATATATTTTTAGTATAATTTTGTAAACAATTTAGATAATCATCAAAAGTTATTTTATTTTTGACTACATTGAATTTAACCCCCTTTGATTTTTTCACAACTTTACCACCTTGAACTTTATAAGTGTACATTTTCGAGCGCAAGCCTACAAAATGTGTCATAATTTTACCATTACATTCATCCTTCATTAGGCCGGGTATTTTTTTGTTAACTAAAGGAATCGTATAGGCGTTATTGGAGGGGTAATCAGTAGTGTAGCAAAGTCGGTTCCAAATCAATTCAAGAAACTGCCACCAGAGGCGCTGGTGGCGCTGGTGTCGCTGGTGCGCGGTAAATTCAAATTTCGAGAGCGGCCATGTTTAGTCCAATTATGTTAAAGTTCCAGAAACTGCCACCACTACTAGATGGCGCAATGAACGTTACCGAAAGGGCATTAGTGCCTAACTTCGTTGTTATTGGTCCAATTGAATCGCGGAAAAAACAGGCATTATCTATGAGTGGCGTAGATGTCAAATTTAAAGAAAAAACATGCGCAATGAACAGTGCCATAAGGGCATTAGCGCTTAACTTCCTTGTTATTGGTCCAATTGAATAGCGGAAAAAACAGGCATTATCTATAAGTGACGTAGATGTCAAATTTAAAGAAAAGCATGCGCAATGAACGTTGCCGTAAGGGCATTAGCGCTTAACTTCGTTATTATTGGTCCAATCGAATTGCGGAAAAGACAGGTATGATCTATAAGTGACGTAGATGTCAAATTTAAAGAAAAGCATGCGCAATGAACGTTGCCGTAAGGGCATTAGCGTTTAACTTCATTATTATTGATTCAATTTAATTGCGAAAAAGACAGGTATGATCTAGAAGTGACGTAGATGTCAAATTTAAACAAAAACATGCGCAAAGAACGTTGCCGTAAGGGCATTAGCGCTTAACTTCGTTATTATTGGTCCAATCGAATTGCGGAAAAGACAGGTATGATCCAGATGTTGCGTAGATGAAAAAGACATATTTTTTTATGTGCCGCAGCGCTCGCGGACCCGCCGAATTTGAATAAATTATAGATAATATTCATATGCAACATTGTAACTTAGTTTTATGAAGAACGCAAATTTGTTATTTTGCGTTTCATTTAAACGACTAATTAAAATTCAATATATGTAATTTGCAAGTTAATTATTATAAAAAATGCAAGCAAGTAATTTTATGCTTCATTTAAACGACTAATTAAAATTCAATATATGCAATTATTGCGTTCCACGTAAACAAATTAAATATATACAATTTGCAAGTTAATTATAATAAAAAATGCATATCCTTGATAAAACCACATTTGCATGAAACGAATTTAGCTATAAAAGTCGAAGCACATCAACCAACAATCCAGTCGTGAAAGTCGCTTCACCAGTGCCAGTTAGTATTCAGCGAGCAGTTTCCAGTTGTTTTATTGTGCTACCAGTTAGTGTTCAGTGAACAGTTTCCAGTTTTTTTTATTGTAAGTACCTTTAATAATTTTTTTATTTTTTCTAAAATTTTTTTTCCAAATTTTTTTTTCCAAAATTATTTTTCCAAAATTTTTTTCCAAAATTTTTTTTCCAAAATTATTTTCCCAAAATTTTTTTTCCAAAATTTTTTTTCCAAAAATTTTTTTCCAAAATTTTTTTTCCAAAATTTTTTTTCCAAAATTATTTTTCCAATATTATTTTTCCAAAATTATTTTTCCAAAATTTTTTTTCCAAAATTATTTTTTCAAAATTTTTTTTCCAAAATTTTTTTCCAAAATTTTGTTCCCAAAATTTTTTTCCAAATTTTTTTTTTCCAAAATTTTTTTTTCCAATATTATTTTTCCAAAATTTTTTTTGTTTTTCTCGAAAAATTAAACCAATTTACCTCATCTACAGATACTGAAATCAACCCGATAATTAAGCTAAAGGACCTGCAACCCTACGTTCCAAATAAAATTTGGGGAATACATTCTTAGAATTAGAGGAGAACGTCACCTTTCTGCCCAAAAGGTCTACTACAATCTACAAGAATCACATTGTCGATCTGAACAAAGGGGGCTTCAGTTTAATTTTTATTGGCCTGCACGAGATATCCAAAAGTTGCGCTCCAAGGACCTTTTTAAATTAGTGAAAAATTAGGTTAGAACCATCATGAATTTCGCACTCACTTTTCAAAAAATTGAAGAAATTCTTAAAACTCAGCACAATATTTCTACATATTCAGATAAAAATAAATGGCTATCACTAATTAGTACTCACCTTAGGAAATGTTCTTTAGCGATAAAAAAATGTAATTTCACGGTAGGGGAAAAAAGAAAAATTTACACCAAAATGGGGCAGTTAAAAAGGTTGCGGTGTGTCATAAAATTAACACCTCCCCATGTAGTAGGGGGAGGTATTAGAGAGGGGCGGGGTATTAAAGGGGGTGTTAAATGTGAAGATGTAAACGCGATTTTTAACAATAGAATTAGAACGGGGGTCATTATAAATTTAAAGCATAAAGAAATTAAAGATTTTTTGCAGGCCGCTTACAATATATTCAAGACAAAAATTTGTAAAATTTTAAAAAATGATACACCGTCACTCAAAGTTAATGTTACATTTTGTGGCGATTTTTTAAAAAATAACAGTGATGGCGGGGAAGTAATTGACATTAAATACTTTGGATCCCCAAATTTCGTTGTTGATTTGGGGACGGATTTAGCGCAAGAATATAAAAGCATTGTAGATTTTATTTTAAATAAACTTTCGGAATTTCAAGAAAAAGACAGTGGGTGGGCGTTGTCAAAAATAAATTTATTAGAAGTAGCTATTAACAAATTTGAAATTGGGAACGGTTCATCCTTCATTCAGCTGCCAAAAGAAATATTAGCGAAAAATGCATGCATAAACGTAAAAAATGCAGACCTGGCGTGTTTTTACTGGGCCGTAACGAGTTTTTTGTTGCCCGCTAAAATAAACCCTTCATATACATCTAATTACCCCCATTATAGTACAGTTTTGAATACAGACGGTTTAGAATTGCCTATGAAACTAACACAAATATCAAAATTTGAAAAGTTAAATGATATCTCTGTAAACGTATACGCTTTAGAACTAAATCAAACTAATAAAAGATCATTTTACGTAGTGGTACCTGCACGTTTAACTAAAAATAAACTGGCGCGTCATGTAAATTTACTTTTAATTCAAGATGAATATTTTCCAAAATTAAACGACTACGAGGCTCCTCCCGTCAACAATGAGGACACTACTACCAACACCATTAAATATCATTATTGTTGGATTAAAAATATGTCTAGACTAGTTTCAAGTCAACTCAGCAAGAGTGAAAATAAAAAATTTATTTGCGATAGGTGCTTGAATTATTTCCAAAACGAAAAAAAACTTACGGACCACGAAATTTTATGCGTAAATAGTAACGATTGCAAAATTTCTTTCCCCCCATATGATAACGTCGAATTTAAAAATCATGTATACAAGCAGAAATGTCCTTTTGTCGTTTATGCCGATTTCGAGTCAATTTTAGAAAAGTGCGATAAAAAGATATCTCATACAACTACCAAGTATCAACATCATAAAACATTTAGTGCAGGTTTCTACTTAAAATGCAGCTATGATAATAAGATTTCATACTACAATAGTTATAGGGGGAAGATTGCATGGACTGGTTTGCGAATCAAATGTTAGATGTCGCGAAATTTATTGAATCTAAATTATTAAATATTGTTCCTATTTGTATACCTACTGTCGCAAACGGTGTCTGCTGTCACATTTGCGACAATAAGTTTAAAGAAAAAGACATTATCGTTAAAGACCATGATCATTTTACGGGATTATTTAGAGGGTTCGCACATCAATCGTGCAATCTGAACTTCAAAAAACTATTTGTAGTGCCCATAGTTTTCCATAATCTTAGCGGATACGACAGCCATTTTATTATTAGAGATCTTGCGAAACGTGGACCTTTGAGTGTACTACCTGTGAACATGGAAAAATACATTTCTTTTACGCAGTATGAACCAGAAACTAAAATTAAATTTCGCTATATAGACTCCTTTAGATTTTTGGGTACCAGTCTCGATGAGTTGGTGTCTACATTAAAAATAGAGGAGTTGGTTACATTAAAAAGGGAATTTGGTAACTTGAATAATGAAATGTTCAAACTGTTGACGAGGAAAGGTGTTTTTCCATACGATTACATTGATAGTATTGATAAACTAAATGATACCACTAGTCTTCCAGCAATTGAGAGTTTTTACAACAAATTAAATGATTGTCATATTTCCCAGGATGATTACACTCATGCGCAAAACGTTTGGCAAGCTTTCCAAATTCAAAATTTAGGCGAATATGCAGATTTGTATATGCGAACGGACATTCTCCTTCTTTGTGACGTTATGGAAAACTTTCGATCAACTGCTCTAGAAACTTACCAGCTAGATCCGGCATGGTACTATACTATGCCCGGATATACTTGGGACTGTATGCTCAAGTACACTAAATGTAAATTACAAATTTTAAAAGATGTCGACATGTTGCTGTTTGTTGAGTCATCAATACGTGGAGGAATATCTGTTTGTTCAAACAGATACTCTGAAGCTAACAATAAATACATGCCCGAATATGATTCTTCTAAACCGTCCAAGTATCTTATGTACTTTGACGTAAACAATTTATATGGGTGGGCTATGTCGCAGTTCCTCCCCTATGGGGGGTTTGAATGGGAGCCCAATACAAACATCGACATTACTCAGATTCCCGACGATTCACCCGTCGGATATATTTTACAAGTAGATTTGGAGTATCCGGAAAGTTTACATGACGAGCACAAGGATTTCCCATTTTGTCCAGAACACCGCAAACCTCCAGGTTCCAAATTGTCCAAATTAATGACCACCCTTTACCCAAAAAAAGAATATACTCTGCATTATCGCAATTTGAAGCAAGCTCTCGAACATGGCTTAAAATTAACCAAAATTCATAAAGTATTAAAATTTAGACAATCAGCTTGGCTAAAGTCCTATATCGAGCTGAATACTCGTTTAAGGACTGTGGCCACAAGTAATTTTAAGAAAAATCAATTTAAACTTGCTAATAACGCTGTCTTCGGTAAGACTATGGAAAACATTAGGCTTCATAGGGTAGTGAAATTACTTACTTCTTACGAGGGTCGTTATGGTGCAAAAAATTTGATAGCCAGCCCTCGATTTCATAGTCGAAGAGTTTTTGATGACAAACTGATGGCTATCGAATTAAAAAAGGCTGAACTACTCTTTAACAAACCTCTGTATATCGGCATGGCTATCCTGGACATTTCTAAAACCTGTATGTATGATTTTCACTATAATTTCATGTTACCAACTATGGGGGTGGAAAATTTAAAATTAATGTACACGGACACCGATAGTTTTATCTATGAATTAAATTGTGATAACGTTTACAAAAGTCTTATTGGAGATCATTTAGAAAAATTTGACACTTCAGATTACCCCGCCAATAACACCTATAAGATTCCTTTAGCCAACAAAAAAATCCCCGGTCTAATGAAGGATGAATGTAACGGCAAAATTATGACACACTTTGTAGGCTTGCGCTCTAAAATGTATAGTTATAAAGTTCAAGACGGTAAAGTTGTAAAGAAATCAAAGGGGGTTAAGTCCAATGTAGTAAAAAATAAAATTACATTTGAAGACTATCTAAATTGTTTGAAAAATATTACCAAAAAATATATCACTCAACACACTATTCGATCTTATTTGCATGATGTATACAGCATCCGGCAGACTAAAATTGGACTTAGCCCCTATGACGATAAACGTCAATTACTTCCCCAATCGCATGACACCCTTCCGTGGGGGTATAAATGTTAATTTTTCCTTTTTTTAGATGTGATTACTGATTATTAGCTTGCCATAATTTTGAAATATTTATTGAATATGCAGAAATATTGTGCTTGGTTTCGATATGAATTACATGAAAATAAAACGAGTGCGATTTTCAGACTGAACTATGTGTGCCTAATGAATTATTTATAGTTTTTATGTATTGTTTTATGTATGTTTAGTTATTGTATGGCTTGTAGTTTTTTATGTTTGCTTGGGTAATAAAAAATAAAATATAAGAAAGAAGTGTTTTATTTAAATAAACTTGATACATTTTTTTAATTTGAACAATGATTATATATATCATTAATAACATCATCTTTATAGTAATACATGTACTCTTGTAGAGCATTTTTTTCTAAACAATTTGGCATAACAGCACAAATTAAAATTAAAGTATTAAATCTACTAATGTCGTCACAAATACTATTGAAATTAGCACTAAAATAAGCTCGTGTAGAATCTATTAAATTACAGTAAAATGTATTAAAGTTCAAGTCTTCCAGCAACGAAATGTAGTTCTTCACCAAATTGTAATTTGCTTCAAGGATGTCGGAAACATCATTCTCGTCCAGATAGAACTCGACTCCGTGTTTGTTTACAAGTAGAAACTTGGTATCGTCATACACTAATTGAGTGACTTTACAAAAGTCTCCACAAGGGAAAACTACAGGATCGTATTCGTCAGGAGGTGATGATAGATTCTCGTGAAAAAAGTCATCGTATCTCTGACGCAGCAGTTCAATAAAAGTCGTCCACTCAAATGTACCAAACGAAATTCTTCCAGGTCGAAGTAAAGGTGTTAGCGTTATTGCGGGATTAAAGGTTCTCGTTGGACTTATTCCACACAAAAGTGTATAACTTCTCAGGGAAAAGTTCGTTTCCAGCAGATGGTATCGCTCCAATTTAGCAGCATACTCGTATGAAATTAAAGCTTGGTCGATAGCATAATCATTAAGCGACACTGCACAAGGTGAAGAAGGTGTTGGCGACGGCGACGGTGACGACGACGACGACGATGCTGAGTCACTTTCGAAAACAATTTCACAAGAACTATAACCACTATCTTGACTACTCATGTTGATTTAAATTACACAGGTGCACACGACTGAATAAAATGTAGGTTCACACACTTGTATTTATATACCCCCACTATGAGGGAAATGATAAATTTGAAGGTTATTCAAAAAAGGCCCCTTGAATTGCTAAATTTGTTCGTATTTTCCATAAGATTCTATACAAAATCAGTGTTTTCAATCCAACTGTTATGCTTGTTATCAAGACCCAACCATTTCACGTACACCTTCTTCCCCTTTCTTCTAAGCACCTTTTCTACGAGGTAGACATCGGGTGCTTTCGTCTTTTGCAATTCCTCCTCGTAGAAAGCCCCATTGATTGGTGTACTCAACATGTCTTCAAGCAGATAAGTTACGGGATTGGTTATTTTGACTTTAGTAATTTTAAAGAGCTCGGTACTCCAATTAGGAGTGTATCCCTTTTGAAAAATATGCTTGGCTTTGCTTAAGCGCACAATGTCGCCAACGTTAAGTTTACGTGGTCCAGCAATCTTCAAATGTGAGTAAAATTTTCGAGAAATTTCCTTCTCGTTTGACTTGTTGACCTCCGAAGGCTTACATCGTATTTTCGAATGTTTCGTGTTATTGTACTCTTCCACAATTTTCGGTAAAATGTCGATCCATCGGTAGGTGCCTTGCAAACTAAAGTACTTGTATAGTTTTGTCTTTAAAGTTCTAATACATCTCTCAGCTATCGCAGCCTTTTTAACGCTAAACGTATTGTAATGATTAATGTTGCATTGCGTCATTAATTTTTGGAAATTTGTATTGAAAAACTCTGTGCCTTGATCGGTTTGAAGATTTTTAGGATGTCGTCGGCTGTGTTTTAATATGTTGGAGAAAGCTTTGGTAATTTCAACTCCAGTCTTTGTCTTTAGAGGCATCGTCCACACGTACTTTGAGAAACAATCAATAACAACCATAATCATTTTGTAACCTTTATTTTGGTGTGCATATGGTCGCATTTCAGCCAAGTCCATTTGCCATAAATTATCGAGACCTTTAATGATTGTTCTACGTCGCGGATAATTCCTACGTGCTGGAGCATGGAGTTCATTAACAACTTGAATTTTTTCTTTAGACATCTTGAAGAGCTCTAAAGCAAGTGCAACTGTGTTGAAGTATTTAAGGAGTATTTCGCTTCAATTCTTTTTTTTATATCCAGCCTCAGTTCAAATATGTGATGATACTGTAGCAGTATTACGAAATTGGTTTAGTTCTCTTTCCAAATTCTTTGTTAACTCGGCGGTTTCGTGGTTAGCTTTAATTAAATCTCTCAAAATAAAATCATTAGCAGTCATTTCTTTTTTCAAATTATTTGTTAACTCGGCCGTTTCTTGGTGAGCTTTAACCAAATCTTTCACAATACCTTCATCAACAGTTATTTTTCGCTCGATTTCAGCAAACTGGGTGCCTATCACACTAGCAATTTCTTTAGGTATATCTATTTTTAAATTAGTTCCCATTAGTTTTTTATCTAAAACTTTCACAGTATTCGCCAATTGATTTTCAACGCTAGTTTGAGCGTTTTTTATATCACCCCGTAGATGTTGTTTAGCAGTTACAATGCTGGTATCTACATATTTTTTTGTTGCAATATCCCCAGCATATACAGGAGGATCCTTAGTTACGAACGCATCAATTTCCTCAGTTTTAGCTTGTAAAGCTACAAGTGCGTTTTTATATTGGTTAAACAAATTATCAACTCTTATATTTAACTGAGAGTCAACGTATTCTTTACTGGCAGCATCAGAACTAGCTGAAGGTGGTAACACATTGCTTATCCTCACATTGCCAATATCGACGTTACCTTCAGCCGTTTGTGGAAACTTTAATAACGTATTACGGAGCAGAGATTGAGGAGGTCTATTTGACATCGTCGTCGACCGACGTCCGAATTTGTCGAGACTCATCTTGCAAATAACATTAAAACGATGTGTTACATTAGTATATAACGTTGGCTTCTCTTAGCTCATTGATGATTGCAACTATTTCGTTGTTGTGTGATGTATTTCCAGCGTGTTTGGAAGCTACTAACAGTTTAAGCCGTTCCACAAGTTCATTGACATCGTCCCAGTACACGTAATCAATAGGGTTCTCATTGTAGACCATTGCAAGTCCAACTCCAGATCTCGATATACTGCTAGTCGATTTCGATGGCTTTCTCGGTGGAGGAGGAAACATAGGTTTAATAATATCTAGATATTTTGATCTCGATGTACCTTTTAGACGTCCAGCTGTGTTTCTGTGAGCGTTAGTTAAATTTAAAATCGTCTTGTATGTCAATTTATCATCATCGGTATAATCTTCAGGCTCATCATAAAATATCAGTTGGTAGAGACCAGGTGTCCCTTTAACATACCCCCCCTCTGTTATAATAGCTCCAGTATTCCGATCAAAATCAATATTTTTCCCTCCGAGAAGCCATTTAGAGTGAGTCGAATCGTAAACTGGACCGTAAACTAGGTCTATATTTGGACTCTTATTCCAGTAATCAAGCATATACTTATGTGATATTTCGGGATATTGCTCCAGATACTCTCTGAAGACCTCATCCGAAATATGTTCTGAGGCCGGCTCTGAAGCGTTGGAATATACACTCTCATCATCATCATCATCATCATCACCCCCAGTCTGAGCTACATCTTCCATCGGAATAAAATTAGTGGGATGGCTTGTATATTCTGTTTTTAATGGTTCTTCTACTTCGGGTTCTTCCTCTTTGGATTCTTCTTCTTTCTTTATATTTTTTAAAACTTGTGCAGATTCATGAGACGTTGTAACAATTTCTTTTAGAGGTTTTATTAGGGGTTTAAATAATGTATTTAATGTCCGATCCTGCTCAGATCTACCCAACTTGAGAGCTAGATATTTTCGACGTATATCACGTGAGAGTTGTAGAACTTTACGTTTACGAACATCCTGCTGGTTTAACATCTTGCTGCATATTAATCATACACCACATGGAATTACATTTTTATATACAAGTCGAATCCTTTACGATACCTTCCATTGTTGAGAGCAAAATCTTTTACAACAACAATAGAACCATATTGATCGCTCCAACATTCAGAACAGAGTTTTTTAAAGCGATCAAAACTCATGTCAGGTGACACATGCTCATCGAATACGTGTCTCAGGTTTATTTCATCCTGCTTGAAGAGTACAATTAAATTACAATTGTCTCGAATCAGTTGTTTAGGTATTTTTGAGTACGTTTGGCATAGATAAGCAGCATCAATATCCTTATGACGGCCCATTGAGTAATATTCCCGAATTTTCTGTTGCCCATCGCAAGCTACATCGTCAAATATGAATATGGAATTTGATTTAGCTTCAGCGGGACTTATTATTTCCTCATTATCTTTGAACGGGAAATAACCTACTCCTTTCGTCTTACTTAGCACCTCTTGAAGCAGCTCGTATTTCGGTTGATACAAAGATTTGGAGTAAACGTAAACGTTTTTAAATTTCGCGCCATTCGGATGAAACAGTAATGACAGCATTACGTTTGTTTTACCACACCCACTCGGTCCACATATCATTGCACGAAACGAGTTTGGTAATAACTCGCCATGTTTACTTTTCTCATGCTTGGAGGTAAAGTCCAAGTTTTCAATCGGAAGCGTTTGTTTCTGTTGAATGACCTTCATTGTATGACATTTTTAGTCAAGTCGTTGTGTATAAATATATAACGTGGTGATATGTCACCATCACCGTCGCCACCATGTTTGCGTGTGTGACGTAAAACGTGACGTGTGTGACGTGCGAGACGTTTTACGTGACGTGCGTGACGTTTACGCGACGTGCGTGACGTTTACGCGACGTTTACGTGACGTGCGAGACGTTTTTCAACGTTTACGTCACGTTTACGTGTGTGTGTGTGACAAGCTTGAGGAGCAAGTTGTTGTGTATATAAATATATATAACGTGATGATATGTCATCAGTTCAAATGAGTCTTTACTTAGGTAAAGGTGTCTTAAATTCGCTCATAAACAATCTGCCCTTTGAGCTCCACATTCCGACCTACCAATACTGTGGTCCGGGCACAAAGCTACAAAAACGCTTAGCACGCGGTGATTCGGGCATTAATCCCTTAGACGCTGCCTGTAAGGAGCACGACATTGCATACGCTCAACACAAGTCCTTGAACGATCGACATAAGGCAGATCAAATACTCGAAAACAAAGCTTGGACACGTGTCAAATCAAAGGACGCAACGCTTGGAGAAAGAGCAGCTGCTTTGGCGGTGACCGGTGGCATGAAGATCAAACGTAAACTTGGAATGGGGGTTGGGCAGCAGAAGAAGAGTTCCTTTAGAAATCATGTAATCAGCAAGGTTAAAAAGGCTATGAAAAATAGTCCTTCTACAACTCTACAGAAGGCCGCCTCGCAAGCTTTGAGAGCCGCGAAAATCGCCGTAAGGAAAGCTGGTGGTAAAAAGCGAATTCGACTACCCAGGACGATACCTTTTGAAGGAAAATCTGGAGGATTTCTACCATTGATTCCTCTGTTTGCGGGCCTTTCGGCACTTGGAGCCCTTAGTGGTGGGGCAGCAGGAATAGCTAAAACCGTAATCGATGCTAAGAATGCGCAAAAGAAATTGGAAGAAGATCAACGTCACAATAAAGCTATGGAAGTTATTGGGGCAAAAGGATCCGGTCTGTATATGAAAAAGAACGCTCGCGGAGGCTTTGGATTGTACATGAAGAAACAAAAAAACTACCAATAAAGCTACCCAATAGACCGTTATATGATGTGGACCTTTTGCGATATGTCAAACGTTTAAAAATTCCTCATTTTAGAGGGGTTTTCATGCGTGACTCTCTACCACATCAACAGCCCCGGCAACGCGAATGCGCTATCATAAATTTGGATGACTCTAATAATCCGGGGACTCATTGGGTAGCATATAGAAAGATAAACAATGTTGTTGAATATTTTGATTCATTTGGTGACTTGAAGCCACCGAAAGAACTCGTGAACTATGTGGGGAAGAATGTTCGCATCTATTACAACAACGACCAATATCAAAACTATCAACAAATCAACTGCGGACACCTCTGTCTACAATTCCTATATGATGGAGCAACATCGGGAGTTTAATGAAATGAGAGACATCATTAAACTCTTGATGAAGAACATTACCTACGAGGTTTGGCGAGAAATTCCCCAGAAATACCAACAAGAACTAACACAATTTTTACCATGTCAAAATTATGATTTTCATCGATGGAGTGATGTTTGCGGTAATGAGATACCAACATGTTTATTTTGTGGAATTACTTATAAATAAATTTATTTTTTTTTTTGAAGCATTTTTTTTATTTAAGTACTACCTCCCATTGATATGCATTAGTCATGTCTTTGCTTTTGACGCTAACGAGTCACACTCACGTGTTTTCGTTCACGCCTCCGACCCCAATTGTGCTCGATTCTGAAAAAAGATATTTCCTAGCAGTACTTGGCTTCCACTCATACAACTCTATACCCAATATTGACGGTGAGAAATTTTTCTACTACGAAAACAACGATAGAGGAAAGTTGAGAGAAGTCGCGATTCCTACCGGTTGCTACGAAATAACTGACATTGAGAAGCTAATTCAAAATTCTATTGCTCCAAATACGGGTGATACACTATTTTCGTTGAAGCCAAACAACAACACCCTCAAGTGTGAAATATACAGCAAACGTCACGCAATTACTTTTGAGAATCACCCCAATAGTCTTGGGCAGATTTTGGGATTTTCCAACAAGGTACTGGCCCCCGGTGTTGTACACTCTTCAGATCTCCCCGTCAACATTATAAAAGTATCAAACATTCGCTTTGAGTCCAACATTACCGAAGGTGCCTTCTACGGAAACAGGCCTGTCCACACCATCTTTGAATTTCCGATTACAGTTGACGCCGGCTACGCAATTGTGGAAAGACCTAATAACCCAATATATCTACCTGTTACGAATACCGGAGAAATTAGCAACATCACAGTGCTGGCTGTAGACCAAAACTTTAAGCCCATAAATTTTCGAGGAGAACAAAGTTTTTCTTCATCTAGAGTTAGTAAGACGATAATAAATGGGTTTGGTGATAGATTATAAGAACAACGCGGCCAGTTCAACAACACCATTCGCTGCTAGACCTCCTCCGAGTCAACGAGAGCTAACGCCTGCAAATAAATTGTTTCTTCAATCGCTTGGATTAACCATAAAAAAATATGGTAAATCGTCAAAACGTACAAATGGGGGACTACGGTAAACGTTCACGTACTGAAAGCATTGATCCGAGTTTTAACCTCTACCAACAACCCCGTTATGATGAGTCTATTAGAAGGATGGAATATCGAACGTGCTCACCGTTCATCAAATCCTTCAACAACAATGATGTGGTGGAATTTGTTGTCAATCAAGTGGATTCATTTTTTGCCATGAACGAGTCATTGCTCGAAATCAAGGGAAAATTGGAGGTAACAGGAGGAGGAGACGTTTCTCTGGTACCCAACTTTTGTGCCTTTCTCTTTGACTCGTGCACGTACAGCGAGAGCGCAAGAGAGATTGAAACGGTTCGTGATCCCGGAGTAGTGAGCGCTGTACGAGCTCTTCTCAACTACAGCGCATTAGATACAAATCACATGGCTATCGCTGGTTGGAATGGTACTTCCAACCCTCCTATGGACGCTTCCACAAAATCGTTTAGTTTTTTGATGCCGCTCAAGCATATTTTCAACATATTCAACGATTACCCAATGATCACTTGTGGAAGGCAAACAATTCGATTGGTTCGCGCTCGCGATGATAGTGATTGTCTTATGATTAAAGAAAAAACTACTTCTACTGGTACAACAAACACTTCTGCAACAATTAAGATCGAAACCATTGATTTGAAAATCAAACATATATATCCCAATGATGAAATTAAAATAAAATTGATGGAGGCCATTAGAAGCGATACACCTATACTGATACCGTTCCGAAAATGGGAACTTAATGAGTTACCTGCAGTTACGAGCGGTTCGCGAAGAGAAATTTGGGCTGTTAAAACTACTATGGCCGTTGAACGCCCAAGATTTGTTATTGTATGCTTCCAAACCAATAAACGAAACAATACTGCACAAGATCCAATGGCTTTCGACAATGTCAATGTAACCAACATTAGACTGTCACTGAACGGAGAGTATTGGCCTAACGAAAGAAACATGTTGGACTTTGTCAAAAACGACTACGCCATGGCTTACCATAATTATGCTGAATTTTACCCCAGCTATATGCATGGCTCAGCCGAAAAACATCCTATACTGACCTACAAGGAGTTCAAGAACAGAGCCCTATTTATCATAGATTGCTCAAAACAGGAAGAAACCATGAAGTCCTCCACTGTGGACGTGAGACTCGAGCTCGAAACGGATATTGGATTTCCAGCAGACAGCAAAGCCTACTGCATCATAATTCACGACTGTCTAATGGAGCACCGTCCACTAAGTGAAGTGGTTAAAAGTTTAAATTAAAAAATATAATTTGTTTATTTTTTTTTTTATGTTAATAAATGAAATGAAATGAAAAATTTTTGAGTTTTAATAAAACACCTTTTGTATATTTTTAGTTGTTTATTGCAACATGACATGAGGATCGAATTTTTCTTTGAATACATTTATAAAGAAATTTTAGTAATAAAATACATATAGCAGATAATGAGATGCACGATATTGTAAATGTCTTGTTAATTTGACCATTTAATTGTCCATCCTTGGCGTCATCGGAACTGATGTTGGTTGTATTCGTCTTAAGGGGTAACATGTTTTTTTCGGTATTCTTATATTGTCCAAATTTAAATTTCCCAACTGTTTTATAACGTTTTCTTTGTCTTCGTACAGTTTAATATCTTTACGAAGTTGTTTAAGTCTTTCTTCAAATTTAATGACTTTTTCCCAAATATGTTTGTCTTGACGCATGCCTTAAAGCACTAACCTCAAGTGTTATATCTGAATATGTTGAAAATATTGTGCCGAGTTTTAAGAATTACTTCAATTTTTCTCTATTTTAAAAAGGGTCCTTGGAGTGCAACTCTTAGAAATCTCGTGCAGGCCAATAAAAATTAAACTGAAGTCCCCTTTGTTTAGATCTGCAATGTGATTCTTGTAAATTTCGGTAGACCTTTTGGGTAGAAAGGTGACGTTCTCCTCCAATTCCACTAGAATGGATTCCCCTCCAAAATTGGATTTGACAAGCCGAACACGATGAATTTTATTTGGAACGTTCGGTTGCAGGTCCTTTAGCTTAATTACCGGTTTGATTTCAGTATCTGTAGATGAGGTAAATTCGTTTAATTTTTCCAGAAAACTCATCTAAAATAATAATAAAATTTTGAAAAAAATTTGAAAAAAATGATTTTGAAAAAAAAATTTGGAAAAATAATTTTGAAAAAAATTTTGAAAAAAAAAAAAAATTTTGAAAAAAAATGTTTGAAAAAAAATTTTGGAAAAAAATTTTGAAAAAAAAATTTGAAAAAAATTTTGGAAAAAAATTTTGAAAAAAAAATTTGAAAAAAATTTTGAAAAAAAATTATTAAAGGTACTTACAATAAAAACAACTGGAAACTGCTCGCTGAATACTAACTGGCACTGGTGAAGCGACTTTCACGACTGGATTGTTGGTTGATGTGCTTCGACTTTTATAGCTAAATTCGTTTCATGCAAATGTGGTTTTATCAAGGATATGCATTTTTTATTATAATTAACTTGCAAATTGTATATATTTAATTTGTTTACGTGGAACGCAATAATTGCATATATTGAATTTTAATTAGTCGTTTAAATGAAGCATAAAATTACTTGCTTGCATTTTTTATAATAATTAACTTGCAAATTACATATATTGAATTTTAATTAGTCGTTTACGTGGAACGCAATAATTGCATATATTGAATTTTAATTAGTCGTTTAAATGAAGCATAAAATTACTTGCTTGCATTTTTTATAATAATTAACTTGCAAATTACATATATTGAATTTTAATTAGTCGTTTAAATGAAACGCAAAATAACAAATTTGCGTTCTTCATAAAACTAAGTTACAATGTTGCATATGAATATTATCTATAATTTATTCAAATTCGGCGGGTCCGCGAGCGCTGCGGCACATAAAAAAATATGTCTTTTTCATCTACGCAACATCTGGATCATACCTGTCTTTTCCGCAATTCGATTGGACCAATAATAACGAAGTTAAGCGCTAATGCCCTTACGGCAACGTTCTTTGCGCATGTTTTTTTTTAAATTTGACATCTACGTCACTTCTAGATCATACCTGTCTTTTTCGCAATTAAATTGAATCAATAATAATGAAGTTAAACGCTAATGCCCTTACGGCAACGTTCATTGCGCATGCTTTTCTTTAAATTTGACATCTACGTCACTTATAGATCATACCTGTCTTTTCCGCAATTCGATTGGACCAATAATAACGAAGTTAAGCGCTAATGCCCTTACGGCAACGTTCATTGCGCATGCTTTTCTTTAAATTTGACATCTACGTCACTTATAGATAATGCCTGTTTTTTCCGCTATTCAATTGGACCAATAACAATGAAGTTAAGCGCTAATGCCCTTATGGCACTGTTCATTGCGCATGCTTTTCTTTAAATTTGACATCTACGTCACTTATAGATAATGCCTGTTTTTTCCGCGATTCAATTGGACCAATAACAAGGAAGTTAAGCGCTAATGCCCTTTCGGTAACGTTCATTGCGCCATCTAGTAGTGGTGGCAGTTTCTGGAACTTTAACATAATTGGACTAAACATGGCCGCTCTCGAAATTTGAATTTACCGCGCACCAGCGACACCAGCGCCACCAGCGCCTCTGGTGGCAGTTTCTTGAATTGATTTGGAACCGACTTTGCTACACTACTGTAATCGGAAGTGTCAAATTTTTCTTTCTTCTTTTGTAAACGTCATCACAATTTAATTCATAAATAAAACTATCGGTGTCCGTATACATTAATTTTAAATTTTCCACCCCCATAGTTGGTAACATGAAATTATAGTGAAAGTCATACATACAGGTTTTAGAAATGTCCAGGATAGCCATGCCGATATACGGGGGTTTGTTGAAGTGTAGTTCGGCCTTTTTTAATTCGATAGCCATGAGTTTGTCGTCAAAAACTCTTCGATTATGAAATCGGGGACTGGCTATCAAATTTTTTGCACCATAACGACCCTCGTAAGAAGTAAGTAATTTCACTACCCTATGAAGCCTGATGTTTTCCATCGTCTTACCGAATACAGCATTATTGGCAAGTTTGAATTGGTTTTTTTTTAAATTACTAGTGGCCACAGTCCTTAAACGGGTATTCAGTTAGATATAGGACTTTAGCCAAGCTGATTGTTTAAATTTTAATATTTTGTGGATTTTGATTAATTTTAAGCCCTGTCCGAGGGCTTGTTTTAAATTGCGATAATGCAGAGTGTATTCTTTTTTTGGGTAAAGGGTGGTCATTAATTTGGGCAATTTGGAACCGGGAGGTTTGCGGTGTTCTGGACAAAATGGGAAATCCTTGTGCTCGTCATGCAAACTTTCGGGATACTCTAAATCTACTTGTAAAATATATCCGACGGGTGAATCGTCGGGAATCTGAGTAATGTCGATGTTTGTATTGGGTTCCCATTCAAACCCCCCATAGGGGAGGAACTGTGAAATAGCCCACCCATATAAATTGTTTACGTCAAAGTACATAAGGTACTTGGACGGTTTAGAAGAATCATATTCGGGCATGTATTTATTGTTAGCTTCAGAATATCGATTTGAACAAACAGATATTCCTCCACGTATTGATGACTCGACAAACAACAACATGTCGACATCTTTTAAAATTTGTAATTTGAATTTAGTGTACTTGAGCATACAATCCCAAGTATATCCGGGCATAGTATAGTACCATGCCGGATCTAGCTGGTAAGTTTCCAGAGCAGTTGATCGAAAGTTTTCCATAACGTCACAAAGAAGGAGAATGTCAGTTCGCATATACAAATCTGCATATTCGCCTAAATTTTGAATTTGGAAAGCTTGCCAAACGAATTGCGCATGAGTGTAATCATCTGTAGAAATATGACAATCATTTAATTTGTTGTAAAAACTCTCAATTGCTGGAAGACTAGTGGTATCATTTAGCTTATCAATACTATCAATGTAATCGTATGGAAAAACACCTTTCCTCGTCAACAGTTTGAACGTTTCATTAGTCAAGTTACCAAATTCCCCTTTTAATGTAACCAACTCCTCTATTTTTAGTGTAGACACCAACTCATCGAGACTGGTACCCAAAAATCTAAAGGAGTCTATATAGCGAAATTTAATTTTAGTTTTTGGTTCATACTGCGTAAAAGAAATGTATTTTTCCATGTTCACAGGTAGTACACTCAAAGGTCCACGTTTAGCAAGATCTCTAATAATAAAATGGCTGTCGTATCCGCTAAGATTATGGAACACAATAGGCACTACAAATAGTTTTTTAAAGTTCAGATTGCACGATTGATGTGCGAACCCTCTAAATAATTCGGTAAAATGATCGTGATCTTTAACGATGATGTCTTTTTCTTTAAACCTATTGTCGCAAATGTGACAGCAGACACCGTTTGCGAGAGTAGGCATACGAATAGGAACAATATTTAATAATTTAGATTCAATAAATTTCGCGACTTCTAACATTTGATTCGCAAACCAGTCCATGCAATCTTCCCCTCTATAACTATTGTAGTATGAAATCTGATTATCGTAGCTGCATTTTAAGTAGAAGCCTGCACTAAATGTTTTATGATGTTGATACTTGGTAGTTGTATGGGATATCTTTTTATCACACTTTTCTAAAATAGACTCAAAATCGGCATAAACGACAAAAGGACATTTCTGCTTGTATACATGATTTTTAAATTCAACGTTATCATATGGGGGGAAAGAAATTTTGCAATCGTTACTATTTATACATAAAATTTCGTGGTCCGTTAGTTTTTTTTCGTTTGGAAAATAATTTAAACACCTATCGCAAATAAATTTTTTAGGATGGCTCTTGCTAAGTTGACTTGAAACTAGTCTAGACATATTTTTAATCCAACAATAATGATATTTAATGGTGGTAGTAGTGTCCTCGTTGTTGACGGGAGGAGCCTCGTAGACGTTTAATTTTGGAAAATATTCATCTTGAATTAAAAGTAAATTTACATGCCGCGGCAGTTTATTTTTAGTTAAACGTGCAGGTACCACTACGTAAAATGACCTTTTATTAGTTTGATTTAGTTCTAAAGCGTAAACGTTTACAGAGATTTCATTTAACTTTTCAAATTTTGAAATTTGTGTTAGTTTCATCGGCAATTCTAAACCATCTGTATTCAAAACTTTACTATAATGAGGGTAATTAGATATATATGCAGGGTGTTTTTTAGCGGGAAACAAAAAACTCGTTACGGCCCAGTAAAAACACGCCAGGTCTGTATTTTGGACGTTTATGCATGCCCTTTTTGTTAATATTTCTTTTGGTAGTGGAATGAAGGATGAACCGTTCCCAATTTCAAATTTGTTAATAGCTACTTCTAATAAATTTATTTTTGACAACGCCCACCCACTGTCTTTTTCTTGAAATTCCGAAAGTTTATTTAAAATAAAATCTACGATACTTTTATACTCTTGCGCTAAATCCGTCCCCGACAACGAAATTTGGGGATCCAAAGTATTTAATGTCAATTACTTCCCCGCTATCACTATTATTTTTTAAAAAATCACCACAAAATGTAACATTTACTTTTAGCGACGGTGTATCATTTTTTAAAATTTGTAAAATTTTTGACTTGAATAAATTGTAAGCGGCCTGCACAAAAATCTTTAATTTCTTTATACTTTAAATTTATAATGACCCCAGTTCTAATCCGATTGTTAAAAATCGCGTTTAAGTCTTCCCATTTAACGCCCCTTTTAGTGCCGCGCCCCCGTCTAATGCCCTCCCCTACTACATGAGAAGACGCTAATTTAATGATACACCGCAACCTTTTTAACTGCCCCATTTTGGTGTAAATTTTTCTTTTTTCCCCTACCGTGAAATTGCATTTTTTTATAGCTAAATTACATTTTCTGAGGTGAGTACTAATTAGTGCTAGCCATTTATTTTTATCTGAATATGTAGAAATGTTATGCTGAGTTTTAAGAATTTGTTCAATTTTTTGAAAAAAGAGTGCGAAATTCATGATTGAACTCACCTAATTTTTTTCTATTCTGAATAAGGTCCTCGGAGCACAGCTCTTGGATATCTCGTGCAGACCAATAAAAATTAAACTGAAATCCCCTTTGTTTAGATCGTTGATGTGGTTCTTGTAAATTTCGGTAGACCTTTTGGGCAGAAAGGTGACGTTCTCCTCCAATTCCACTAGGATAGATTCCCCTCCAAATTTGGATTTGGTGAGTTGAACGTGATAAATTTTATTTGGGATGTTGGGTTGCAGGTCCTTTAGCTTAATTATAGGTTTGTTTTCGGTATCTGTAGATGAGGTAAATTCATTTAATTTTTCGAGAAAACTAATCTAAAATAATAATAAAAAATGGAATACTAGCATGAAAAAACCTCGAAAAAAACACTTACTTTAAAAGCTTAAAGATGAGGATAGCAAAAAAGTCTTAGATGGATTGAAGCTTGACAGCAAAAAAATGCGGATCACTGGTACAAATTACCGAAAATTTGTACTGTTAAAATTACAAAAAAAGTTTTTAAAAAATTAACTTATTTAACACTTTGAAGTTTAGATTTTGAAATTTACTACAAAAAATGTAGAGCACTGGTACAAAAAAAGTTTTAAAAAAATTAACATTAAATGTACTTACAATAACCCCAACTGGAAACTGTTCACTGAACACTAACTGACAGCGCAATGTAAAAAAATAACTGGAAACAGCTCACTGAATACTAACTGGCAGCAGCAGCACTGGTGAAGAGACTTTTACGACTGAATTGTTGATTGATGTGCTTCAGCTTTTATAGCCCCTCGAAAAAAACAACACATTATCTGTGGGAAGATAACTAAATTCGTTTCGTGGAAAGTGGTTGTATTTCACCCGTTATCAGTCTTATCTAATTTTTATCCAGGAAGCTACATCCTCTGAGAACGGATGTAGATGTTTGTACTAGAATTTGTTTTCTGTAAATGTGGTTTAATTTTCACCCGTTATCAGTCTTATCTAAATTTTATCTGGGAGGCTTCATCCGGTATAACCGTTAAAGTATGTTTTTAAATTTTTAGAAAATGCAGGGCCGTATTTAAAAAATTTTTAGTTTGATAAAAAGAATTTTAAATTATTAAAAGTATATGTTTTTAAATTTTTTCAGAAAATGTAGATTGCAGGGCCGTATTTAAAAAATGTTTAGTTTGAAAAAAAGAATTTTAAAAAATCTTGAATTTGGAGTAATAGAATTTGGTGTGTTATTAAAATATTTATTTAACACTTTGAAGTTTAGATTTTGAAATTTACTTAACTTAAGTAAGCCCAATTTTCGGAGGAATATTATAACACTATTGACAAAAATTATATCTTTTTATTAATAAAATGTAAAATATTATATAATAACCCCCTCTAGATATAGATCACGTGACATAATTATCCAATCATGATCAAGCAATTTTTTTGCATCTACGTCACTTCTAGATAATGCCTGTTTTTTCCGCGATTCAATTGGGCCAATAATAACGAAGTTAAGCGCTAATGCCCTTATGGCAACATGTGACAGATGACAGGTGACTTCTTCTTTTTTGGCTGAACTGCCAACACGTTCAAGACCAGTATTTCTAGTGACAGGTCACAGATGAGAGGTGACAGATGAGAGGTGACAGATGAGAGGTGACAGATGAGAGGTGACAGATGACAGGTGACAGGTGTCTTCTTTCTTTTTTAGTTGAACTGCCAACACGTTCAAGACCAGTATTTCTAGTGACAGGTGACAGATGCCAGATGACTTCTTCTTTTTTGGCTGAACTGCCAACACGTTCAAGACCAGTATTTCTAGTGACAGGTGACAGATGCCAGATGACTTCTTCTTTTTTGGCTGAACTGCCAACACGTTCAAGACCAGTATTCTTGGACTAAAAATGGCCGCCGCCGCTCTCCAACGCCATCTAGTGACAGTTTTGGGAACTTTGACATAAATGGACTAAAAATGGCCGCCGCCGCTCTCCAACGCCACCAACGCCATCTAGTAACACTTTGTGGAACTTTGGCGCCACCAACGCCATCTGGTGACAGTTTCTGGAACTTTGACATAATTGGACTAAAAATGGCCGCTCTCGACTGCGGGACGCGCGCACTGCGCATATGTGGGTTAGAACGAACTTTGCTTCACTACTAATAACATCATTTTATAGTAATACATGTACCGTTGTAGAGCATTTTTTTTCTAAACAATTTGGTATAACACTACAAATTAAAATTAAAGTATTAAATCTACTAATGTCACAAATACTATTGAAATTAACAGCAATAAGCTCGTGTAGAATCTATTAAATTACAGTAGAATGCATTAAAGTTCAAGTCTTCCAACAGCGAAATGTAGTTGCTCACCAAATTGCAATTTGCTTCAAGGATATCGAAAACATCATTCTCATCCAGATAGAACTCGACCCCGTTTTTCTTTACAAGTAGAAACTTGGTATCGTCAAGATGAAGAAGGTGTTGGCGACGATGATTCACTTTCAAAAACAATTTCACAAGAACTATAACCACTATCTTGACTACTCATGTCGATTGATTAAATTGCAGGTTCACGCACACTTGTATTTATATTCCCCACTATGAGGGAAAACGATAACTTTGCATAGAATATTATGCTAAATAGCAAATCTATTAAAATCCTATATTTTATGCATTTTTTATTATAATTAACTTGCAAATTACATTTAATTTTAATTACTCGTTTAAATGCAACAACTGTTACAATGTTGAATATGAGTAATATCTATAATTTATGCATTTTTATTACAGTTAACTTTCAAATTACATACATTTAATTTTGTTTAAATGAATTCATAATAGGACTAAAGTTTGTAATATTTGAGAAAACATTTTGAGATAATATATCCGAGTCAGGGAGATGAGCATGTCGACCGTGAGGGGTATTAACGTTTAACTTTGGTCCAATTAAATTGCGAAAAGGGGTGGTATGATGTAGAGAACATATTGTAGATGTCAAGGGGCATGCGCAATGGCTAAATCAGTCATCTGAAAAGTAGAAAAGAACACATTATTTCAATTCTAGATCAGTTTTCTGTTGATGCTAGAAGAGTAAAGACAATGTTACCTATTTTATTAGCATTGTCTATAACATTAGCGCTATGTGAAAATGACGTTGTTGACCAAGCATATGCCATGAAATATTTACATCGTTTTGGGTACCTAAACACAACTGAAAATAATGTGGCCAACTTTCAAGATTATTTAGCAAACTTCCAAGAAAGAGTTAATATTCCTGCAACTGGAGAATTAGACGAGAAAACAACACATTTTCTTAAGAGACCTAGATGTTCTGTAAGTGAAGCAGAAGATACTGATGACCATTCTTATAGAGTTAAAAATTCGAAATGGGCTAAATTTAATTTAAAATGGTATTTTCCTCAAGCAACTCAGGAATATCTTGAAGTAACTAAATAGGCATTTGAAGTATGGAGCAACAGTTCAAAGTTTAAATTTGAATTAATTCGCAGAACTCATCCTGATTTACCTGATATAATTATAACGGTTGTACATAGAACACACTTTTTTCGAGCAGATTGCAAAGGTTACCAAGAATGTCCAAATAAATTTGATGGTCCTGGAAAGGTGCTAGCCCATGCTTATTTCCCGGAAGGAAACGGTTGTATTGAACTCCATATTGATGCTGATGAACGATGGGATTTAAGTTTGGATGGAACAAGTCCAGATGATCGATCTAGTTTACTTATGGTGATAATTCATGAAATTGGACATATCCTAGGTATTTACCACAGTGATGTACAGTCAGCAATAGTGTTTCCATGGTATCAATCCAACATCCCCGTACAGTTAGATGAAGATGACAAAATGGCTCTTACTGCTCTCTATGGGCCTACTCAACCTACTCCAAATAAATCTAGGACCGCTGAGCATTTACCTGAAGGGAGAAATTTATGCGACATAACACCGGAATATATGTTTATTGCGATGGCTGGGGAATTTAATAATTACCGATTATACATTACATACAAAAATTCTTTATGGAAAATTGACTTGAACTCTAAGCTTATTCCTCAACAGCCAGAAAGACTTGATGATTATCTACCTAAAGAAGTTACCTAAGAACTCTGTAACTCAAATTTTTCAAAGTTCATCAGGCAATTTAATAGCAGTCAATAAAGATCTTCATGAATATTATGAAGCAGATTTTCCCGGTTTGCGAATACTTGAGAAAAATAATTTACCTGTTCCTAAAAATGCACGAATAAACACAATGTTTCAAAACAATCATGGAAAAATATATGTTTTTTATAATAACAGTAATTATATAGAATATAACAAAAACTTTAAAACTGTCTCGAGTCGAGGGCAAATAAAAGACATTTTCCCGGGGCTACCACCCGATGTAACAGGAGCATTGCAGTACATTGATGGACACATATACTTTTTTAAAAATACCACCTACTATAAATATAACGAGTTTACTAAAAATATTGTTGCAGCAGGACCCTTCAATTGGAATGTGCTTGATATCCCATGCCCTAATGGTGACCTATTAAGTCAACTCAAGGCTTTATTAACAAAAATAATTTCGTTTTATCAATAATGTATATATTTTAAGAAAAATACACTTTTTGCAAAATATTTAAATCGTTTTATTATTTATTATTTTACTTGAAAAATATTCACACTGTATAAATAGCAATTATAATAAAAAAAATATGGATTTCATAATATATATCAACTTAATTATATCTCTAAACATGATCATTTTGTTTGTATTAAAAATTCATGCAGCGATGCCGCTTCAAATCGGATAAAATAGCTAAAAATTATTCAATTTTCCTTTTGTTTGTATTAAAAATTCTTGCAGCGATGCCGCTTCAAAACGGATAAATTATAAAAAAATTATTCAATTTTCCTAGTATAACTAATTTAAATACTATGATTGAAAATAATACACAGCATTGTATGCGTCATGCTGAAAATAAGAATTGTTCAGTGAAAATTGGAGAATAAAAAACAAAAATGCTTTAATGTGTTTTATTTTTCTGTTTTTATTAAAGTATAAGGGATATATATTAATCTTCACAAATGGTTTCATCTGAGTCGTAATCAGCATCTTCAGGCTCAATGGGTAAATTGTAGCATTTGATAAATCCATGTACAAATGGTATTGGAAAATGTGGGTATCTTATTTTCAATAATCGTCTTAGATCATTCCTGGTTAATGCTCTAGGATTTTTCATCGCTTCTACACAGGAGTGTAAATCAAATTTAAGTTGTCTGTTTCGAAGCATAATTTAGTTTGTTGAAACCACTGAAAAATAAAATTTGTTATGATGACTTTAAAATTTAATCACATTTGAAATCAAAGTTGTGTACTTCTATAGATCAATTGCAAAAGCAAAAAAATATTTTGCAATATGGACATTTTACTGTAGACTTGTTCGTAAATAATTGAAAACGTGCATCAACCATTAATTTTTTTTCTTGTTCGTTTTTTTCATCTTCTACATCCATTTGAAAAATTTACAACGCTTTTTTCTTAAGATATAATCTTTAAAAGAAAAAAGTAAAAAATTTATATGAATATTTGAAAAAAGTTAATAATGGCAGCTTACTTTTAATTAACTAGAATTAGTAAACTATTCTACACATTGTCGATCTAACCTTTGTGAAATTTTCCTTTTAAAAAAGTTGAGAACATTGTAAAGTTTGAATACCATCATTCGATTCATCTTCATCAAGACCAAAATTATATTTTCTTACTGCCTTTTCAAATAGTGCTAGCTCTGAGATATCTAAAGCAGCCATTCTAATATATTTATTGGGTAAATCCCCAAATTTACGTTGTAATGTACAGGCTCTTGGGGAGTATGACAAATCAATAATTAACTTATCTTCCCTTATACATTTATATTTTAACTTCAAATTTATGAATTAAAAAATCTTGTTATCAAGAGCAGTTTTAAAATAATCACCAAAAATCTTACTTAAATAGTTGCTTCATGACAACGTATGTCATTTTTACAGGAAAATTCAATTTATCAGTAATTTAAAAAAGAATAGTAAAAGCAGTAGCGGCCATTATTACACTTCAAAACATTTTTAAAGAAAATAAAATAAAAAAAGAAACTTACTATTGTCGCAGACATATATTTCTATCATGTGTATTCACGACGCTTATAAAGAGATTTTTCAAAATAAATTAGTCTTTAATTGTAACAAAGTAATAGGATTCCTATATAAAAAAATTAATTGCTCGTTTAAATGCATATGAATATATCTCTATTTTTGCATTTTTATAATAGTTAATTACATTCATTGAATTTTAATGACTTGTTTAACTGAAACGCAAATTACAATGCTGCAAATGAATTAATATATTTATCATAATTTACATGAAATAGCATGATTTAACTGCATAATTTTCAGTTTCTATGTGGTTGTCTACATTTATACCGTCTAATCTAGATATCAAATAGTTTTCAGTAATTAAAAGAATCAATGTCCAACGTTTTGTTATTAACATATATTTCTGAGAATTTTAGAGAGAAGTGATTAAATATATATGACTTCATTATTTTACAACACCAGGCTCATCATTTGATGCTTGCTTAAAATATCTAATATTGAACTAGACTTATTAGATGATATTGATAAAGTACGGGACAGTTATGTGTATGAATATGCCGTTGAATAAGTAGATCCTTACCAAATGCCAAAAACAGGTGCATATTTGGGTGTATTCCCTAAAGAATTATTTAACAGTCATAAAGATTTACCACTATACCCACAACAACCTCCTATGTCAAAATAAAAAAATTACAAAGTTATTAACTATTCATAATTCATCACAGAATAAGATTTAAAAAATTATTTTAAATTTTCTGCTGTAAAACATTAAAATAATGTTTGGTCTGACATATGTGGTACACATATGTTATCTTATTGTATTTTTTGTAATAGTGAATGGAGGGGGGGAAATGTATATAAGATGATAATAAAACGTTTTAATATTAAAAGTGACACAATGGCTAACAAAAGCCTTTATACTCGAGTTCTTGAAATTCATAAAATTTTTAGTGAACTTTCAATACAAGTTTGGCATAATTATTATTCTGAAGACTCAAAATCATGTGGTATATGGAGGGAGCTTGGAAATGATTACGATTGTGCCAAATTAGAATTAAAATATCTTGATCATAAAATAGATGTGAATACTTTTTATGATAGAATAAAAGATCTTAAACTAGAAAAGTATTGTACGGATTTGAAACTATATTTGACAACAGAAGATAATAGTAGTGATGTAAACGAGGAGTCAGGTGATAATGAGAAGGGTTTTCAGTGAAGAAGATTCTGAAATACTTAGTATTGATGTTGATAAGGAAAATGCGAATGAATAAATAAAATTTATTTTTATTGTTAGTTTAAGGAAAAACAAAATTATTTAAAATATGTATGTGTTTTATTTAAGATATATAATGGATTAAATTTTATGATGCTTTCTTTACTGAATTATAAAGTAGACAGTCTTTAAAATCTTCAAAAGTGATAGATTTCATTTCACACTTTTTAACTTAGCATGATCTCCAAATTTGTTTCTTATGTAATTATAATGAAAATCGTATAATAAAATATTTGACAGCTCTAATATTATGAAACCAACGTAAATGGGCTTGTTGAAAATTGTTTTAATCATTTCAATAATAACCATATTTTCATCGTTGGTTGGGAGATCTGGCTTCATAGCGAGCACCCCGTTATATTTTCTATTATTATCACATCATTTGGAAGAATGGGGAGGAGGTCTCATCATCAAAACCGGTACGCAAACGTCAAAAAACGTTACGAACGTCAAAAAACGTTACGTAAACGTCAAAAAACGTCACGTAAATGTCAATAAACGTTACGTGTGTTGAGGAAATCGACCAAGCTTTAATTTCATACGAGTATGCTGCTAAATTGGAGCGATACCATCTACTGGAAACGAACTTTAAGATCTTTTATTCTATCATAAAAAGTATTCACATCTATTTTATGATCAAACTTGTGTTGAGAGGTCACTAAAAATTTTATGAATATTTTGAAATTTGTTACAATCCATTTTCGTGTATAAAACAAAAACGTTGGAAATTGATTCTTTTAGTTACTGATTTGATATCTAGATTACTCGGTATAAATGTAGACAATCACATAGAAACTGATAATTATACATATAAATCATAATATTTAAATTAAATTATCATATGCAACATTGTAACTTACATTTCATTTAAACGAGCCATTAACATTCAATATATGTAATTTACAAGCTAATTATTATAAAAATGCATAAAATATAAATATTTTCATATGCAAGAAGGAATGTTTATTTAGATGAGAAAGCCCTACCCCGCAAAACTGGCGGGAAATTTATATATAAGAAAAATTTTTATTGACTCGTTACACAGAGTTTTAAAAACAAGAATGGGTAAGTGCTATTTGTTTATAAAAAATATCTTTTTGCTTTCTAAAAAAGTTTTTTTTGTTTGTTGTAGATATATATGAAAAAGAAATAATCAGGAGAGTTAGAGAGAACCTAACTCCTGAGGAGAGAGTGAGTTTTTAAAATACTAATATTACTTTTAATTTTACTAGTTTTATAGAAATATTCAAAAGCGAATTTTAAAATGTAATGATTTCGAATGAATATTTAACAATATAGTTTTACAGCAAAATTTTAAAAACATTCTAATTTAGATTTTAATATTAAAATATTTATTTTAGTTGTTTTGTCTTTTATTAAAAATTGTTTTCTTTTTTTACTTATGTTTTTTTAAAAATGGTTCGTTTTAACAAATTATTTTAATGTTTTACAGCGGAAAATTTAAAATACATTCTATTTTAGATTTGAATATTAAAATAATTATTTCAGTTGTTTTGAAAAATGGATCATTTTAACAAATTATTTTAATGTTTTACAGCAGAAAATTTAAAATACATTCTATTTTAGATTTGAATATTAAAAATAATTATTGCAGTTGTTTTGAAAAATGGATCATTTTAACAAATTATTTTAATGTTTTACGGCAGAAAATTTAAAATACATTCTATTTTAGATTTGAATATTAAAATAATTATTTCAGCTGTTTTGTCTTTTATTAAAAATTGTTTTCTTTTTACTTATGTTTTTAAAAATGATTCATTTTAACAAATTATTTCAATGTTTTAAAGCAGAAAATTTAAAATAATTTTTAATCTAAAATTATTTTGTGTTTTTCTTTTACAGAATATACCCTAGGAGAGGTAGGACCTTACCTAACTTTCATGGAGATACAGCCAGGTCAGATAACTGTCTGGGCGATAAGGTAAATAGTGTGAAGAAAGAATTAATTTTATATGTAATATTTCTTTTTTTTTTACAGAAAATAAAATTCTTTTTTTTGTTTGTATTTGTCTTTTATTATAACTACCATTTAGGTTTTCTTAAGCTTACTAATATTAAAACTTTTTTTCCTAAAATTCTAAAAATAACTTACTGCTAAATTTAGTAGTTGCTTCAAAATTCAGTAGTAAATAAAGGTAATTGTTTAAACGTTTACCAAAATTGCTATCAATTAATACTTTCTATAAAGACTTCTATAATGTTTGAAAACAGTAAAATGAATAACCAAAACTTTTAAAATAAAGTTGAAGAAAGCGGTATTACTTTTCTATAAAATTATATTTTAAAATAACTATAAAAAGTAGTTGATGTATCAAAATCAATATCGAATAGCAATAAAGACTAATACTTTTTCTATAATTACTTACTTACATATGAATATATCTAAATTACATGTATTTTTTTTATAATAGTTAATTACATATATTGAATTTTAATGACTTGTTTAACTGAAACGCAAATTACAATGCTGCAAATGAATTAATATATTTATCATAATTTACATGAAATAGCATGATTTAACTGCATAATTTTCAGTTTCTATGTGGTTGTCTACATTGATACCGACTAAGCTAGATATCAAATAGTTTTCAGTAATTAAAAGAATCAATGTCCAACGTTTTGTTATTAACATATATTTCTGAGAATTTTAGAGAGAAGTGATTAAATATATATGACTTCATTATTTTACAACACCAGGCTCATCATTTGATGCTTGTTTAAAATAAATAATATTGAACTAGAGAAATACATTGTTTTTAGATATTATCTAATTTAGATTTAGGTTTTTAAATCTTTTGAATAAACTCTATCTAGTTTACGAAAATTTCATTTTACTTACTCATAATTGAATAATTATGTCACGTGGTCTAAATCTAAAAGTATAAGTACAGCTGTATGTGATCATTCCTATCAGTTTATCGCACAGCGATAAGTAACAATTGATCATTCCTATCAGTTTATCGCACAGAGATAAGTAACAATTTTGGATATTTCTGAAAATGGCGAATTTTGAAATTATTAAGTTACAAAACAAATCCGTAAATTTGGTGTCCAGGGGCGTACTTTGGAATTTAAAATTAATCCTATACCAAATGGCGCTGAGCCTATAAGCTGGGTAAAAAACGCAATCGAAGATATTGTTTTGAAGGGGACAGAAAACGTGGACTTGGAGGATTATGTTGGATTTACTTTCTGTTCCAAAGATTTTTCAAGAGGCCAAGGATGGGTAGTTTTTAAACCTGCATCCCAGGTGACAGTTGATGACGTATGGAAGAAAATTTCTTCCATATACCAGTCAAATTGAACCGGACTGAATACGGAAACCTTCTGTTTGGGGGTTACTACTGTAAAAATGCCCTTAGGAAAAGGTCTGGGGCGAAATTATAATACTTTTAATGAGGAATGTAAAAAACGTAGAGGTATTATTTCAATAAATAACAAAGATAACCTGTGCTTACCTCGCGCTTTAGTCGTCAGTATGGCTTTTCAAAGTAAGGATCCAGACTACGCAAAAATTCGGTGTGGCAGTAGACTTCAGACCGCCAAAGCTATTGAGTTGACAGAATCCAGCGGCGTTCTGATTACTCCAGAGGGCTGCGGAATACCCGAACTTCAGCAGTTTCAGCAGTATCTAAAAAATTATAAGATCGTTGTTTATCAGTATGGTACTAAAGGGCGTGACGTTATTTTTGAAGGAGGAAATGACGGTCCTGCTTTAAATCTAATTTTTCATGAAGGCCATTATAACGTAATTACCTCGCTAACAGCAGCATTTATGTGTATATATTTTTGTGAAGCCTGCCACACACCTTACAATAATAAAGATAATCATAAATGCCAAGGAGTGTGTTTTGCATTCACAAAATCGCCGGCATGCAATAAAGATGTAAAAAGAGGCTGTATTGAATGCAGAAGAGATTTTTACGGTGATGAGTGCTATGAAGCACATTTGAATACGGTTTACAAAAAGATAAAAAGCTGTGAGAATTGTTTTAAAATATGCACTAGTCACAATCATGTATGTGGCGAAATTTACTGCAAGATTTGTAAATCGAAACAATCAGAGGATCATTTGTGTTATATGCAACCTGACAAAAAATCCCCTCAAATTAAAGATTTTTGTTTGTTTTCTATGACTTGGAAACAACATAAGAAAAAGTCGTCAACGGGGTCATACAGCAGGAACCAAATTTGTGTGTATACAGAAAAGTATGCCATAAGTGTATACACGAAACAAGATTGTTATTTTGTCAGAGTTGTGGATTCAGAGAAAAAGTTCTAACAGATTACGAAATTTCTGAGCGAAGTACTAGAATTACGAAAAAAATTTAAGCAGATTGTCGTTATCGCCCATAATGGCGGCGGTTTCGATCATCAATTTGTATTAAATTACATTCTCACTAAAACCGATTTGAATCCTGACCTGATTATGCGTTGTACGAAACTGATTATGATGAACGTTGGAAACGTTAAATTTCTGGATTCACTCAACTATATTCCGATGGCCCTGTCTGCTCTGCCGAAAGCTTTTGGATTTTCTGAATTGAAAAAGGGGTATTTTCCACATCTCTTTAACAGGCCAGAAAATAAGAACTATGTCGGGGTTATACCTGCATTGAAATTCTACGACCCTGACAACTTAAAAGAGGATGCACGCGAAAAATTAATTAAATGGCACAACCAGAAAATTGTTGAAAATTACGTATTTGATTTTCAAAAGGAGATTGTAGAGTATTGCGTTTCTGATGTACAGATTCTGATGCAAGCTTGTCTCAAATTTTGTCAGCAACTGCTGGAGACGTCAGACGCTGTCCTTTCACGGAGGCACCACAATTGCATCCGTGCAACAAGGTATTTCGGCGAAACTTTCTAAAAACAAATACGATCGGTATAATCCCCAAAGGGGGTTACAGATTCAGAGATAATCATTCTAAAATAGCTTTACAATGGTAGATATGGGAAGAATACCGAAGAGGTATCGAGATACATCACGTGGCCAAAGGTCAAGAGGCCCGAGTTGCCGGGGTTAAAGTTGACGGGGTACATGGAAATAACATCTTTGAATTTCAAGGATGTTATTTTCATGGGTGCCCGAAACGCTATACAAATAACCGTGATAAAGCGTTAAAAGACGATCCCTCTGATTGTATGGAAAACCGACTCCAACGAACTGAAAATAAAATTAAACATTTGGAGAAAAATGGGTATAACGTTGTACAAATGTGAGAATGTGATTTTCGAAAAATGTTAAATGAAGAAATTGAACAATACACAGAAAACCATTCTTACATGAAATATTTACCTCTAAACCCTAGAGATTCTCTGTACGGGGGTCGAACGGGAAATACAGTAGAATATTACAAGGCGAAAGAAAATGAGAAAATTAAATATGTTGATGTTTGCTCTCTATATCCCTGGGTATGCAAATTTGGTAAATTTCCTATTGGCCACCCCAAAAAAATGTATGTGGGAGAAGAATGCAGATTGGCTGATATTTCCCAAATGTCAGGTGTGATAAAATGTAAAATATTACCTCCTACAAACCTGTATCACCCTGTACTGCCGTGTAAAATGAACGATAAATGCATGTTTATGCTTTGTCGTAAATGCGGTGAGCCAAGATGATTGTACTCACGATGACGAACAAAGAAGCTTAAAAGGTACCATGGGTGATTGAAGAAGTCGTTAAAGCTATTGAAAAAGGTTACAGAATGATGGAGATTAACGAAATATGGAGTTACGATACCATACAACTCAGCAGGGAGCAGGAGGGTTTATTCTCCGGTATGATGAACAAGTTTATAAAAATTAAACAGCAAGCCTCCGGCTGGCCAGAGAATTGTGCGACAGATGAAGAGAAAGATAGATATATTGAAAAATTTCTACAAAGAGAAGACGTTTTATTAGAGTTTTCTGAAATAACTGAGAATCCCGGGTTAAGGTCGTTGGCAAAACTGATGTTAAACTCTTTCTGGGGCAAATTAGCACAAAAATGCAATTTACCTAAAACAACTATAATTAGAAATTCTGCTGAATTTTATTTAATGATGACAAACCCTGCAATAACGGTAAACACCATTTTACCGGCAAATGAGGAAACGTTAATTATAACGTGGGAGTACAAAGAGGAGGCTTACGACATCTCCTCCACAGTAAACGTTGTATTAGCGGCCTACGTTACAGCTTTAGCAAGGTTAAAATTATATAGTTACCTGGATCAGGTGGGTGAGAGGGCCTTGTATTACGACACAAATTCGATTATTTATTTTTCACAAGCAGGCCTTCCTGACCTACCCACTGCTGATTGTATAGGTGATTTAAAAGGTGAGCTGAACGGTGGATTTATTACAGAATTCGTCTCTGGAGGCCCTAAAAATTACTCGTATAAATACTCCTGTAATGGCTGTGAATATGTTGTGTGTAAGGTGAAGGGAATTTCACTAAACTATAGTGCTTCTCAGTTGTTGAATTTTGATAAAATCAAGGAAATGGTGATGGAAAAATCTGAGCCTATAAATATCATTTCAAAGCAGATCAGAAGAACAAAGGAACATGAGGTGATAACCGTAACATCTGAGAAAAGATATCAACCCAGGTCAACAAAAAGAAAATTTCTAGCTGATCATAGTTCTCAGCCTTACGGCTTTAAAAAATTAAAAAAACGAGTTATATATATATATATATATATAAAGCACCAAATAAATTTTTTATTAAAACTTACGGGTCTTTTTTTTATCCATATGGCAATCCTTAAATTGAATAATTTAATCCTCAGGTACATTATCTCCCTCGATAGAAGGGTTATCAACTTGCCTTAAATCTGTGTAGTCAGTTTTCTTCTGTATCTGAAAAAATGAGTGTATGAGCTGTGTAAAATGAAATAAATCAAGGAAACGTTATTGAAAAAAATGTGATTCTATAACGGAACTTTCAAGAAAAATTAAAAGAGTCGTAATTTCAGTATCCGCTGATTATCAAATAAATTTTTTTATTAAAACTTACCGGTCTTTTTCTAAATAAAAATAAGTCGTATCACCCTGTATTATTAGGCAATCTGATTATCATTTATGTATATTTCTGTTTGCATGGTTATTAGTTGATACTTACCGGTCTTTTCTAAATAAAAATAAGTCATATTACCTAGGCAATCTAAATATCATTTATGTATATATCTGGTTGCATAGTTATTAGTTAATACTTACCGGTCTTTTCTAAATAAAAATAAGTCATATCACCTAGGCAATCTAAATATCATTTATGTATATATCTGGTTGCATAGTTATTAGTTGATACTTACCGGTCTCTTCTAATATTTACCTAAGAGGCTACTCCAAAATTTATTTAAAATCTAAAATTTTCGAACAGTTTGTGGTTTTTAGATAAAATCACCTTGTATTATTAGGCAATCTGAATATTGATTTTGAAGAGTAACAAAAGGTTACGTGTTTGGTGCGTACACACTATGTAATGAAAGAAAGGCTGAATAAGTTGTATTTTAAAGTGTGTAAGATTCTTTATTTAAAGATATGTGTAAAAGAAATATATATATTTCTCAAAGTCAAAAGAGTGTCAAGCGCTTTCGGCAAAACAATGCCATCATCAGGACAAACTGAAAAAATAATTGATGATAGAAGATCATACATAAAGCAAACATGATACTTACAAAAGTGCAAAAAAGTAGAGAAGGTTGGTTATAAAACAAAAGTAGAGAACATCAACGCAGTAACAATACATCTTAAATTAACTTTTTTTAAAAAACGACATTAATATAGTAGAAAACAGTAACATTTTTAAAAAAATTTGGTTTTTAAAGGCCCAGGCCTGAAAGTTGTCCCAATAAAAGACAACAAGTGTTTTTTAAAAAACATGTAAAATAAATAAAAAATTAAGATGTTTTACGTGAGAAAATTATGAACATGCGGTTTTTGACAAAGTTAGAAAAAGAGTAAGGTTATTTTTAAGTAAAGGGAAAGGTAAAAGGCCAGGACAATAAAAAGGAAGAATAGATCTGAGAGACGTTCAAATATGAAGGTGGATGTAGGAGAGAAGAATATGTTGACTAGTGGTTAATTTAAATAGGTTTTAAAAATAAAAGAAGTGATTACTTACCACACACTTACAAACTTTTGAATAATGGGTTAAATTTGTTAATATTTAGGTGAATTTGGGTGTTTAAACAGGAGGAGGAAGGTTTATTTAGTTCACGAAGGATTTCAAGATCTTCGAGAAGATCAAGTTTAAAGTTACAATTGAAGATGTTGTGTAAAATTTTAACGTTTTCAGGGGGGTTGAAATTGTGTTTGTTAAATTTTAAATGGTGTCCAAAGGTGGACTTATCAGGGTATCTGATGTGTTCTTTTATTCGAATGTCCAGTTTTCGAACAGTTTTTCCAATGTAAGTTGAATTACAATCTAAACAAGAAAGTTTGTAAATACCGCTTTTGTCAAGGATGGGAAGAGAATCTTTTGTGTGACTAAGTAACGATTTAATGGAAAGGTTGTTTTTGAAGGATATCTTGATATTGTCTAAATTTCGGAAGATTTTGGAAATGTCATGGGAAATTTTTCCTAGGTAAGGTAATGAGAAATATTTTAAATTAGTCGAAGGGACAGGACTTACATTATATGCTTGTTGTATGTTACGTTTTAGTTTTAATTTATGGAGGACTTTATCGATAATATTTGGCATATTTGGACACCATTTAAAATTTAACAAACACAATTTCAACCCCCCTGAAAACGTTAAAATTTTACACAACATCTTCAATTGTAACTTTAAACTTGATCTTCTCGAAGATCTTGAAATCCTTCGTGAACTAAATAAACCTTCCTCCTCCTGTTTAAACACCCAAATTCACCTAAATATTAACAAATTTAACCCATTATTCAAAAGTTTGTAAGTGTGTGGTAAGTAATCACTTCTTTTATTTTTAAAACCTATTTAAATTAACCACTAGTCAACATATTCTTCTCTCCTACATCCACCTTCATATTTGAACGTCTCTCAGATCTATTCTTCCTTTTTATTGTCCTGGCCTTTTACCTTTCCCTTTACTTAAAAATAACCTTACTCTTTTTCTAACTTTGTCAAAAACCGCATGTTCATAATTTTCTCACGTAAAACATCTTAATTTTTTATTTATTTTACATGTTTTTTAAAAAACACTTGTTGTCTTTTATTGGGACAACTTTCAGGCCTGGGCCTTTAAAAACCAAATTTTTTTAAAAATGTTACTGTTTTCTACTATATTAATGTCGTTTTTTAAAAAAAGTTAATTTAAGATGTATTGTTACTGCGTTGATGTTCTCTACTTTTGTTTTATAACCAACCTTCTCTACTTTTTTGCACTTTTGTAAGTATCATGTTTGCTTTATGTATGATCTTCTATCATCAATTATTTTTTCAGTTTGTCCTGATGATGGCATTGTTTTGCCGAAAGCGCTTGACACTCTTTTGACTTTGAGAAATATATATATTTCTTTTACACATATCTTTAAATAAAGAATCTTACACACTTTAAAATACAATCTGAATATTATTTATGTATATATCTGGTTGTATATTCATTAGTTGATATGTTTCCTATTAGCGATTTACATTTATCAATGAGATGGTATATACCGTTCAAGATTGGGTAGGTAATTATTGTTATTTAGAGCGCTATTTTTAAGTTAAACGCTAATGCCATTACGGCAACGTCCTTTGCGCATGTTTTTGTTTAAATTTAACATCTACGACACGTCTAGATAATACCGATCTTTTTCGCAATTCAATTGAACCAATAATAACGAAGTTAAGCGCTAATGCCCTTACGGCAACGTTCACTGCACATGTTTTTGTTTAAATTTAACATCTACGTCACTTCTAGATAATACCAGTCTTTTTCGCAATTCAATTGGACCAATAATAACGAAGTTGAACGCTAATGCCCTTACGGCAACGTTCGCTGCGCATGCTTTTTCTTTAAATTTAACATCTACGTTGCTTATAGATCATACCTGTCTTTTCCGTAATTCAATCGGACCAATAATAACGAAGATAAGTGCTAATGCCCTTACGGCAGGAAATTTGGGGGTCATGAAAGCTCACGTGTGGGCTACTTGGCCGTCCATAAGAATTGACTGAAAATTTGGGGGTCCTAAGGTCACGTGTGGGCAACTTGGGCTTTCGGAGTGAAAATTTGGCGGTCCTAAGGGCCGTCCAAAAGAATTGACTGAAAATTTTCCCACACTCACGGCACCCTTACTCTACTTGTGTCGTTCCTTTGTATCTCATTAATTCCCAAATCACCTCTGTCTAATCTTTGTTGTAATTTAGTACCGGAACACAGAATCTATGGAAAAGGATCTTAATTGATAAAAATAAAAATAAAAACAATAATATAATAGTACTGTTTATGTTTATATTGTTGAAAAATAAATTACTATAAATACATCTATATATTTATTAATATGTAATATCATGTAATATCATTCCATAGAGGGTAAATAAAGTAAATAAAAAATATATAAAGTATATCTTTATCTGTGGAAAACAATGATTTAAAGTAGAAAAAAATTCCAAAAACATGGTATTCAATTTCCTCCGACGATTCGGTGTATTATTGTAGGTTCATCTAATTGTGGGAAAATGAATGTGCTGTTTAGTCTAATAGAACATAAAAATGGATTGAAATTTGAAAATATTTACCTCTATTTACATTCTTAGATCAAACAAAATATGTATATTTAGATACATTATTAAGAGATATAGATGGAATTGAATATCACGCATTCAGTGCATCAGAAAATATTTTATATCCATCTGAAACAAAACGAAATTCCGTAATGATATTTGATTATGTATCTTGTGGAAATTAAGGTGTCATTCTAGATTATTTTAATATGCGACCACATTACAATGTAGACTCATTCTATCTTTGTCAAACATATGCAAAAATTCCAAAACACTTAATAAGAGACAACCCAAATAATTGATTTTATTCAACCAAGATGATCTCAATTTGAAACATGTGTGTATAATAAACACGTGGGTACCGATATGACATTTGAAGAATTTAAGAATATTTGTGAAATTTGTTGGGGCAAATCCTTTGGGTTTTTATCAATTTTTAAAGATTGTCGATTGAACAAAGGAGGTCGTTACAAAAAAAATTATTCCTAGGTAAATAATCCGGCAGAGTTTACCGAGTTGCCCCACGTCTTAAGAAAATCTGTAATCAGCTCCTCGAATTCCCTCACGGTATATCCACTGGCAAATATAATCCTATAATCCTCTTTTACTTTATATAAGGAGGTTATTCAATGAGAAATTATAAAATATCTAGAGGAAAGTGTAACGAGGATTCTGGAAAGATTGAATCAGAAGCTATAGATTTGTATTTAGCTTTTTTTTTAACATGTTAGTAAATTTGATTTTAAATGTTTGTTTAATAAAAACGCTGTAAATGACTCTAAATAAATAACTAATAGGCATTATAAATAGGCAATGAAAGTGGTAAACAAATATGAAATGACATTTTAAAACGTAAAATATATTTAGAAACATTCATTTCTCCTTATGATACAAATAAAATATCCAGATGAATTTGTTAAAAAAAATTACTCACAATTATTTTTCTTAAAAAATTATTTAAGGTGTATACTATTTCATTTCTTTATGAAAAATAAATTCATTTATTTGAATGCTTTATTTATTGTAACTATAAAGAAGAATATCGTAAATAGTAAAAAAACAAATTTGTTTGATAAAAAGTATGAGCCCGTATTTTTGGCCACGCTATTATGACTTTAAAAATTATATAATAATGCCAATGAACTATTTTTTATAATAAAATTTCAATTCTGCCCCTCGGAACCATATAAATATCTTTAAATCAAAAATGACTATTTGATTTTTAAGTATTATAATAAAATATCATATTAATTATTAAATTAAATGTTGTGTTTTTGGTAAATTTAAAATTGAATATCTACGTGTCATTACTATTTACAAATTGCACAAAAGTTACTAAATATATTAGATGTAAAGTCATTATTTAGCAAAAAGTTTAAATACTCTAAGACAGTAGTCTGCGGTCAAAAAAATCTAGCTAGCACCAGAGACGTGCGAGAGTGACAGAGGTATAATTTCACCTTCCCAAATTCTACGCCGCTGATGAAATATTTTACTATTTTGACTATAAAAAAATTCCCTTTTATTTCATAACGATATAACGGGGCGTATTTAAATATAAAGGATATTAATATGTTTATTTATTATTCATGCGGTAATTTATTCTAGACAAATACATATAACTTTGGCTAGGTAAATACATACTCCTGCTTATTGAATTTTACGAGTACGTTACGAAACAATGTTTAAAAGTATCGACTTAGTTATAAATAAAAATAAAATATTAACTTTAGATGTTTGAAAAAATAACATTCTTATTGCTATAAATTAAGCAGACATTCTAATCAGAGCGAATTGGCCAATCTTTATGTTTGATATTAGTAAAAGCACCGAATTTACTTTAACATATTTTATTGTGGACTAGATAAAAATTAGTGACTTGTTCATGAAAAACGATCTAATAAGCATCTCGCAAACATGACATCTATCAGGGCTGTACTCTGTACACATTTAATATCTAGTGAAGCATTAACATTGGATGTTCGATTTAGTCAGGCATGTTGTAAAAAATAAAACAGATTTACATGAAATAAAAAATAGAGAAAAAATTTCGAAATCTATGCTAATAGGAAAAATACAATGTTAAAGAGAATTACTCAGGAAATTTGGTATAATAAAATAATACTGAGAGTAAAATTTAACTTAACTTAAGCGAGTTAATCAAGTTAGAAGGTGATATATTCCACTATTTAGTACATTTTGTACATTTCTGAATAACAATCAATAAAGCAATTAATCGCTTAAAGGGGTTACAATAAACGATTCGAAAAATATAAATTTCTTGAAAAGTGTACAAGCTAAGTATACGCAAGCTTGTAGACTATTCCATCACTATTTTTAGTAACAACTCCAAAATTGCACTTAAATAATGGTTGCCATGTTTACTAGATTTGATCACACTAAGTTTGTACTCGATAGGTCTTTTCAAAATCAGTCTTTATGTTAATAGACCAGAATTATTGGAAATGTACTTTATGACTGGATTATTTTTGTCATTGTCAAACTGTAAATTTTAAACATGTGCTGTAGTTAAAAAGGAAACTATTTAGATATTTAATAACAGATTTTTATCCCATATCTTTTTCAGAATCATGTGAAAAAACTAAAGAGATCATCTACCACAGGTTCTAACTGAGCAAAATCAAGTTCAAAATATAGATAACAATCGAAAAAAAATCTTCGATAGTAGATAGAATTACGAAAAAACAATTCAATTTTAACACGTAATATGAATAAATTTGTGAAGCAAACAATAAGTCCAAATTACTACTTTTATGTTCTTGATACCCCTCAGAAGATTAATCAGATTGCGGTAATAATAAAATTTTAATATACTTGTCTTGTACATTTAGATGAAAAATGGAGCATTCTAATCATTCACCTACAGCGCCAGATTTACCTATATCTGCGCTTGTAGTTAGCCCCAAAACAAACGAACAGAATAATAAAAATCAGTCCAAAATAATCTAGAAGAAAGTGGAATCATGAATGTTTCTGCGGTCGTGAAACCCAAAAACAAACTAAATGAAACGATCAACCTTAACCGGAAAGTGTTAATGCCATCAGCAAAAATGTGCTAACCTTTTTTCCAAATCTATCTATATAACATTTATTAAACAGCAATAATTATGTAACGATTTTATTTACCAAATATTGTACTCACAAACAAACATTGACTTTTAGATTTAACAGGTATTTATTAGAACTCTACGTATCTCACGGTGACATTTAGATTTTTAATTAATAATGAATTATTTTTTAGTAAATAATAGTAGTGAAGCAAAGCGGGTTCTGGACAACTTGCAGAAACTGCCACCAGGAGCGCTGGTGTCGCCGACGTGGTGCGTGGTAAATTTGAATTTCGAGAGCGGCCATTTTTAGTCCAGGCGGCCATTTTTAGTCCAATTATGCCAAAGTTCCAGAAACTGTCACTAGGTGGCGTTGGTTGTGTCAAAGTTCCCGAAACTGTCACTAGATGGCGTTGGAGAGCGGCGACGGCGGCGGCCATTTTTAGTACAAGAATACTGGTCTTGAAGGTGATGGCAGTTCAGCCAAAAAAAAAAGAAGTCACCTCTCATCTGTCATCCGTCATCTTTCACTTGTCATCTGTCATCTGTCACTAGAAATACTGGTCTTGAACGTGTTGGCAGTTCAACCAAAAAAGGAAGAAGTCACCTGTCACCTGTCATCTGTCACCTCTCATCTGTCACCTCTCATCTGTCACCAGTCACTAGAAATACTGGTCTTGAACGTGCTGGCAGTTCAGCCAAAAAAAGAAGTCATCTGTCACTTGTCAGCTGTCATCTGTCACATGCCATCTGTGATCTGCCACCTGTCACTAGATGGCGCCAAGGTTCCAGAAACCGGCACTAGATGGCGTTGGAGAGCGGCGGCCATTTTTAGTCCAATTATGTCAAAGTTCCAGAAACTGCCACTAGATGGCGCAATGAACGTTGCCATAAGGGCACAAAGCGCTTAACTTCGTTATTATTGGTCCAATTGAATCGCGGAAAAAACAGGCATTATCTATAAGTGACGTAGATGTCAAATTTAAAGAAAAACATGCGCAATGAACGTTGTCATAAGGGCACAAAGCGTTTATCTTCGTTATTATTGGTCCAATTGAATCGTAGAAAAAACAGGCATTATCTATAAGCGACGTAGATGTCAAATTTAAAGAAAAGCATGCGCAATGAACGTTGCCATAAGGGCACAAAGCGTTTATCTTCGTTGTTATTGGTCCAATTGAATCGCGGAAAAAACAGGCATTATCTATAAGTGACGTAGATGCTAATTTTACGAGAAAAAAAATTGCTTGATTATTATTGGATAATTATGTCACGTGATCTATATTTAGAGGGGGTTATTATCAAAATCTAAACTGCAGTGTTAAATAAATATTTTTAATAACACGCAAAATTCTATTACTCCAAATTCAAGATTTTAAAAAAAATTCTTTTCAAACTAAAAATTTTTTTAAATACGGCCCTGCAATCTACATTTTCTGAAAAAAATTTAAAAACATACTTTTAATAATTTAAAATTTTTTAAAATTCTTTTTTTCAAACTAAAATTTTTTTAAATACGGTCCTGCAATTTAAAATAGAGATACTTTTAACTGCCATACCGGATGAAGCCTCCCCGATAAAAATTAGATAAGACAGAAAACACTTGTCCGTATAAAACCGCTTAATCACATTTACAGAAAACGAATTCCAGTACAGACATCTACAACCGTTCCCACAGGATGTAGCTTCCTGGATAAAAATTAGATAAGACTGATAACGGGCAAAAAAACAACCACATTTCTACGAAACGAATTTAGTTATCTTCCCACAGAAAATGTGTTGTTTTTCTCGAGGGCTATAAAAGCCGAAGCACATCAATCGATAATTCAGTTATAAAAAGTCTCTTCACCAGTGCTGCTGCTGCTAGTTAGTATTCAATGAGCTGTTTCCAGTTGTTTTTTTACATTATGCTGCCAGTTAGTGTTCAGTGAACAGTTTCCAGTTGGGGTTATTGTAAGTACATTTAATGTTAATTTTTTTAAAAACTTTTTTTGTAATTTTTTATAACCGACAGTACAAATTTTTGATTTTTTCAGTAATTTGTACCAGTGATCCACATTTTTTTGCTGTTAAGCTTCAATCCATCTAAGACTTTTTTTGCTATCGTCATCTTTAAGCTTTTAAAGTAAGTGTTTTTTTCGGTTTTTTTGTCATGCTAGTATTCCATTTTTTTATTATTATTTTAGATGAGTTTTCTCGAAAAATTAAACGAATTTACTTCATCTACAGATACCAAAAACAAGCCCATAATTAAGCTAAAGGACCTGCAACCCAACATCCCAAATAAAATTTATCGCGTTCAGCTCACCAAATCCAAATTTGGAGGGGAATCCATCCTAGTGGAATTGGAGGAGAACGTTACCTTTCTGCCCAAAAGGTCTACCACAATTTACAAGAACAACATCGACGATCTAAACAAAGGGGACTTCAGTTTAATTTTTATTGGCCTGCACGAGATATCCAACAGCTGTGCTCCAAGGACCCTATTTAAAATAGAAAAAAATTAGGTGAGTTCAATCATGAATTTCGCACTTGTTTTTAAAAAAATTGAACAAATTCTCAAAAAAACTCAACACAATATTTCGGCATTTTCTGATAAATATAAATATAAAAAAATGCAATTTCACGGTAGGGGAAAAAAGAAAAATTTACACCAAAATGGGGCAGTTAAAAAGGTTGCGGTGTATCATTAAATTAGCGTCTTCCCATGTAGTAGGGGAGGGCATTAGACAGGGGCGCGGCACTAAAGGGGGCGTTAAATGGGAAGATGTAAACGCGATTTTTAATAATCGGATTAGAACTGGGGTCATTATAAATTTAAAGTATAAAGAAATTAAAGATTTTTTGAAAGCTTCTTTCAATTTATTTAAATCTAAAATTTTACAAATTTTAAAAAATGATACACCGTCACTCAAAGTAAATGTTACATTTTGTGGCGATTTTTTAAAAAATAATAGTGATGGCGGGGAAGTAATTGACATTAAACACTTTGGATCTCCAAATTTCGTTGTTGATTTGGGGACGGATTTAGCGCAAGAGTATAAAAGTATTGTAGATTTTATTTTAAATAAACTTTCGGAATTTCAAGAAAAATACAGTGGGTGGGCGTTGTCAAAATTAAATTTATTAGAATTAGCTATTAACAAATTTGAAATTGGGAATCGTTCATCCTTCATTCCATTACCAAAAGAAATATTAACGAAAAAGGCATGCATAAACGTCCAAAATACAGACCAAGCGTGTTTTTACTGGGCCGTAACGAGTTTTTTGTTTCCCGCTAAAAAACACTCTCAATATACATTTACTTACCCTCACTATAGTAAAGTTTTGAATACAGACGGTTTAGAATTGCCTATGAAACTAACGCAAATTTCAAAATTTGAAAAGTTAAATATCTCTGTAAACGTTTACGCTTTAGAACTAAATCAAACTAATAAAAGGTCATTTTACGTATTGGTACCTACACGTTTAACTAAAAATAAACTGCCGCGTCATGTAAATGTACTTTTAATTCAAGATGAATATTTTCCAAAATTAAACGACTACGAGGCTCCTCCCGTCAACAACGAGGACACTACTACCACCATCATTAAATACCATTATTGTTGGATTAAAAATTTATCTAGGTTAGTTTCAAGTCAACTTAACAAGAGTAAATGTAAAAAGTTTATTTGTGATACGTGTTTAAATTATTTTCAAAGCGAAAAAAAACTAACGGACCACGAAATTTTGTGTATAAATAGTAACGATTGTAAAATTTCTTTCCCCCCATATGATATGATAACGTTGAATTTAAAAATCATGTATATAAGCAGAAATGTCCATTTGTCGTTTATGCCGATTTCGAGTCAATTTTAGAAAAGTGTGATAAAAGTATATCTCATACAACTACCAAGTATCAGCATCACAAAACATTTAGTGCAGGCTTCTACTTAAAATGCAGCTACGATAATCAGATTTCATACTACAATAGTTATAGAGGGGAAGATTGCATGGACTGGTTTGCGAATCAAATGTTAGATGTCGCGAAATTTATTGAATCAAAAGTTATCGTTAAAGATCACGATCATTTTACGGGATTATTTAGAGGGTTCGCACATCAATCGTGCAATCTGAACTTTAAAAAACTCTTTGTAGTGCCTATTGTGTTCCATAATCTTAGCGGATACGACAGCCACTTTATAATAAGAGATCTTGCTAAACGTGGACCCTTAAGTGTACTACCTGTGAACATGGAAAAATACATTTCTTTTACGCAGTATGAACCAAAAACTAAAATTAAATTTCGATATATAGACTCCTTTAGATTTTTGGGTACCAGTCTCGATGAGTTGGTGTCTACACTAAAAATAGAGGAGTTGGTTACATTAAAAGGGGAATTTGGTAACTTGACTAATGAAATGTTCAAACTGTTGACGATGAAAGGTGTTTTTCCATACGATTACATTGATAGTATTGATAAGCTAAATGATACCACTAGTCTTCCAGCAATTGAGAGTTTTTACAACAAATTAAATGATTGTCATATTTCTACGGATGATTACACTCATGCGCAAAACGTTTGGCAAGCTTTCCAAATTCAAAATTTAGGCGAATATGCAGATTTGTATATGAGAACGGACATTCTCCTTCTTTGTGACGTTATGCAAAACTTTCGATCAACTGCTCTGGAAACTTACCAGCTAGATCCGGCATGGTACTATACTATGCCCGGATATACTTGGTATTGTATGCTCAAGTACACGAAATGTAAATTACAAATTTTAAAAGATGTCGACATGTTGTTTGTTGAGTCATCAATACGTGGAGGAATATCGGTTTGTTCAAATCGATATTCTGAAGCTAACAATAAATACATGCCCGAATTTGATTCTTCTAAACCGTCCAAGTACCTTATGTACTTTGACGTAAACAATTTATATGGGTGGGCTATGTCACAGTTCCTCCCCTACGGGGGGTTGGAATGGGAGCCCAATACAAACATCGACATTACTCAGATTCCCGACGATTCACCCGACAGATATATTTTACAAGTAGATTTAGAGTATCCCGAAAGTTTACATGACGAGCACAAGGATTTCCCATTTTGTCCCGAACACCGCAAACCTCCAGGTGGTTCCAAATTGTCCAAATTAATAACCACCCTTTACCCAAAAAAAGAATACACTCTGCGTTATCGTAATTTGAAACAAGCTCTCGATCATGGCTTAAAATTAACCAAAATTCATAAAATATTAAAATTTAAACAATTGGCTTGGCTAAAATCCTATATCGAGCTGAATACTCGTTTAAGGACTGTCGCCACAAGTAATTTTAAGAAAAATCAATTTAAACTTGCCAATAATGCTGTTTTCGGTAAGACTATGGAAAACATTAGGCTTCATAGGGTAGTGAAATTACTTACTTCTTACGAGGGTCGTTACGGCGCAAAAAATTTGATAGCCAGCCTCCGATTTCATAATCGAAGAGTTTTTGACGACAAACTTATGGCTATCGAATTAAAAAAAGCTGAACTACTCTTCAACAAACCCCTGTATATCGGCATGGCTATCCTCGACATTTCTAAAACCTGTATGTATGGCTTTCACTATAATTTCATGTTACCAACTATGGGGGTGGAAAATTTGAAATTAATGTACACGGAAGCCGATAGTTTTATTTATGAATTAAATTGTGATGACGTTTACAAAAGTCTTGTTGGAGATCATTTAGAAAAATTTGACACTTCCGATTACCCCTCCAATAACGCGTATACGATTCCTTTAGTTAACAAAAAAATACCCGGCCTAATGAAGGGTGAATGTAATGGTAAAATTATGACACATTTTGTAGGCTTGCGCTCGAAAATGTACAGTTATAAAGTTCAAGGCGGTAAAGTTGTGAAAAAATCAAAAGGGGTTAAATTCAATGTAGTCAAAAATAAAATAACTTTTGACGATTATGTCAGCTGTTTGAAAAATATTACCAAAAAATATATTACTCAGCATACCATTCGGTCTTATTTACACGATGTATACAGCATCAGTCAGACTAAAATTGGACTTAGCCCCTATGACGATAAACGCCAATTACTCCCCCAGACGCATGATACCCTTGCGTGGGGATATAAAAGCTAATTTTTCTTTTTTGTTTTTTCTTCAGATATGTTAACGTTAAGCCAACTTTGTATAAAAAAAAATTTGTGAAAATATTCCTAATGTTCATTTATCAATCGCCTCTACCGTGGAGTTTAACAGGGAAAGTTTTTCAAAATTTTAATAAATTAAGATGTGATTACTGATTATTAGCTTGACATAATTTTGAAATATTTACTGAATATGCAGAAATATTGTGCTTGGTTTTGTTGTAAAGATTTACATGAAAATAAACGAGTACGATTTTCAGACTGAACTATGTGCCTAATGAATTATTTATAGTTTTTATGTATTAGTTATGTATGTTTCCTTAGTGTATTATTTGTAGTTTTTTATGTATGTTTGCTTACTGTGGGTAATAAAAAATAAAATATAAGTGTTTTATTTTTATTAAAAAAACTTGATACATTTTTTTAATTTGAACAGTGATTATATATATCATTAATAACATCATCTTTATAGTAATACATGTACTCTTGTAGAGCATTTTTTATGAGGGAAAACGATAAGTTTGAAGGTTATTCAAAAAAGGCCCCTTGAATTGCTAAATTTGTTCGTATTTTCCATAAGATTCTATACAAAATCAGTGTTTTATTTTGTAAAGTATTATACATTTTATTTCTATGAGTTATATTTAAATCAGGATTAATAATTTTAGCAGCTTCTTCTATTCGACGTTTAAAACGTAGTTGATTAAGATATCTTGATTCCCAATCACTTGTTTCAACATCTGATTCCCATATGTGAACTTGATTGTAATCTTCATTAAATGTTACTTTCTTCATATCTTTTCTTTAAGAACATCTGGGTATTTGAATATAAGTTCTAGTAATAAACTATATGTAATCGGATTCGCTTGTTTTATAGGCTCCATTGTAATAAGAGCTGTGTTGATGACATCTTCCTTGTTTTTAACCGCCATTTGTAAAATTTTTAAGGAACCTACAAACTGTTGGCTTTTTAATACTTCAATGTTGTGCTTAATTAAGGGTAAGCATCTCCAGAGCTCGGAAAGGGAAATTGATCCTAACCAGACAGTAGCATGTCCAGTTAATACGTTCAAAACAGTAATGTTTTCAAAATTTTCAAAAGTGCAACAAAAACCGGTTAAAATCTAGTGATTCCTTCTTTCCCGCTGTTATAAAATCTTCAATAGTTTCTTTGAAGGATAAAAACTCCTTCCACTCTTTTTCACTAAACACGATGCAGTTTCCTTTATTACCTGATATTTTCACACACGGAGCAAAATTTAAATCATACGACAGACTCACTGCGACATATTTCGTATTTGATTTATTAAGGTAGAACCTTTGTTCACCCAAATAGATATTTTTCACTTTTGATTCTTCTGTAAACTGCATGATGACTGACTGACTAACTTCACCGGAGAAAGTCTTAATATTTATTAGTAAGAAAAAAATGGGTGGGGATTCTATATTTCTTAACTCATAATTACTTCCATAGCACATTCAGTGTGTTAGGCCTGACGCATGCCTAAATGGTATTTAGCTTTCCCATTTTATGATACAACCACATTTAACGGATTTTTCTATAAATAATCAAAGATTATTAAAATAAAAAAGAATATTTCTTATCAACATTTTTCAATCCAGTTTATTTCAATTTTGACTATTTGTTTAATTTTCATTCAACAACCTTTTACTCATAAATTAAAAAACCTTTTTTTGTTTTAATATGATTTATTAAGGATATCGAAACATTATTGAATAATTATTTTCACCGTAATTGGTACAGTTGCATTTTGTAAAGACTCCTTCTGACCACGGATTGTTGCAAAATGTTGTAAACTGATTCCCTGTTTTCATCAGATGATGAACTATTTTGCATGCGTAACCTTTTCTTCTGTTTGTCAAATGTATATATATAATTTAATATCCTGGGAACATCATGTTGTCCTAATGGATCGAAATCACATCTTGATAATAAGGCGAACGCTGCAACTTCATCACTGATGTAGAGGATGTAACAAGATATTCTAGTTTCTTGACTCCATTGTTAAATTATAAGATATTTTACAGGTAAACGTAATATTTTATTTATAGCTCTTTTACCTATGAGAAATTCAAATTTTTCCATCTCGATTGTTTAAGAACGAACGACTTGTGTTAATTGTACTCTCTGTTTTATTTCGTTACCATATATACAAATGGAAAGATAAAAAAGTGGGTGGGGGTCTAATAATCACGGTATGTTCACGTGAAAAGGGGCTTTTTCGCTATGTTTTATGAAATACTCTAAACAACTATTATAATAAACGCAAATATATTACTCGTTCTGTTATAGAACTTTTCGATAAAATACATGTTTCTAGGTTATCACTTCATTCGCGGTTTTGATAATTTCGTATTGTTTTTAAGTTTTCAAAATTCAACATGGCCACACGAGTTCATTATTACAAGAGGGGTGACACGTGTAACAGCGCGTCTTTGAGAGGTCTTATGCAATAATTTTATAAGTTGCACAAATTAGGTACCCATTTGCATAACTGTCGCTAGATAATCCGGTTTTACAAAGGAGCATCTCGCCTAAAATTTTATTTACACTTTATTTAACTATATTACATTGGTAACAATAATTTACAGTTTATCCCTAAAATAGTTTAAACATTTGACGTTTGCGTGACGTTTACGTAACGTTTACGTCTCGTAAAACGTGACGTGCGTTACGTAAAACGTATCGTGCGTGACGTAAAACGTGACATGCGTGACGTTTACTTGTCGTGTGAGACGTTTACGTGAGGTGCGTGACGTAAAACGTGACGTTCGTGACGTTTACTTGACGTGCGAGACGTTTTACGTGACGTTTACTTGACGTGCGTGACGTGAAACGTGAGGTTTGTGACGTTTTTGATGTTTTACGTGGCGTTTACGTGACCTTTTTGACTTCATCCTGTATGGTAATTAAAAGTCTCTCTCTCTCTTTTTAAAAAATTTATAAAAATAAATGCAAAATATATATACGTACACATTTCTTACATTTTCATTTATATTCAACATGTGTGTTGGTAAAGTACTTGTACTGCTTCTCTTAACAGCCCGCGCAAATTCTGTGAACGTTACTCGAGAATATTTTGTATCATTTTTGGAACGGTTTGGCTACATAACCAAAATGAAATCGTAGGTGATTTTCAAGAAAAATATAATCTACCTGTGGATGGAACTCTGAACGCTGCCACTATTCAATTAATTAATAGACCTAGATGTATTGTTGGTGAAAATTCATTTACAACGATATCAAGATAGAAAAATAAAACGAGTTTGCGATGGTATTTTCCTCAAGCCGGTTCGGACCATCTTTTAACAGCTCAAAAGGCTTTTGCAATATGGGAACGAGATTCCAATTTCAATTTTCAACTAGTTGAATTTCCAACACCGAAACCCGATATTACTATAACCGTCGTACCCAAAAAACATGATTTTCGAGAAAGCTGCATAGGTCACCATCGATCTCCACATAACTTTGATGGGCCTGGGAAAATATTGGCTCACGCACATTTTCCTAGTGCTGGTGGATGTATTGAAATTCATATGGATGCTGGCGAACAATGGTATTTTGGGGATGATGATAATGTTCCTGATGGTCAAGTAAGCTTTCTTATGGTGTTGGTACATGAAATCGGTCACACCCTTGGGTTAGGACATAGTGAAGTAGAGTCTGCAATTATGTTTCCATGGTATCAGCAAAAGTTAACTCCTCTAGATGAAGATGATAAGAATGCATTAGAATTCTTGTATGGACCACGACGACGAACGCCGACGACAGTGACAACGACAACGACTACAATTTATCCTCCAACCACTCGAAAACACATTTCTTCTTCTTCTTCTTCTGCTTCTTCTTCTTCTGTTGAGACGCCGATGACTGTTTCGCCTCAATACAAATATTTATGTAATATTAAATCACCTGATTTCATGTTTCTTGCAACAGCTCCATCGTTTCCTAATTATCGATTGTACGTCGGATTTAATACATCTTTGTGGAAATTTGATTTAAATAGTATGCTCATACCTTCAAGTCCAGAACCGTTAAGTAATTATCTACCCAATGAACTTCCTCGACCCCATTTTCTCATATTTTTCAAAATTCAGCGGGGGATTTAATAACGTTTGGTAATCGAAAATGTTATGTAGCCTCATTTCCAAATTTAAATATTCAAAATGATTATTATTTACCCGTGCCCTCAGATGCTTATATTAATGCGTTATTTCAATCAAATAGTGGTAGAACTTTTGTTTTCTATAACAACGTTTCCTATGTAGAATACATTAATGATCCTGGGGAAATAATTAGTCGTGGTCGTATAACCGATCAATTTCCCAGTATACCGATGGACTTGACATCAGCGTTTAGATATATAGATGGTTTCATTTACTTTTTCAACAAAAACTTAAACGTATATTACAAATATAGTGAATACACGAAAAAAGTTGTTGAAGTTGGACAATTTAGTTGGAATCTATTTAACATACCCTGTCCAAACGTAGGGTTAAAAGAACAATTGAAAACCCTATTGACAAAAATTATATCTTTTTATGAATAAAATGTACAAAGTAAATTGAATATAATAAAAAAATAATTAAACGCTTTGTTCTTTATTATATACTCTTTCAACGCAATTTTTTTGTTTTTCTTCGAAAAATATTACACACAAAAATATAATTTCTTTTTTTATGTTAATAAATGAAATGAGTTTTAATAAAACACCTTTTACATATTTTTAGTTGTTTATTGCAACATTACATGAGAATCGAAACCTTCTTTGAATACATTTATAAAGAAATTTTAGTAATAAAATACATATAGCAGATAACGTGAGGCACGATATTGTAAATGTCTTGTTAATTTCGCCATTTAATTGTCCATCCATGGCGTCACCGGCACCTGAAGAACTGGTGTTGGTTGAATTCTTCTTAAGGGGTAACAACATAGTACTTTTTTCGGTATTCTTGTATTGTCCAAATTTAAATTTCCCAACTGCTTTATAACGTTTTCTTTGTCTTCTTACAGTTTAATATCTTTACGACGTTGCTTAAGTCTTTCTTGAAATTTAGGGACTTTATGTTTGTCTTGACGTATGTCTTAAAGCACTAATCCTCAAGCGCTATTAATAAATATTATATAATAAACCTCCCACCTACCGCAAAGTTTAAATTTTTCCAGAGCGCTCCACATAAAAAATATTCCTTGTTGTTATCTCTAGATATAGATCACGTGGCATAATTACCCAATCATAGGCAAGCAAGTTTTTTCATAAAATTTGACAGTTCTACACAAAGTTTTCAAATTTTTCTAGAGCGCTTCACATAAAAAATAAATATAATATGTTTCAATACGCTCGGTTGTTATCTCTAGATATATATCGCGTGACATAATTATCCAATCATAAGCAGGCAAGTTTTTTCGTGGTCACGCTTTCTCACATGACATGCCATCACCATCAGCCAGATATAGAAAAAAAGAAGAATCTTGACCTGAAACGCTTCAGTGGGTTCAGTCGAATATAGAAAAGAAGAAGAATCATGGTCTGAAACATGTCAGCACTTCAGCCAGGGTTTAACCGACTGTAGAAAACAGAAGAATCCGTCAGCGGTATTTTCCACATCTTACGTTTCCATGACAACAAGGCGCTATTAAGTTAGTTAAATAAAAATTAGACAGTTCTGTACAAAGTTTTTTTAATTTTTTTCTAGAGCGCTCCATGCCTTGTTCATGTACGTCGTCACTTCTAGATGATGTCCCGTCTTTTTCGCCATTCAATTGGACCAATAATAACGGCTAATGCCCTTATGACAACGTTCATTGCGCATGTTTTTTCTTTAAATTTAACGTCTACGCCCCTTTTACATGACATCTGTCTTTTTCACCATTCAATTGGACCAATAATAACGGCTAATGCCCTTTCGATAACGTTCATTGCGCATGTTTTTCCACATGAAAAAATATGTCTTGTTCATCTACGTCACTTCTAGATAATGCCTGTTTTTTCCGCGATTCAATTGGACCAATAACAACGGCTAATGCCCTTACGGCCACGTTCATTGCGCATGTTTTTTCTTTAAATTTGACATCTACGTCACTTATAGATAATACCTGTCTTTTCCGTGATTCAATTGGACCAATAACAACGAAGTTAAGCACTAATGCCCTTATGGCAACGTTCATTGCGCATGTTTTTTCTTTAAATTTAACGTCTACGCCCCTTTTACATGATATCTCTCTTTTTCGCCATTCAATTCAATGACAAGTGACAGATGACATGTGATAGCTGACATGTGACCGATGACAGATGACATGTGACAGGTGACAGATGACTTCTTCTTTTTTTGGCTGAACTGCCAGCACGTTCAAGACTAGTATTTCTAGTGACAGATGACAGGTGAAAGATGCCGGATGACAGATGAGAGGTGACTTCTTTTTTTTTTTGGCTGAACTGCCATCACGTTCAAGACCAGTATTCTTGGACTAAAAATGGCCGCTGCCGTCGCCGCTCTCCAACGCCATCTAGTGACAGTTTCGGGAACTTTGACACCACCAACCCCACCTAGTGACAGTTTCTGGAAATTTGGCATAATTCGACTAAAAATGGCCGCTCTCGAAATTCAAATTTACCGCGCACCACGTCGGCGACACCAGCGCCCCTGGTGGCAGTTTCTGCAAGTTGTCCAGAACCCGCTTTGCTTCACTACTAATAATATTAACCGGTACATCTCTGTCCGCCGACAAATATGTTGAAAATTCCTCGGGACCATCATAGTGTGCTGCCTTATAAGGCTGATGTCGATCTCGATACGTTTTAACCACCCTGTTACCATAAAAGGATGTTATTTTTAAATGCACTCGACAATTCCTATAAAACCGATGCCAAAGCGTCGCAATCGCACTCGCTCATTAATTCTTTCATCAGTGTCGAGTCTTCATTTTTTTCAAAGGTTGGTACTTATTTACATTAAGGATTACAAATTGTGAAGTGGAAACGTGAAAAAGTAGACAGTGTTGATTGAACGAAGTATGATCAAAGTATAGAAAATTGAATAACCTTTTAAATATTGTGAAATTAGTGATTTTTGGTATATTGAGATAAGTGATAAAAAAACTACTTTATTTTTTTTGGGTAGGAAAGATAACGACAATATACCAAAAATATTGTTTAATACTAAAGCAAGTAAACTCATTTATATATTCGTTTTTCATTCCAAATCATTGATATCTTTTGAAAGGCCTTTTGAGAAAATTCTTGTATAAATATTTTTTTTCATAAATACTATTAATAATAGCTATATCAGCCTAGTGTATTTTTATTAATGTTAATACTAATTACATAATTTAAACAGCTAGAAATGTTTGTTTTGTAAAGAAAGAGTTTTGTGTATGATTTATGATGGACTAGTAGCATGGACATTCAAAATTTTATCTGCAGAAGGTGAAGTTGATGATTGCGTTATCTAACTCGATAAGTCTAGTAGTAGGGCAAAGCGGGTTCTACCCCGAAGTTCCAGAAACTGCCACCAGGGGCGTTGGTGGCGCTAGTGTCGCTGTTGCGCGGCAAATTCAAATTTCGAGAGCGGCCATTTTTAGTCCAGGCGGCCATGTTTAGTCCAATTATGTCAAAGTTCCACAAAGTGTTAGTAGATGGCGTTGGTGGTGCCAAAGTTCCACAAAGTGTTAGTAGATGGCGTTGGAGAGCGGCGGCGGCCATTTTTAGTCCAATTATGCTGAAGTTCCAGAAACTGCCACCACTACTAGATGGCGCAATGAACGTTGCCGAAAGGGCATTAGTGCCTAACTTCCTTGTTATTGGTCCAATTGAATCGCGGAAAAAACGGCCATTATCTATAAGTGACGTATATGTCAAATTTAAAGAAAAAACATGCGCAATAATGGTTGCCGAAAGGGCACAAAGCGCTTAACTTTGCTGCTATTGGTCCAATTAAATCGCGGAAAAGACAGGCATTATCTATGAGTGGCGTAGATGTCAAATTTAAAGAAAAACATGCGCAATGAACGTTGCCGAAAGGGCACAAAGCGCTTAACTTCGCTGTTATTGGTCCAATTGAATCGCGGAAAAAACAGGCATTATCTATAAGTGGCGTAGATGTCAAATTTAAAGAAAAGCATGCGCAATGAACGTTGCCGAAAGGGCATTAGTGCCTAACTTCGTTGTTATTGGCCCAATTGAATCGTGGAAAAAACAGGCATTATCTATAAGTAACATAGATGTCAAATTTAAAGAAAAGCATGCGCAATGAACGTTGCCGAAAGGGCACAAAGCGCTTAACTTCGCTGTTATTGGTCCAATTGAATCGCGGAAAAAACAGGCATTATCTATAAGTGGCGTAGATGTCAAATTTAAAGAAAAACATGCGCAATGAACGTGGCCAAAAGGGCACAAAGCGCTTAACTTCGCTGTTATTGGTCCAATTGAATCGCAGAAAAAACAGGCATTATCTATAAGCGGTGTAGATGTCAAATTTACAGGAAAAATTGCTTGATCATGATTGGATAATTATATAATATTTTACATTTTATATAATTTTTGTCAATAGTGATTTTTAAATGTTATAATATTCCTCCGAAAATTGAGCTTACTTAAGTTAAGTAAATTTCAAAATCTAAACTTCAAAGTGTTAAATAACTCATAGAAATAAAATGTATAATACTTTACAAAATAAAACTGTTATAATATTCCTCCGAAAATTGAGCTTACTTAAGTTAAGTAAATTTCAAAATCTAAACTTCAAAGTGTTAAATAACACACAAAATTCTATTACTCCAAATTCAAGATCATTTAAAATTGTTTTTTTGAACTAAAAATTTTATAAATACGGCCCTGCAATCTACATTTTCTAAAAAAATTTAAAAACATACTTTAACTGTCATACCGGATGAAGCCTCCCAGATAAAAATTAGATAAGACTGATAACGAGCAAAAATAAAACCACATTTACAGAAAACAAATTCTAGTACAAACATCTACATCCGTTCACATAGGATGTAGCTTCCTGGATAAAAATTTGATAAGACTGATAACGGCGAAAAATACAACCACATTTCCACGAAACGAATTTAGTTATCTTCCCACAGATAATGTTGTTGTTTTTCTCGAGTGCTATAAAAGCCGAAGCATATCAATCGACAATTCAGTCGCAAACGTCTCTTCACCAGTGCTGCTGCTGCCCGTTAATATTCAGTGAGCCGTTTCCAGTTGTTTTTTACATTGTGCTGTCAGTTAGTGTTCAGTGAACAGTTTCCAGTTGGAGTTATTGTAAGTACATTTAATGCTAATTTTTTAAAACTTTTTTGTACCAGTGCTGTAGTAAATTTCAAAATCTAAACTTCAAAGTGTTAAATAAGTTCATTTTTTTTAAAAACTTTTTTTGTAATTTTAACAGTACAAATTTTTGATTTTTTCAGTAATTTGTACCAGTGCTCCACATTTTTTTGCTGTTAAGCTTCAATCCGGCTAAGACTATTTTTGCCATCCACATCTTTAAGCTTTTAAAGTAAGTGTTTTTTTCGGTGGTTTTTTCATGCTAGTATTCCATTTTTTTATTATTATTTTAGATGAGTTTTCTCGAAAAATTAAACGAATTTACCTCATCTACAGATACCGAAAACAAGCCCATAATTAAGCTAAAGGACCTGCAACCCGACGTTCCAAAGAAAATTTATCGTGTTCAACTCACCAAATCCAAATTTGGAGGGGAATCCATCCTAGTGGAATTGGAGGAGAACGTTACCTTTCTGCCCAAAAGGTCTACCACAATTTACAAGAACAACATCGACGATCTAAACAAAGGGGACTTCAGTTTAATTTTTATTGGCCTGCACGAGATATCCAACAGCTGTGCTCCAAGGACCCTATTTAAAATAGAAAAAAATTAGGTGAGTTCAATCATGAATTTCGCACACGTTTTTAAAAAAATCGAAGACCTACTTAAAACTGAGCACAATATTTCGACATATTCAGATCAAAATAAATGGCTAGCACTAATCAGTACTCACCTCCGAAAATGCAATTTAGCGATAAAAAAATGTAATTTCACGGTAGGGGAAAAAAGAAAAATTTACGCCAAAATGGGACAGTTAAAAAGGTTGCGGTGTATCATTAAATTAGCGTCTTCCCATGTAGTAGGGGAGGGCATTAGACAGGGGCGCGGTACTAAAGGGGGCGTTAAATGGGAAGACGTCAACGCGATTTTTAACAATCGGATTAGAACGGGGGTCATTATAAATTTAAAGTATAAAGAAATTAAAGATTTTTTGAAGGCTTCATTCAATTTATTCAAGTCAAAAATTTCACAAATTTTAAAAAATGATACACCGTCGCTAAAAGTAAATGTCACATTTTGCGGCGATTTTTTAAAAAATGATAGTGATGGTGGGGAAGTAATTGACATTAAATACTTTGGATCCCCAAATTTCGTCGTTGATTTGGGGACGGATTTAGCACAGGAGTATAAAAGTATTGTAGATTTTATTTTAAATAAACTTTCGGAATTTCAAGAAAAAGACAGCGAGTGGGCGTTGTCAAAAATAAATTTATTAGAAGTAGCTATTAACAAATTTGAAATTGGGAACGGTTCATCCTTCATTCAGCTGCCAAAAGAAATATTAGCGAAAAAGGCATGCATAAACGTCAAAAATGTAGACCTGGCGTGTTTTTACTGGGCCGTAACAAGTTTTTTGTTTCCCGCTAAAAAACACCCCGAATATACATTTAATTACCCTCATTATAGTACAGTTTTGAATACAGACGGTTTAGAATTGCCTATGAAACTAACACAAATTTCAAAATTTGAAAAGTTAAATGAAATCTCTGTAAACGTTTACGCTTTAGAACTAAATCAAACTAATAAAAAGTCATTTTACGTAGTGGTACCTGCACGTTTAACTAAAAATAAACAGCCGCGTCATGTAAATTTACTTTTAATACAAGATGAATATTTTCCAAAATTAAACGACTACGAGGCTCCTCCCGTCAACAACGAGGACACTACTACCACCACAATTAAATATCATTATTGTTGGATTAAAAATATGTCTAGACTAGTTTCAAACCAACTTAACAAAAGTAAAAATAAAAAATTTATTTGTGATCGGTGCCTAAACTATTTTCAAAACGAAAAAAAACTAACGGACCACGAAATTTTATGCATAAACAGCAATGATTGCAAAATTTCTTTTCCCCCATATGATAACGTCGAATTTAAAAATCATGTATACAAGCAGAAATGTCCTTTTGTCGTTTATGCCGATTTCGAGTCAATTTTAGAAAAGTGTGATAAAAAGCTATCCCATACAACCACCAAGTATCAGCATCATAAAACATTTAGTGCAGGCTTCTACTTAAAATGCAGCTACGATAATCAGATTTCATACTACAATAGTTATAGAGGGGAAGATTGCATGGACTGGTTTGCGAATCAAATGTTAGAAGTCGCGAAATTTATTGAATCTAAATTATTAAATATTGTTCCTATTTGTATGCCTACTGTCGCAAACGGTGTCTGCTGTCACATTTGCGACAATAGGTTTAAAGAAAAAGATGTTATCGTTAAAGACCACGATCATTTTACGGGATTATTTAGAGGGTTCGCACATCAATCGTGCAATCTGAACTTCAAAAAACTATTTGTAGTGCCCATAGTTTTCCATAATCTTAGCGGATACGACAGTCATTTTATTATTAGAGATCTTGCTAAACGTGGACCCTTGAGTGTACTACCTGTGAACATGGAAAAATACATTTCTTTTACGCAGTATGAACCAGAAACTAAAATTAAATTTCGCTATATAGACTCCTTTAGATTTTTGGGTACCAGTCTCGATGAGTTGGTGTCTACACTAAAAATAGAGGAGTTGATTACATTAAAAGGAGAATTTGGTAACTTGACTAATGAAACGTTCAAACTGTTGACGAGGAAAGGTGTTTTTCCATACGATTACATTGATAGTATTAATAAGCTAAATGATACCACTAGTCTTCCAGCAATTGAGAGTTTTTACAACAAATTAAATGATTGTCATATTTCCGCGGATGATTACACTCATGCGCAAAACGTTTGGCAAGCTTTCCAAATTCAAAATTTAGGCGAATATGCAGATTTGTATATGCGAACCGACATTCTCCTTCTTTGTGACGTTATGGAAAACTTTCGAACAACTGCTCTGGAAACTTACCAACTAGATCCGGCATGGTACTATACTATGCCCGGATATACTTGGGATTGCATGCTCAAGTACACGAAATGTAAATTACAAATTTTAAAAGATGTCGACATGTTGTTGTTTGTCGAGTCATCAATACGTGGAGGAATATCTGTTTGTTCAAACAGATATTCTGAAGCCAACAATAAATACATGCCTGAATACAATTCTTCTAAGCCGTCCAAGTACCTTATGTACTTTGACGTAAACAATTTATATGGGTGGGCAATGTCACAGTTCCTCCCCTACGGGGGGTTTGAATGGGAGCCCAATACAAACATTGACATTACTCAGATTCCCGACGATTCACCCGTCGGATATATTTTACAAGTTGATTTAGAGTATCCCGAAAGTTTACATGACGAGCACAAAGATTTCCCATTTTGTCCAGAACACCGTAAACCTCCCGGTTCCAAATTGTCCAAATTAATGACCACCCTTTACCCGAAAAAACAATACACTCTGCATTATCGTAATTTAAAATAAGCCCTCGAACACGGGTTAAAATTAACGAAAATTCACAAAGTACTAAAATTCAAACAATCGGCTTGGCTGCAGTCCTATGCTGAATACTCGCTTAAGGACTGTAGCCACAAGCAATTTTAAAAAAACCCAGTTCAAACTCGCTAATAATGCCGTATTCGGTAAGACGATGGAAAACATCAGATTCCATAGGGTAGTGAAATTACTTACTTCTTACGAGGGTCGTTACGGTGCAAAAAATTTGATAGCCAGCCCCCGATTTCATAATAGAAGAGTTTTTGACGACAAACTCATGGCTATCGAATTAAAGAAGGCTGAACTACTCTTCAACAAACCCCTGTATATCGGCATGGCTATCCTGGACATTTCTAAAACCTGTATGTATGATTTTCACTATAATTTCATGTTACCAACTATGGGGGTGGAAAATTTAAAATTAATGTACACTGACACCGATAGTTTTATTTACGAATTAAATTGCGATGACGTTTACAAAAGTCTTATTGAAGATCATTTAGAAAAATTTGACACTTCAGATTACCCCTCAAATAACGCCTATAAGATTCCTTTAGTAAATAAAAAAATTCCCGGTTTAATGAAGGATGAAGCTAATGGTAAAATTATGACACATTTTGTGGGATTACGATCAAAAATGTATAGTTATAAAGTGCAAGGTGGCAAAGTAGTGAAAAAATCAAAGGGGGTTAAGTCCAATGTCGTAAAAAATAAAATCATATTCGAGGATTACCTAAATTGTTTGCAAAATAATAATAAAAAATATATTACACAACACACTATTCGATCTTATTTGCATGATGTATATAGCATAAGTCAGACCAAAATTGGACTTAGCCCCTATGATGATAAGCGTCAATTACTTCCCCAGTCACATGACACCCTTCCGTGGGGATATAAAAGTTAATTTTTTCTTTTTTTGCCCTACCGTGGAGTTTAACGGGGAAAGTTTTTCAAAATTTTAATAAATTAAGATGTGATTACTGATTATTAGCTTGCCATAATTTTGAAATATTTATTGAATATGCAGAAATATTGTGCTTGGTTTCGATATGATTTACATGAAAATAAACGAGTGCGATTTTCAGACTGAACTATGTGTACCTAATAAATTATTTATAGTTTTTATGTATTAGTTATATATGTTTGCTTACTGTATTATTTGTAGTTTGCTTGGGTAATAAAAAATAAAATATAAGAAAGAAGTGTTTTATTTCAAAAAACTTTTTTTTTTAATTTGAACAATGATTTAATATATCATTAATTACATCATCTTTATAGTAATACATGTACTCTTGTAGAGCATTTTTTTCTAAACAATTTGGCATAACAGCACAAATTAAAATTAAAGTATTAAATCTACTAGTGGCGTCATCGTCGTCGACACAAATACTATTGAAATTAACAGCAAAATAAGCTCGTGTAGAGTCTATTAAATTACAGTAGAATGTATTAAAGTTCAAGTCTTCTAGCAACGAAATGTAGTTCTTCACCAAATTGCAATTTGCTTCAAGGATGTCGGAAACATCATCCTCGTCCAGATAGAACTCGACTCCATGTTTGTTTGCAAGTAGAAACTTGGTATCGTCGTACACTAATTGAGTAACTTTACAAAAGTCTCCACAAGGGAAAACTACAGGATCGTATTCGTCAGGAGGTGACGGTAGATTCTCGTGAAAAAAGTCATCATATCTCTGGCGCAGCAATTCAATAAAAGTAGTCCACTCAAATGTACCAAACGAAATTCTTCCGGGTCGAAGTAAAGGTGTTAGCGTTATTGCAGGAGTAAAGGTTCTGGTCGGACTTATTCCGCACAAAAGTGCATAACTTCTTAGGGGAAAGTTCGTTTCCAGTAGATGGTATCGCTCCAATTTAGCAGCATACTCGTATGAAATTAAAGCTTGGTCGATTTCCTCAACACAATCATTAAGCGACACTGCATAAGGTGAAGGAGGTGTTGGCGACGGCGACGATGATGACGATGCCGAGTCACTTTCAAAAACAATTTCACAAGAACTATAACCACTATCTTGACTACTCATGCTGCCGATTGATTAAATTGCAGGTGCACACGATTGAATAAAATGTAGGTTCGCACCCACTTGTATTTATATACCCCCACTATGAGGGACAACGATAAGTTTGAAGGTTATTAAAAAAAAGGCCCCTTGAATTGCTAAATTTGTTCGTATTTTCCATAAGATTCTATACAAAATCGGTGTTTTCAATCCAACTGTTATGCTTGTTATCGAGACCCAACCATTTCACGTACGCCTTCTTTCCCTTTCTTCTAAGCACCTTTTCTACGAGGTAGACACAGGGTGCTTTCGTCTTTTGCAATTCCTCCTCGTAGAAAGCCCCGTTGATTGGTGTACCCAACATGTCTTCAAGCAGATAAGTCACGGGATTGGTTATTTTGACTTTAGTAATTTTAAAGAGCTCGGTACTCCAATTAGGGGTGTATCCCTTTTGAAAAATATGCTTGGCTTTGCTTAAGCGCACAATGTCGTCAACGTTAAGTTTGCGTGGTCCGGCAATCTTCAAATGTGAGTAAAATTTTCGAGAAATTTCCTTCTCGTTTGACTTGTTGACCTCCGAAGGCTTACATCGTATTTTCGAATGTTTAGTGTTATTGTACTCTTCCACAATTTTCGGTAAAATGTCGATCCATCGGTAGGTGCCTTGCAAACTAAAGTACTTGTATAGTTTTGTCTTTAAAGTTCTAATACATCTCTCGGCCATCGCAGCCTTTTTAACGCTAAACGTATTGTAATGATTAATGTTGCATTGAGTCATTAATTTTTGGAAATCTGCATTGAAAAACTCTGTACCTTGATCGGTTTGAAGATTTTTAGGATGTCGACGTCGTCGGCTGTGTTTTAATATGCTGGAGAAAGCTTTGGTAATTTCAACTCCAGTCTTTGTCTTTAGAGGCATCGTCCACACGTACTTTGAGAAACAATCAATAACAACCATAATCATTTTGTAACCTTTATTTTGGTGTGCATAGGGTCGCATTTCAGCCAAGTCCATTTGCCATAAATCATCGAGACCCTTAATGATTGTTCTACGTCGCGGATAATTCCTACGTGCTGGAGCATGGAGTTCATTAACAACTTGAATTTTTTCTTTAGACATCTTGAAGAGCTCTAAAGCGAGTGCAAGTGTGTTGAAGTATTTAAGGAATATTTGATGGTGTTGTAGTATAATGAAATCGGTTTAGTTCTCTTTCCAATTTCTTTGCTAACTCGGCAGTTTCGTGGTGAGCTTTTAATAAATCTCTCAAAATAACTTCATTAGCAGTCAATTCTTTTTTCAAATTATTTGTTAACTCGACGACGGTTTCTTGTTTAGCAGTCATTTCTTTTTTCAAATTATTTATTAACTCGACGACGACGACGGTTTCTTGGTGAGTTTTAATCAAATCTTTCACAATACCTTCATCAGCAGTTATTTTTCGCTCGATTTCAGCAAACCGTGTGTCTGTCACACTAGCAATTTGTTTGGGTATATCGATTTTTAAATTAGTATAAAGTTGGGTTAACTGAACAAAATTTGAATTGGTTCCCGTCAGCTTTTTATCTAAAACTTTCACAGTATTCGCCAATTGATTTAACTGCGAGTCAACTTTAATAACATATTACGGAGGAGAGATTGAGGAGGCGGTCTATTTGACATCGTCGTTGACCGACGTCCGAATTTGTCGAGACTCATCATGCAAATAACATTAAAACCATTTGTTACATTAGTATATAACGTTGGCTTCTCTCAGCTCATTGATGATTGGAACTATTTCGTTGTTGTGTGATGTATTTCCGGCGTGTTTGGAAGCTACTAGCAATTTAAGTCGTTGCACAAGTTCATTGACATCGTCCCAGTACACGTAATCGATAGGGTTCTCATTGTAGACCATTGCAAGTCCAACTCCAGATTTCGATGATATGCTGCTAGTCGATTTCGATGGCTTTCTCGGTGGAGGAGGAAACATAGGTTTAATAATATCTAGATATTTTGATCTCGATGTACCTTTTAGACGTCCAGCTGTGTTTCTGTGAGCGTTAGTTAAATTTAAAATCGTCTTGTATGCCAATTTATCATCATCGGTATAATCTTCAGGCTCATCATAAAATATCAGTTGGTAGAGACCAGGTGTCCCTTTAACATGTTCCCCCTCCGTTATAATAGCTCCAGTATTCCGATCAAAATCGATATTTTTCCCTCCGAGAAGCCATTTAGAGTGAGTCAAATCGTAAACTGGACCGTAAACTAGGTCTATATTTGGCCTCTTATTCCAGTAATCAAGCATATACTTATGTGATATTTCGGGATATTGCTCCAGATACTCTCTGAAGGCCTCATCCGAAATATGTTCTGGGGTTGGCTCTGAAGCGTTGGAATATACATTCTCATCATCATCATCATCACCCTCAGTCTGAGCTACATCTTCCATCGGAATAAAATCAGTGGGATGGCTTGTATATTCTGTTTTTAATGGTTCTTCTTCTACTTCGGGTTCTTCTTCTTCTTCTTTCTTTATATTTTTTAAAACTTGCGCAGATTCATGGGACGTTGTAACAATTTCTTTTAGAGGTTTTATTAGGGGTTTAAATAATGTATTTAATGTCCGATCCTGCTCAGATCTATCCAACTTGAGAGCTAGATATTTTCGACGTATATCACGTGAGAGTTGTAGAACTTTACGTTTACGAACATCCTGCTGGTTTAACATCTTGCTGCATATTAATCATACAACACATGGAATTACATTTTTATATACAAGTCGAATCCTTTGCGATACCTTCCGTCGTTGAGAGCAAAATCTTTTACAACAACAATAGAACCATATTGATCGCTCCAACATTCAGAACAGAGTTTTTTGAAGCGGTCAAAACTCATGTCAGGTGACACGTGCTCATCGAATACGTGTCTCAAGTTTACTTCATCCTGCTTGAAGAGTACAATTAAATTACAATTGTCTCGAATCAGTTGTTTGGGTATTTTTGAGTACGTTTGACATAGATAAGCAGAATCAATATCCTTATGACGGCCCATTGAGTAATATTCCCGAATTTTCTGCTGCCCATCGCAAGCCACATCGTCAAATATGAATACGGAATTTGATTTAGCTTCAGCGGGACTTATTATTTCCTCATTATCTTTGAACGGGAAATAGCCTACTCCTTTCGTCTTACTTAGTACCTCTTGAAGCAACTCGTATTTCGGTTGATACAAAGATTTGGAGTAAACGTAAACGTTTTTAAATTTCGCGCCATTCGGATGAAACAGTAATGACAGCATTACGTTTGTTTTACCAGACCCACTCGGTCCACATATGATTGCACGAAACGAGTTTGGTAATAACTCGCCATGTTTACTTTTCTCATGCTTGGAGGTAAAGTCCAAGTTTTCAATCGGAAGCGTTTGTTTCTGTTGAATGACCTTCATTGTATGGCATTTTTAGTCAAGTCGTTGTGTATAAATATATAAAAACGTGAGGTGCGTGACGTAAAACGTGAGGTGCGTGACGTAAAACGTGAGGTGCGTGACGTAAAACGTGAGGTGCGTGTCGTAAAACGTGAGGTGCGTGACGTAAAACGTGAGGTGCGTGACGTAAAACGTGAGGTGCGTGACGTAAAACGTGAGGTGCGTGACGTAAAACGTGAGGTGCGTGACGTAAAACGTGAGGTGCGTGACGTAAAACGTGAGGTGCGTGACGTGCGAGACGTTTACGTGTACGTATATGTATATAAATATATCACGTGATGATATGGCATCAGTTCAAATGAGTCTTTACTTAGGTAAAGGTGTCTTAAATTCGCTCATAAACAATCTGCCCTTTGAGCTCCACATTCCGACCTATCAATACTGTGGTCCGGGCACAAAGCTACAAAAACGCTTAGCACGCGGTGATTCGGGCATTAATCCCTTAGACGCTGCCTGTAAGGAGCACGACATTGCATACGCTCAACACAAGTCCTTGAACGATCGACACAAGGCAGATCAAATACTCGAAAACAAAGCTTGGACACGTGTCAAATTAAAGGACGCGACGTTGGGAGAAAGAGCAGCTGCTTTGGCGGTGACCGGTGGCATGAAGATCAAACGTAAACTTGGAATGGGGGTGGGGCAGCAGAAGAAGACGAAGAGTTCCTTTAGAAATCACGTAATCAGCAAGGTTAAAAAGGCTATGAAAAAAAGTCCTTCCACAACGCTACAGAAGGCCGCCTCGCAAGCTTTGAGAGCCGCGAAAATCGCCGTAAGGAAAGCAGGTGGTAAAAAGCAAATTCGACTACCCAGGACGATACCTTTTGAAGGAAAAAAATCTGGAGGATTTCTACCATTGATTCCCCTGTTTGCGGGCCTTTCGGCACTTGGAGCCCTCAGTGGCGGGGCGGCGGGAATAGCTAAAACCGTAATCGATGCTAAGAATGCGCAAAAGAAACTGGAAGAAGATCAACGTCACAATAAAGCTATGGAAGTTATTGGGGCAAAAGGATCCGGCTTGTATATGAAAAAGAACGCTCGCGGAGGCTTTGGATTGTACATGAAGAAACAAAAAAACTGCCAATAAAGCTACCCAATAGATCGCTATATGATGTGGACCTTTTGCGATATGTCAAACGTTTAAAAATTCCTCATTTTAGAGGGGTTTTCATGCGCGACTCTCTACCACATCAGCAGCAGCCCTGGCAACGCGAATGTGCCATCATAAATTTGGATGACTCTAATAATCCAGGCACACATTGGGTAGCTTATAGAAAGCAAAACAATGTTGTTGAATATTTCGATTCATTTGGTGACTTGAAGCCGCCGAAAGAACTCGTGAACTATGTGGGGAAGAATGTTCGAATCTATTACAACAACGACCAATATCAAAACTATCAACAAATCAACTGCGGACACCTCTGCCTACAATTCCTATATAATGGAGCAACATCATCATCAGGAGTTTAATGAAATGAGAGACGTTATTAAACTCCTGATGAAGAACATTACCCACGAGGTTTGGCGAGAAATTCCCCAGAAATACCGAAAAGAACTAACACAATTTTTACCATGTCAAGATTATGATTTTCATCGATGGAGTGATGTTTGCGGTAATGAGATACCAACATGTTTATTTTGTGGAATTACTTATAAATAAATAAATAATTTTTTTGAAGCAGTTTTTTATTTAAGTACTACCTCCCCGTTGATATACATTAGTCATGTCTTTGCTTTTGACGCTAACGAGTCAAACTCACGTGTTTTCGTTCACACCTCAGCCTCCAATTGTGCTCGATTCCGAAAAGAGATATTTCCTAGCAGTACTTGGCTTCCACTCATACAACTCGATATCTAATATTGACGGTGAGAAATTTTTCTACTACGAAAACAACGATAGTGGGAAGTTGAGAGAAGTCGCGATTCCTACCGGCTGCTACGAAATAACGGACATTGAGAAGCTAATTCAAAATTCTATTGCTCCAAATACGGGTGATACACTATTTTCGCTGAAGCCAAACAACAACACTCTCAAGTGTGAAATATACAGCAAACGTCACGCAATTACTTTTGAAAGTCGTCACTACAACAGCAGTCTTGGACAGATTTTGGGATTTTCCAACAACAGGGTACTGGCCCCCGGTGTTGTACACTCTTCAGATCTCCCCGTCAACATTATAAAAGTATCAAACATTCGCTTTGAGTCCAACATTACGAAAGGTGCCTTCTACGGAAACAGGCCTGTCCACACCATCTTTGAATTTCCGATTACAGTTGACGCGGGCTACGCAATTGTAGAAAGACCTAATAACCCAATATATCTACCTGTTACGAATACCGGGGAAATTAGCAACATCACAGTGCTGGCGGTAAACCAAAACTTTAAGCCCATAAATTTTCGAGGAGAACAAAGTGTCCTTCATCTAGAGTTAGTAGGACGATCATAAATGGGTTTGGTGATAGATTATAAGAACAACGCGGTCAGTTTACATAACACCATTCACTGCTAGACCTCCTCCGGGTCGTCAACGAGAGCTAACGTCCGCAAATAAATTGTTTCTTCAATCGCTTGGATTTACGCTAAAAACAAAATATGGCAAATCAATACGTACAAGCGGGAGACTATGGTAAACGTCCCCGTACCGAAAGCATCGATCCTAGTTTTAACCTCTACCAACAACCACGTTATGATGAGTCTATTAGAAGGATGGAATATCGAACGTGCTCACCCTTCATCAAATCCTTCAACAACAATGATGTGGTGGAATTTGTTGTCAATCAAGTGGATTCATTTTTTGCCATGAACGTGTCATTGATCGAAATCAAGGGTAAATTGGAGGTAACAGGAGGAGGAGAAGTTTCCCTAGTACCCAACTTTTGTGCCTTTCTCTTCGACTCGTGCACGTACAGCGAGAGCGCCAGAGAGATTGAAACGGTTCGTGATCCTGGAGTAGTGAGCGCTGTACGAGCTCTTCTCAACTACAGCGCATTAGATGCAAATCACATGGCTATCGCCGGTTGGAATGGCACTTCCAACCCTCCTATGGACACTTCCACAAAATCGTTTAGTTTTTTGGTACCGCTCAAGCATATTTTCAACATATTCAACGATTACCCCATGATCACTTGTGGAAGGCAAACAATTCGATTGGTTCGCGCTCGCGATGATAGTGATTGTCTTTTGATTAAAGAAAAAACTACTTCTAGTGGTACAGCAACGGCAACAACCACTTCTGCAACAATTAAGATCGAAACCATTGATTTGAAAATCAAACATATATATCCCAATGATGAAATTAAAATAAAATTGATGGAGGCCATTAGAAGCGATACACCTATACTGATACCGTTCAGAAAATGGGAACTTAATGAGTTGCCTGCAGTTACGAGCGGTTCACGAAGAGAAATTTGGGCTGTTAAAACTACTAAGGCCGTTGAACGCCCAAGATTTGTTATTGTATGCTTCCAAACGAATAAACGAAACAATACTACACAAGATCCAATGGCTTTCGACAATGTCAGTGTAACCAGCATTAGACTGTCAATGAACGGAGAGTATTGGCCCAACGAAAGAAACATGTTGGACTTTGTCAAAAACGACTACGCCATGGCTTACCATAACTATGCGGAATTTTACCCTAGCTATATGCACGGCTCAGCCACCGCCGAAAAACATCCTATACTCACGTACAAGGAGTTCAAGAACAGAGCCCTATTTATCATAGATTGCTCGAAACAGGAAGAAACCATGAAGTCCTCCACTGTGGACGTGAGACTCGAACTCGAAACGGATATTGGATTTCCAGCAGGCAGCAAAGCCTACTGCATCATAATTCACGACTGTCTTATGGAGCACCGCCCACTAAGTGAAGTGGTTAAAAGTTTAAATTAAAAAAATATAATTTCTTTATTGTTAATAACTGAATTTTTGAGTTTTAATAAATGAAATGAAATGAATTTTTGAGTTTTAATGAAACACCCTGTATATTTTCTTAGTTGTTTATTGCAACATTACATGAGGATCGAAACCTTCTTTGAATACATTTATAAAGAAATTTTAGTAACAAAATACATATAGCAGATAACGTGAGGCACGATATTGTAAATGTCTTGTTAATTTCGCCATTTAATTGTCCATCCTTGGTGTCGTAGGAACTGGTGTTGGTTGTATTCGTCTTAAGGGGTAACAGCAACATAGTACTTTTTTAGGTATTCTTGTATTGTCCAAATTTAAATCGCCCATCTGCTTTATAACGTTTTCTTTGTCTTCGTACAGTTTAATATCTTTACGAAGTTGCTTGAGTCTTTCTTCAAATTTAAGGACTTTTTCCCAAATATGTTTGTCTTGACGACGTATGTCTTAAAGCACTAATCCCCCACAGCGTTATTAATAAATATTATATAATAACCCCCTCTAGATCACGTGACATAATTATCCAATCATGATCAAGCAATTTTTTTCATAAATTTGACATCTACGCCACTCATAGATAATGCCTGTCTTTTCCGCGATTCAATTGGACCCATAACAAGGAAGTTAAGCGCTTTGTGCCCTTTCGGCAACCATTATTGCGCATGCTTTTCTTTAAATTTGACATCTACGTTACTTATAGATAATGCCTGTTTTTTCCGCGATTCAATTCTGTATATTGAAGAAAAAGAAGATTTACTTATTAATTGAAACACACACTTATTGAAGCAACATTATATTGTTTTCCTATAAACACAAAAAACTGGTAATGTACCTACACTGATACGACGATTATACATATATTCGGTTCTCAACATACTGGGTGAGGTGTAATGTAATTCACTTCACTTCGGATCCCAATGTATTGCAACTTAGATTTGAATGACATACACTGTGTCCGTAAAGTACGGAATAAATTCATTATTTCCTAAACCAAAGATATTGTTAAGAAATCCTGAAAAAGGTAGATTTTTATTTTTATTTTTCTAGATTATATGCTTTTTTTCATTATATACTAACATTTTGGAATCAAGACACTTATACCCAGATACGACTCCTATACAGTAAAGTATAAACAGTAAATAGAGTTTGATGTAAGACAAAAAGGAAAGTAGAACGCACAGTTTACACCAATTTATTTTCATTTGAATTACAAAATATACCTCTTTTTTTATTAAATTGAGATTAAAGTGAATCCTATAATTAAACATTATGATCCTCGAGTGGTTATTTACCACTGGAACCCTTACAAACACTCGCCAAAGAATTGTCACATTTATTATTGTTTTATCTTTCATTTTGTTCCTTAGAGGATGGGTTCAGGCTTAAGCTACCGCTCAACACGTTGAAGACTTCCGCTATTTGGGCATCAACCTCTTTTATTTTGTTCGTAATTCTTTTTTTATAATACGACGTGTCATGCAGATCTCCAAAGCGAACTAAAACATAACACAGGGTTCACGAACGAAATCGAAACAGCTATTTTTCCGTTTGTTAAGAAAATACTTGGACACGGCAACTTGGAAGGTTTTGCGTTATAAATTTACGGCGATTTGCTTGACACCCTGGGCAGGGCAAGAACCACCCCCAAAATTTCGAATGGCAAGGGGGGTCGAGTGATATATAAAATTAAAGGTTTTTGGAAGGGCTTTATGGTGATATCAAAATTTGTTACATTGAAACCACCATTAGCGTTTATTTTATGACCCGTAATTATACGACAAAGTAACATTTCGTAAGAAAAGAAGTCATTTATTTTATTTATTCAGAAAATTAAATATATCAAGTACGAAAATACCAAAATTAAATGTTGAAAATGTTGTCGTACATTCTGGAGATTTTTTTAAATGGCTTTATTAATCGCCTCAACTATTTTATTCCCTGAAATTTAACCGACAAAACATATCTACAGTTATTAGAAGAGTTCGTGTATCTTCAGTTGATATATATATATTGTTAAAATTATCTGCATTATTTAGAAAACCATTTAGTTTTGCAGCAAGGTTTTTAGATGAAAAATTTCCTGGTCATTGGATCGGCAGGAGAGGAGTGGCTTTAGCCAGGTTGATTTGTAGACTTCATACTAAACTTTACGAAATTCACATATACAACTTTGGTTGTTAAAGACTTATCTTGCAAACTGAATTTTAAGCACAGAATTAATTTGCGACGAAAATCAAGGATTCGTCTTAACAAACTGAAGTTTAAGAGCGGAATAGCCCTTCGGTGTTTTTGTGTATTGCTTTTATAGTCTTCCCCAAATAAGACAATGTAGACAATTAACTTTTCTTATTTACATGCAATGAAATCATTCTTCTTTCCCATGAGAACCGTTAAATTCGGTTCAATTTACAACCCTTATCTGTCCTAGAATAAACATTAACAAGAACTATACTAAATTTTAATGGTTATTGGATCCGATATCCAAATTTAGGCTCGATAAATCTTTGATAAGAAACATTGGAACTTTCTAAAATTTAATTTAAACATTTATTTTTCATCAACAGGGCGATGGAAAACATTGAATGAAATATGGGTAAAAATTTCAAATTAAATGATACCTGGGTACGGTGCGTCACACAATATCTCTTCGGATGTTAAAAACAGAATATCGAAATTCTTGTTTCTCAAGCCGAATTAACTCATCTGTTTATTTTTTTTTGAAAAATTTCTACCACCGTTAAGATTATGTTTAGTAAGTTTCCTAGAACAATATTTTTTAGGGCAATTAATTATCTACTTAAGAAAGGTGGTTGAGAACCTGACGACAATAACAACAGTTAAGACTATTTATTTATTTTACTCTTAACTAGTAGACCAGATGGATTAGTCACTCGAGACTTACTTATTACAATTATATTTGAAAACAGCATTTTAAAAGTGGAAATCATTCCACAGACATGAATGATTTATTTAAACGATTAAAATAATATTCAATAAGTTAATTCAGTGCCATTTAGCTCATTTTTTGTAATTTTATTGACTTATAGTAATAATTAATATGCCAAAAGATAAAACCAATAATATTAGTTTCACAAATGAATGACCTTATTAAAAAATGATAAGTACGCTAAATGGTACTCATCTTAGGTTTCAACCTAATGTTTGTTCAATAACTTAATTAATAACGAAGATACATGAAACGGTTTCTATAGTTATAAATTATTATTTTTTAAATATTTTCAGAAACAAACACGTATAACATACTGGTAGAGTTTAATTCGTTTTTGATTATTTCTATTTATACACTCTTTACTAATTCAAGTTAAGTTGAAATTACCTTTATTTTAATAGGAGTAACACTATAAAATCAATATGTGTGACGATGATGTAGCGGCTTTGGTTATCGACAATGGATCTGGAATGTGCAAAGCAGGCTTCGCTGGGGATGACGCTCCTCGCGCTGTCTTTCCTTCCATTGTGGGTCGTCCCAGACATCAAGGTGTCATGGTAGGTATGGGACAAAAAGATTCTTACGTAGGTGACGAGGCCCAGAGCAAGAGAGGTATTCTCACTTTGAAATACCCCATCGAACACGGCATCATCACCAACTGGGATGACATGGAGAAAATCTGGCACCACACATTCTACAATGAACTTCGAGTTGCTCCCGAAGAACATCCTATTTTACTTACTGAAGCTCCTCTTAATCCGAAAGCCAATAGGTAGATAAAATTAAAACAGTTATATTCTAAAATATATACTTCAAAGTAACTTATTTATAACGAATATTTTTTATAAAACTATTCATATTTATTTTAAAATTGACTGTTTACTTATTATTTGTATCGCTTCAAAGTCAAATGGGTATTTATTCCATTTATTACTAGATCCAGTTAATACTTGCCGTCACTTACAGTTAATAAGTAAAAATCTTACGTTCAGTTTCATTGAATCTTCTTCTAATAGCTTTTTCTTTGTTTTTCTTTTATTTGAAAATTTCCCATTTCATTCCATTACATACTTGAATTCCTATTTCCACCAAAAAATGATTGATTTTTGCTTATTTAAAAATGTAGTATTTTATGTTTATTGTTTGGAAAAATGATTTAGTCAGTTTTGTGGGTTTAGTTGGGAACTTTGTGTGCTGCACTAATATGTCATTTAACATTGTTTTTTCTATTTCTTTGGAAATTTATAAATATAATTAATTAATCACAAATACTTTTTGTTGTTTTTGCATATTAATGAAATTTTCCTTTTGTGGGTTTCATTTTATTTGCCAGGTTAACAAAATCATATTTTTTTGTTATTTTAATACTTAATATTTATTATAAATTTAGTTGTAAAGCAGAGCAAATTTTAAAATGCAAATTGGGCCTATGTAGAAAAATCTTGTAGCTACGTCGAAAATAAGAACTATTTTCAATTGTACCAAAATTGTAATTTTGCAGGTTACATGTAAATATTAGATCCAAAGTAGATATTTTCGTAACTACAGCTTAGAAAAGAAGCGTTTAAAGGAATTCTATCTTCTATTCGCATCCAAATAGATTTTCTTAAGTATTTACTTACTAGCAAAGGTCTTACCGTTCATTTTAAAACTTTTAATCCAAAAATTACTTTTGCAACCTGCATCTTAAAGCAAGACTGACAATCATATTTTTTTTTATTTTAATTAAAAAATTTGAAAACCCTAACAGATACGAAGACGATTGGGAAGAAAGTTTTTTTATGGGATCATGAGAACATTATAGAAAAAATTAAAAACATTGCATAGAAACTTTATTTAAAAAAATATCAAAAAATAGCAAATAAGTTTATTTTATACAAAATTTGGTATGACAAACTACCCTTAAATTTTTAATACGATATTGTATGTCTTCATCATATTAATTTTCTCAAATATTGACCTATATATTTATAACTCATAGACATAGTTCCACTTACAAAGGGCACACCATGAAGTTGCAACCGTTACATACGCAGAACCAAATTGCTTATCTTTATCGCTTAGTTTGCATAATTTGCATAATGCATAATGCCACTTGCATAGCACGAAGATTTATGCCGAAAGCCATCTTTTTATTTATTTATGTTTGACATTTGAGAATGTGTATTTGCAATCATTTATTTATTGAATATTTACAATTTTTGACTATTTTAAGTGAGTCATTTTTGTTTTATTTAATTTAAAATCATACCTCCTAAAAACTTATTCGTGTATAAGGAAAATTTACAATCGTTAGGGTACTGATTTGAAGTCAAACGTAAATTGACAATATGGGGCTGGTTATATTCGTATTTACGCTACAACTTCATGATGTGCCCTTTACAAGTGAAACCATCTCTACAATATATTTTTCAAACTTTAGAATGTCTACACAGTACAATACGAGTATATTGTCCGCATCATAATCAAAACGGAGAAACGTCTAGGGTACAACACACATGCTCATATTATTTTGGGAAAGTTTATTATGGTTGAACCGATATAATATCTTTAGAGATCTCGATTATAAAATGAAATAAGACCATTCTCATAAAAATAATTATAGAAGTTAATGATTTAGTATGATCAAAAATGTTTTGGCATGTTTTTATAGAAAATATTAAAAAGTTTTTAAACGAAATTAAATTAAATATTTTTAATACCAAGATCGTATGAAATTTGTCTCTTTCTGACTAGGTTGTAAAGAAACAATTTGTAAACAAAGCGTATGGTTAGTATAATTAACCAATTCGTTCAGAGTCATGACAATACTAAGGATACTAGTCAATATGAAATGATACGCGTAATTCATTACTATAATCCTAATAAATAGGGTAATTTTAAATAATTGAAAAGCATTTGGTTATACGGAATCGTTTATAAAACAAAAGTATTTTAAAAAGTAATTTCTCATGTCAACACAAAATGTAGGATTTTCGTTCAGACTGAAATCAAAATGGAAGCTACCAAAAAGTTACCTATTTACAAAACTAGACTATATTAAAAATTCTTTGACAATGAAAGATTAACACTCACTGCTTTGTTTTAAGTAATATAACGTATCGATTTCATTAAGATTTTTACGTTTCTTTGAAATCACTTTGTAGAATCCACTACAGCTCTATTTAGCTGAAAAACACTTCAAATATCGAACTGCGAAGTACAATTTGATCAACTTAAATACATTAATAACCATGATTACATTTTTTATTTCTGCACTGATTTTTAGAGAAAAGATTACCCAAATTATGTTTGAGACCTTCAACACTCCTGCTATGTATGTCGCAATTCAAGCTGTACTCTCACTATATGCTTCTGGCCGTACCACTGGTATTGTACTTGACTCTGGAGATGGAGTATCTCACACTGTACCCATTTATGAAGGTTATGCTTTACCTCATGCCATTCTTCGATTGGATTTAGCTGGTAGGGATTTAACAGACTATCTCATGAAAATTCTCACTGAACGAGGTTATTCCTTTACAACAACTGCTGAAAGAGAAATCGTAAGAGATATTAAAGAAAAACTTTGCTACGTTGCTCTAGACTTTGAGCAAGAAAAGGCAACTGCGGACAGTTCTACATCTCTTGAAAAATCCTATGAACTTCCTGATGGACAGGTAATCACCATTGGTAACGAAAGGTTTAGATGCCCCGAAGCTCTCTTTCAACCTTCCTTCTTAGGCATGGAATCTTGTGGTATTCACGAAACCGTTTACAACTCTATCATGAAGTGCGATGTCGATATTCGTAAAGATCTGTATGCCAATACTGTACTGTCTGGAGGTACTACCATGTATCCAGGTAATTCCATTTGATATAAAAAAGTCATTGGTTTTTATACCGACAAGCTTTTATTGTTATATTTTTTAAACTTCCTCAAACTAAGAAACAATAGTTCTATTTTTATCAATATTAAAAAAAAACACTACTGTAGTAAATGTTAAATTATTGGAAAATGAAAAGACATCATGTAAATTAGCCTTATAAATAACATTTATATTCAGCTCAAGTTACTAAGTCGACCATATCAAATACTCGCTCTCGAGCAATTATCGTTTGATGATAAAAATACGATTGCACTGGATGACACCACCCGTTTCATTTTATCGTATAAAGAACTTATATTCGAGAGCGGAGTTAAAAGAAATTTAAAAATAGTTATTTTAAGACATTAACAACGTAACATTAAAATAGTTATTTTAAGAACTTAACTATATGTCTTTTTTATGAGTGAAATAAAAAATAATTACGTAACATTGGAAAAATGCGAGTTAATTTAGTAAAAGCCTAAGTAAGTTAATTTTTTGGACTTTATAATTTTTGAAGACTATGATAGTGTGCAAAATGTTTCCAAACCAACCTTCAATAAATGTTTGACGAGAATTTTTTATGTACTTGTCTTGCCAAATTTTGGAAAATTTGCCGAAATTTTAACACTGATCGAATCTATTTTCTCTGCCAACAAACAATTTAATCGATTTTACTAGTATTCTTTTTTTTATCCACAATTATCACAAACTACTACTCTAAGAACAGCACAGCACAGCACCTATTTTTTATGTTTAGCATTAAAATAAAATGTTAATATTGTAATAGCACAGACTACGTAACAGTAGGCACAACGGGATTAATCGAATGCGGGACTTGAGGCAAAGGGCAGTTCAGTTTAGTTTGAGTTGTGCTGATAGAGTAGTGACAAGGTGTAGCGCCATTTTTAACATCGAAATGTTTTATTTATTTGATTATGTTTAGTATTTAACCCATCCTGACATACTACAATATTATGTTTAAGGTATTGCTGATCGTATGCAAAAAGAAATTACTGCTCTGGCTCCCTCAACAATTAAGATCAAGATCATTGCTCCTCCTGAAAGAAAATATTCAGTATGGATTGGTGGATCTATCTTAGCCTCACTCTCCACTTTCCAACAAATGTGGATCTCTAAACAAGAATACGATGAATCAGGCCCAGGGATTGTTCACCGCAAATGTTTCTAAACTGGATTTTTGCATATTATTTATATATACTTATATCTATCGAGTACAATATGAGATTATTAAGATTACTTTTTGCTAATGCCGAAAACATGGAAGAATTTTTGAAATTAAAGCATGAAATACTTTTTGAAGTCAGTTGCGTATATTTGTTCATTTAATATAAATTTTATATTGTACTAAATAATTGTTTGATTTTATATCATTAAAGAATAATTTTATTTATACATATATATTTTATCAATAGCAGTATATAAAAATTTGATGAAACTTGCTGAGAATATAAGCATTCTTTCACTGCAAGGCATTTCAGGTAATCTTCAAAAGTAATTTTATTATATTTTACACACAATATGAAAATAATTATTAAATACTTTTATTTGAATGTGCATATCATTTAAAAAATTTCACATACTATAATAAAAGTTGGTAATGTTTTTCTTTGTTCTAAATTTCATTATTTAATACATATTTGTACAAGTACCACCACATGAGACAAACCATATGGAATTTGGTACCTAATCTATGATAATTTTTTAACTGGGAAACCATCGGTGTGTTTTATTGTATTTTAAAAATTGAATCAATGAGCTAATTTCAACAACATTTTGCACTAGAAAAGTTTGAGTCGCGTAAATAATTTTAAAAAATATTATAATTTTAAACGGCTGATGGAATGCAAAAATGATTAAGTTAGAGAAAAAACCATTTTCATATCTCGATCTTCTATTTTCAGTTACTTCAGATGCGATTTCTGTTTTGCAAACTTGTAAATAAATTTTTATCATATATATTGCGTATAACCAGGTTAACAAACGACGTAAAACGTTAGACTAGAAATTATAGTTTTTTAATAGTATACTTCACAATAAGGTAATTTATACCTTGTTATGAAAAAAATGCCTATAACTCCGGTTTTACTTCACCAATTTTTTGCTTTTGAATCACCACATTATAATATATACAGGGTGTTTCTATATTCGACCGACAATACTTTAACCTGAAGAGCCTCCTTATTTGATAAATTTTGATATAGGAACACGAACTCTTAATGGGCGTAGTTACTGAGATACAGGGTGTTAAAAGTTTGAAATCAAAATAAAAAATTTGCGATAAATCAAGAACGCCTTTTAATATTTTTTCAAATTTGGTGACCAATATACATATTCTTTAAGAAAGTTAAATTTTGACATAAAACTTTTAAAAAATTGAACCATGGCATGCTATCAGGGTTAGTGACAACTTTTCCCTCCCTATTTTTTACGTCAATGGCAGAATTTTTCATTTTAATAAAGTTAATAAAGTAAACGGTGTGGAGAAATTGGCTTCTAAACAAAAGTCTTAGATAATTTACAAATTATAATTTGTACGGTAATTTGTCCATCGTCGTTTTGCTAAACAAGTATTAGCTTTAATCCATACTATTAATTCGATTTCAAATAATGGTTAAGTGTGCCTAAATAGTTGAAAATGAGTTTCAATCTATTTATGGGCTTAATTTTGAAATTTAATAAAAATAAAAATCACCATAGCGAAAAAGTGGAAAAGCTATCAAAATTAAACAAATGTGTTATAATAATAACAAAATTACAATAGTTGTTTAAACTGTTGGCTATTTATTTGCAAGCACATTATACATCGTTTTCTCATTGAAAATATTGAATTTAAGAATAACTCTGGATTTGAATGAATACATTCTAACGTAGCTGGAGTTTTCGCTATTAAAACTTCCACATTTTCGACGATGGTTTCGTACACTAAGGACTTCATGTAGCCCGAGATAAAAAAGTTGATAGAATTTATGTCGGGTGGCCTTGCAAGCCAAAAATTAGAGTCGACCACGACCAATCGATTTGTCTCTAAAACGTCTGATTAAGAAATATCTAGCCCTTGCAACGAAATGAACAGATACTCCATCGTTTTGAGTTGTCTAATATTTGACGGTATTTTAATATACTCGTATATAATACTTCTTCCAGTAACCGCGTATAAATAGATCCAGTTAATTTATTTGAAAAAATATAAGATCCAATTGAACAATTTCCAATCATACGACCCACACATTCACTACAAATGTATGCTGAAATCCTAGTTCACGAACACAGCGAGGACTTCGTTCATCCCAAACATGTCTATTTCTTAAAATAAAAATTCCTTCCCTAATAAATTTTAGGAAATTTCGATTTTCACGACACTTTGTAGACACTAGTTTGAAAATTCCATGTGTACGGGAAAATCTGTGGATTCTAATGCTTGAACACAAATGTAGAATTATGTGAAATTCGACGATTGCGAAATCTTTGTTGATATAAACAAGCTGCTATTCTACCATTTTTTCGAAATGTATTTTCAAACAACAGAATACCTTTTTATATACATTTAGTGGAGCTATTTAGCCGAATCTCAAGTTATTCTTAAACCCAAGATTTTCAATAAGAAAACTATGTACAACATGCTTATAAGTAAATAGCCAACAGTTTGAACAACTATTATAATTTTTTTTATTTTGTTATTATTATTATACATTTGTTTGAAATTAATTTAGATAGCTTTTGCACTTTTTCGATATTGTGATTTTTATATTTTTAATAAATTGAAAAATTAAGCACATAAATAGCTTGTATCTTTTTTCAACAATTTAGGTACACTTAATTAATTATTTGAAATCGAATGAATAATGTGGATTAAAGCAAATATTTCTTTAGTAAAACACCATAAATATATTGATCACCAAATTTGAGAAAAATATTTAAAGGCGTTCTTGATTTATGGCAAATTTTAAATTTTGATTTCAAACATTTAACACCCTGTATCTCAGTCGGTCGAATATAGAAACACCCTGTATATATATTAATGTGGTGATTCAAAAGCAAAAAATATCAAGAAAAGCCGATATTACTCCACCAATAGATATTAGCAAACAAAATTTAAAATATAAATTATAAGTTATCAATCACAGAATTTATAAAGAAGGCATCTATCACTTACAATAATACATAAAATTGCCCAATGACAAGTAAACTGTGATTATGAGAGAATGTCATATATGTCAAAAATTATTCATTTTATTGTAGTTGTGTTTATTATTTAGTTATACACCATTTTCGATCTTATAATTAGAAAAAATACGATTATTACAAATGAAGCATGTGACATGTCGGTAGTTTATTTCGAATGCACGAGAAATGCAACTATTGCTTCTAGAAGAAAGACATGGACATTTTTTTAATGCATTAACATAATAATGTATAAAACGATTACTTACTTTTTACTTAAAGTTTTGCAGCAAAAACAGCTGATGCACTAAAATGATAATTACTCAAGACCGAAAAAAGTTAAATTAAAACTTAGTTTTTCTAAATAAATCGTTGAAAAATGAATTTATACTAATATCTAAGTCCTCCGTTTATTAGTCAGGTTTTGAACTTGAATTGTTGAAATCTGTAATATTATCGAAGCTATTCATGGCAGATTGATGATACTATGGAAGAGATGGCGCGCGTCATTTTCGACAAACACAACGGAAATCGCATGTTTGTATCATTACGCGCTTATAAGTTTAAAGCTATTGAAATGGGCTATACTGGGAATACCACCATGAACAAAATAAGTTATCAATCTAGTTTTCATCTTAAAAAATAAACGCATACATGTATCTTGCAATATATTTTCCTTCGCATAAAAATTTTCTTGTTTCGAACGGCTAATATAATTTCTTATAGATATTAAATTATGCGCTCAGTTAACTTATCGTATATATGCTTTTATTTATATGATTTCTAACTTTCCACACTTAAATAGGTTATTATTTTCGTTTTATTAGATTGCTCCATGAGTAGGTAATTTTAGCCGGTTCTGAAATTAGGAGGTGGCCTTGGTCAAGGACGATGACCTTGTTCAAGGTTTTCTAGGGAGCATTCCAAGGTGGATAACAAGAATATATTGTATTGCCCGCAAGTTTTACGTGTAACTATCTGGATCCACCACACAGTTGAATTAATGGAAGAAGAGGAAACAAAGGTGAGGATGATAGCTATATAGTAGGAGCAGAAGTCGAGAAGATTCAATGTGAAGTCAGAAAATCATCAAGACTGAGTTCCTGTCAATTATCTGCTGTTACAGCCTAGCATTTTGTGATTAAGGTAAAACAAATTTAATTTTATTCTACCATGTCTCAAGTGGAAATTAGTCATATTAACGAAGCTATTAACAAAAAGTTGAAGAAGAAATATATAACTACGCTGGTTACCAATGTGTACTACCGTATTGTAATGTTATTAATGAAACATAATCGATTTGGCAAAGCTCTGCTAAGTCATCTTGTCGACATCAGGTCAGGGATTAAATTTCAATGTTTCCTACCAAAACGCCTGCTCGAATCAATATCTGAACACTTAATTGAGTAAATAAGCAATGCAAATGGAGGTATGCGCTGACATATCTGGGTATGGAGGAATGTAACAGCGTTAAGCCCAAAGCCCTGATACATTTTGATTTGCTTGAGAAAGTAGTAATGTAAATATTGTTTTATCAATTCAATTGCAAAAGCTGCTCCCTAATTTGCAAGTACAATATTATCCGTAAAGTTTTTACTATCTTCGCGATATAGTTTTTCCTATTTCTTATATTCTGTTATATTGTTGCAGAATTTCAACATGTGGATGCTCTACTATAGCGAACACTAGTCCAATGCTATTGATTTAGAATCGGCAATAAGAAGAATCTCAAGTTATTTAGATGAAAAAAGTTACATTATATTACGTAGTATAACGGGATTAATTATATTTGTTATTATTAGAGGTAGTATATTTTCTTGGATAATATTCAATTACAAATATTTAAATAAGTTTTGTTGCGCACCACTTAATGAATTACGATTTAAGTATTTGTTGGGATGAAGAAGCTGTAGCCAGACAAAACGAGTGTTACGAAAAGTACAGCGCCGGCTCAAACGTTTGCGACCAATTTTTGGACTGCCAGATCGGAGTTGATTCTTTCTTCCATAAAATGGTCATCTTGGGGTTGAAACATTTCTTGGAATGTGCTTTACCTTATATTGATGCTCAACTCAAAACTCATATGTTAAATAGATATACAGTGTGTCTACTTAAGTTGGAACCATATGGAAAACTTTTTTATTATTCATGTTAGGAAAAAAAGTTATTCTTGATAAAAAGTTCTGCATGGTCTAAAACCTGAAATACAACCATCAGATTTAAAATTTGTTGAGCCGTATACAAGGTTTGTCGAAAAATATAAATTTTGCTCAAGAGTAAAGTACCTTTAAATTTGACAATATCGAAAAATGTTACTAAAAAAAGTTGATCAGAATTAAAAATTACGTTTAAATATGCAAGTACATCCATTTAAATTAAAACTTCATATTATTTTATTTTTTACTAATATTTCTATTTTGAATGAACATTTATCTCTTGTGATTACGAAACACATGATAACCTTTTAGTTTTTCGATCTTTTCTAATATTTTGCAATTAAAACGCGTAATAAGTGCATATTCATTTATTTTGCAAATAAATGTAAATGGATGTACTTGCATATTTAAACGTAATTTTTAATTCTGATCAACTTTTTTTAGTAACATTTTTCGATATTGTCAAAAATTAAGGTACTTTACTCTTGAGCAAAATTTATATTTTTCGACAAACCTTGTATACGGCTCAACAAATTTTAAATCCGATGGTTGTATTTCAGGTTTTAGACCATGCAGAACTTTTTATAAAGAATAACTTTTTTTCCTAAAATGAATAATAAAAAAGTTTTCCATATGGTTCCAACTTAAGTAGACACACTGTATACATATATATATATATATATATATATATATATATATAGTTCTAAATAATAGTATTATGTAAGTTTATTATGTATTTTATTAAATATGCGGTTATAGCAAAATCTATTTAAAAAATGTATCATATAAATGTTGACAAATTATTCAGAGGACACAAAAAGGTAAAATCTTCTAGATGGTAACCGCACTAAGAAAGCTTCTTCATAAACTTTTCTTGATTTAAAAATTTGACATTAACCATCTTGGGAAAAGTAGTTTGTTTCATTACTTCTCGTTTTGCACGCATCAGGTCCATCTTTTGGTGTCCCCTAAGGTAGATGATGTCGCATTTTATAAACAAGTTTACATAGAGAATTTCCTTTAACTTAGAGTATTTTATATCTCCAGAACTATATCTTATGACATGGATATGGTGTTCAAGAAAGATTGCGTTTTTTTGATTCACCCTTATTCAAGTCACGAAATTTCTCGAATGGTCTAAATATATAATGATTTATATCGTTTCCAATCCGGATTGTCAGTTCTTTGATACAAAACTCTCCATCTACAATAAATCCTTCGATATCCACAAATGCTATAATCATAATGCGATATCCAATGGTTGGATTAAACTATATGATGTCTTAAATATCAACCCAAGAATTTTCTTCTGGAAATCCTAACCATTTAACAAATGCTCTGCCACCTCGCCTTTTGGATTTTTCTAGAAGGCAATACTCCGGAAATTTGGTTTTTAATAGTTCCAATTCAATTCATAGAAACCGCCCTTGATGATACTACCGTTCATATCCTGAAGGATATGACCTATTGAATAGGTTTCATTAATTTATATATTCTGAACAATTCTGTAGTATAATTCGCAGTATATCCTTTTTAAATTGGTTTTTATATTTTGAAATTCTGACAACGTCGCCAATATTAAATTTAGGAGGTTTCTTTTTCTGAAGCTTTATTTTTGCAGGTGATGCGATGATCTTGGTATTTTAATTTACGTCAATATGTGTAACACTCTGTTTTGTTTTGTTATAGTTTTCCGTAATTTCCTGTAATATGTCCAACCACTTGTAATTACCCTTTATCTGAAATTGTTTATAGATAGCTGTTTGTAAAATCCTTATAACTCTTTCAGCCATGGAAGCTTTCTTTGTGGTGTATGTGAAATAGTGAATTATTTCATGCTGTTTCATGAAGGTAGAAAATTCACGGTTGTAGAATTCTGAACCTAAGTCTGTCTGTAGATTTCTCGGAGTGTATCCGCTTTGATTAAATAAATGTTTCATTGCTTCGGCGACTGATGGCGCTGTTTTGTCTTTTAGTGGAATTGCCCAAAGAGATTTTGAGTAACAATTAATTACCACCAATATTAATCGATGATTATCATTATCTTTAGAATGTTTTTGCATATCAGCTAAATCACACTGTCATAAATCATCATAGCCTTTAATTACGCACATTGCTCATACCTGCTTCTGCTTCAAAATATTTTGAATATTAATTACTTTGCTCTGGAGTTTTACTATATTGTTTGTTATGGTTGTTGACTGTGACTGGAACTTATCGATTGTGCCAATATCTAAGAGTTTTTGACATTGGGAACTTAGATCGCCGACGCTCGTATGCAGTCACGCATAATGCAGTATGTTAGAAATCGTTTTTGTTAAAGCTTGACGCGTCACTTCTTTTGTGGCATTAATCTGTTCTTGTGAATATTCCAAGGTTATGCTATCAGATCTCTCTATGGATCTACCAACATTAACTATCCGTTTCTGCTGCATGTTATATTCTGAAGATTTAGTTAATTTAAATCCGACTCCGGCTCTCTCTTTTACTATAACACTGTCGCATTTCATTCGCCTTGCAAATCTATCGATTGTATTATCCGGCATTTCGAACTCTAAATGGTTGAAATAATGGTCAGTATAATATACCTTCTTCACGCAATTCTTCTATTAGACATTATTTCATTATCAAGGCCACTATGGTCGGCTAGTTTAGAACTCCATAGCAAACGTAACCGAACCACCAGTTCTTTTGGTTCGTTCCAATATATGAAATTCGGGCGAGCTGAGAAGAATACTTTATTTGTCGGTATTTTCATTAGATTTCTGCTTATTTTTCGTAGAGTCATTAGAAGTTGGATAATATTTATAATCTTCTTCCAATCCCGAGCAAAAAAACCTTCCAATTTCTTAAAATTCTTAAATAGAGCTGTTGTTAGTAGCAGAATTTCTTTATATGTTTCCAGGTCATGAGGTGTGAATTTATTTGGCATTCTTTTTAGAAAGATAAAATATAATAAAATTTCATTGGTTGGAAAGCGTTTCACCTCCATCATTTTGATGAAAAACGACATCGCGAGCATCAAAAGTTACTGCATGATTACCAATTTTTAATTCGTCATTGTAGAAACGAACACCATATGTGTAGCATAGCTTTTTTTATTGTCACTTAAATTTTGCAAATGTTTAGTGATAAAACCGCTGGCTGGTATGTCATCAGGCGTGAACGTGATCTTAATAATATCCTCGCCGATGTTATTTATATTATCATCATCATTTTCATCAGCTGTAGAATATATATCTAATATATCCTCTCGATCATCATAGTTACTTGCAGGCTTTAGAATCCGGATCTACTTTGAATGGACGTTCTTTTTTAACTGGGGTAGACGAGGTGATGGGGGTGGTAGTAAAAGCCTTCAATGTGTCGTTTCGTTTCCACGCGACCAGATTACAAAGAACTAAATTATTTTCGAGCCGCTTCAGTAACTGCAAGCAACTCTCGCTTAATTCTGGTACTTTTATTGTCATCATCTTCGATATTTCGCTACATAGCTGGCGAGTAAGTTGATTCTATGATAGCCAGCGATACATTAAGCCAAAAAAATACAGTATCTAAGGATATATATTACCATGCAGAGCTATCTTATATCTGCCATATTTGACTTCTTTATCTTTATCAATTACCAAGAAACTGTATTTGTCATCCCAAGAATGGACGCACATTTCTTTGAATTCCTCAGATTTAACGTCTGGTCATACGTGATCAAAATAAATATGTTGTAAATTTAATTCATCTTGTTTAAATATAACTATGAAATTTGCATTGTCGCGTATCAGCTGTTTGGGTATTCTGAAATATGTCTGTGCCAAATAAAAACAATTGATGTGGTCTCTACCCATGCTAGACTATTGAATTATTTCTTCATTGCTGCTAGATGCGAAGATACCCAAGTCAATAATCGATGATAATACTTTTTGTAAGTACTCTTATTTTTGTTGATGTAAAGATTTGGAGTACAAATAAACATTGACATATCAGTTGGGCTGCATTAATAACGATATCATCGCATTCGTTTTACCGCAGTTGGATGGTCCGATTATGAGCCCCGCGTATCGTTGATAGCAATAATGGCCCGTGGCGGGGTTGGCTATTTTTGCCACCATATTTTAATCTTTCATCCAAGTTATCAATATCTATACATTCAAGCTGTTTAACCATGCGCATTTTGCTACAGTTATTCAATAAATAGTTAGAAAGGAGAGTGATCTCGTTATTTAAAGTATGGCTTCGAAACAAGCAAGCCGTAACAGACGCCGAGTTTGCTGTAAAACGGGGCGGGGTTTATTAAATACTTTGATTAATGAACTGTCCATAGAAATGCACCTCCCTGGTGGCTATCAATATTGCGGCCCGGGAACCATTCTAATCAAACGATTAGCTAGAAATAATCCGGGTATAAACGGGCTTGATAAAGAATGCAAAAGCATGATATTGCTTATTTAAAGACTGACCTTCGAACAAGGCACGTTGCAGATAAAGAGTTAGAAAACGAAGCGTGGGCCCGAGTGAAGTCCAAAAACGCTTCTATTGGAGAAAAAACCACGTCGTGGTTTGTAACAAATATGGTGAAAGTAAAGAGAAAGCTAAAAATGGGCCAAAAATCTTCAGTTGCAAAAAACAGAACATCCACATATAAAAGATGGTGTATTGGTATGGGGCATAAATCAGCCATTGTTGGATACAAAGGGAGCAAAAGCAAGAAAAAACTGGAATTTTTAATAAAGTGAAACGTTTATTAATTAATGAAAATTTTATCAGCTTAAAAAAACCTGACTGGGTGGTGCTCATAACGTAGTAACTTCGCGTATTATACCCATACCGAAAACTGGCGGTATTTTATCATTAATACCTATTTTCGCCGACCTATCTGATTTGGGTAGTTTAGCTAGAACACCCCTAGGGATTACAAAAGCAGTAAATAGCGCAAAAGTTGTAAAATAACATCTAGCAGAATCAGGTCGACCTAATAGATCAATGGAGGCTATCGCATTAGGAAAAAGAGGAAGCGCTCTATTTTTAAAACCGTACAAAAGAGGATACGGACTGTACCTAAACCATACGAGATTTCAAAAAACTACTAAAATGTTTACCTCGAAGAGCACTTACTGACATCTTCCTTAGAAAATTCGTTAAAGATGTTAATATTCCTTATTTTCGAGGTGTATATATGAGCGATAAATTACTAAAGAATGGCCCTCGACGAAATGAATCCCGTATAATCAATATTAATAAAAATGAATTGCGATGCTGGAACACATTGGGTGGTTTATAAGAAAAGAAATAGTGGTTTACTTTGACAACTTTGGTGATTTATCTCCACCTTCGACCATAGGGTACTATTTAAAAAACGTTTCATTCCCTGAATGGTATACAACCATAAGAGATATCAGATTTTCGCCACTACGTGGTGCGGCTATTTATACTTAGAATTTCTCACCTCAGACGAGACATAAAATGGAAAGGTTTGAAATTAAACAAGCGGCAAAAGCACGGAGAGCCTATTCAAAAAATCGAACATTACTTGAGATGACCAAAGAAGATATACCAAAGGAAACTCTAATCACGATTTGTTCTCGAGAAATTGCATTAGTTTGGTAGAAGTTGCCTGATTGTTTAAAAGAAGATTCCGAAATTCAACGGTATCAGTATTGCATGGAACACCAAAAGCATATTAACGAACCAGATGTAGACGTGAATGATGGGCGGCCATCAAGGAAAATTGATTGCAGTCATTGTCAGTAGTTAATGTCAAACTGTTATTTTGGACATTGTATGTACATTTAATAAAATTTTATTAATATGTCTCTGTATATATTCTGAACCTTCCTCCATACAGCTTTAGTCATGACACGCACATCCGAGCTATCGGGCGGCAGCGAAGTAAGCCATGATTTTTACCCAGCCATAGAATTAAGTCCAACTAAAAGATATGGATTAGGATTATTGAGTTTCTACGGCTGTAATTTAATTAAGAATATTAATGCTATTGTTATAAGGTGAGCAACCGATAAGCCAAATATCGTAGAGGAAATTACAATTTTAATGCCTCCAGATGACTTTAAAATTGATGAAATAAACCATTTGATAAGAAAGCAATTGTATTGGAAATAATACAATAACAATAAACAATTTCAACATCAAGATAATATCCTCAACATATCAGAGAGTTGTATCGATATAGTTGGTACTTTTACGCAATAATTTCTGATACATTACAGCAAATAATGTCTTATGGGAAATCTCAACAGAACTATTTAAGATCAGCCGGCTGGAAGGCTTCTGATTCTAAGCAAGACTTACACAATCCGACTACCAAAGTGTTTTCCGGAGGAATAAAATTCAGAAACTTGTTCACTTTCGGTGAAGATTACACCAAAGGTATTATTAGTATACAACGCGAGATTATACTTACAATCGCTAGAACATTTAAGAACTGTTATATTGGGGATGTTGAAGAAGATATAAGTACAGCGCAAATGGAATGGAAAATTAAACATATCGTTCTTGATAATTAAAACAACTGAGATTGCTAACTAGAACAAACAAGGAGAAGACTATGTATGTTGCATATCGTACAGCCGATCTAAATGAATTACCATCATTGCGTGAAACTTCATCTGATATATGGGCTTTAAAGATTAGCACGCCATTAGAAAGACCAAGATTTATTATTATAGCAATATAATGAATATCCGAGTTCACTTAAACTCACAAGTTTGTCCATTTGAAAGATGGAATTTAGACTTCAATAAAAAAGGCGATGTACAAGCTTACTACGCTTACGAGAATTTTCAAAAGGGATATCATCGCAAAGCTAGAAACGAGTCATTTATGGATATTGGTCAGTTTAGACAGAATCCACTATTTGTAATTGATTTTAATCACCAACCTGAAGCAATCAAAACCTCAACAGTTGACGTCGAAATTGAATTTGAAACAAAGAGTGCTAAATTCCTAAACAATACTAAAGTGTATGCCCTTGTATTACATGACTATCACATCCAATATAAGCCATTCGATGGGGCGATCCGCAAAGGATTTTAAATTGTAATAAGAATAGACATTTTTAATAAAACGATTTTCGTAGATACACATCTTTTAGTTAACATCCTAACCATACCATCACACTCCTACTGGCACTATGGAAGGCTATACAAGTCTAAGAGTAAAACGTAATCTATAATCTAACTGTTGCACCAGATCTGCATGGAAAAGTAAACACAGATGTTTTGACTAGTACTTCCATTCACACACGTACACCAAAATTGCAACAAGCCAAAACAATGCTCTCTATTAAAAAATGATGTATCTGCCATAACACCGCCATTATTTAAAATGGAGCATGAATCAATTTTTTTACTATTTAAATAATTTATTTTGGTCGAACGGATGTAAACAACAAGCTCGGACAGTTCGATTTTTATTTCTTAAAGTATTTTTTATCGTTTATGAAAATTACCCCCACCCTTATCCCCATCCGCCTGATAGCAATCATACATAATTTTTTTTTGCAAAAATTACCCCGTGGTATATCAATGAAAAGGTCTTGAAGAGCTGATTTTAAAAATATATAATAACTAGTGTTTACCGGCAACGGATTTTGAGTAATCCGCCATTTTTAAAAAAATTTCAGGTATATTCACAAATATCTTTAAAACCAAAAAAATTGAAAAAAAAATTTTAAAATAGAAAACATTTGTCTATTAAAAATGAACATTTTACTTCAAATAAACTTTTTTGTCAGATCAATATTAACAAAAAAATACAGTTTTTCACAATTCCAAATTCAAGACTCCGCAACTTTCGAAGATGTGAAATTAAAATTAGGATAATTGTATGAAATTGCTGCTTAATAATCTGACAATCGTCACACCCAATTTCACCACGATCGATGGAACAGTTTGTGAGAAATTGATTTTTTTGTCAAAACCTACATGTCATTAATTAACGGACTTTTTTTTTAATAAAGATGGAGATAAAAGTTCTTGATTAAGTGCTCCGTTTAGTTTGCAATAATATAAACTACGGCGAAATACCCTATATTATAGTATTATAGTATATCTTAAATCGTAGGGAAGCCAGTAATGAGAAAAAATACCCAATTTTAATAGATTATCGAAAAAATAATGAAACAGCAATAAATGACATGTATCCCCTATTAAACAGCGTACAGACACCGCCAACGGAAGGGCATAGATGGTTTAGCGAATGACAACGAATGTTCGTTGAAGTTTGCCGACAAGACGAAGAGTAAGGTAACATCAAAAGAATTGCGCGATTCAAGCGAATGCAGTGTGAACAGATCTCCATACCAGTACCAAAGAATGTCTGTTGGCCTTCGTTGGCGCTATCTGTACGCAGCTTTAGACAAAATAGGTAAATACTTTTTAATGCTAGACATAGCTAGTGGTTATCAAAATCGAAATGGAAGAAAAAATATTGAAAGAATTGCTTTTAACGCAGAAAATGGACATTACGAATTTCTTTGTAAGCCCTTCAGACTTAAAAATGCCCAGCAACTTTTCAATGAATTGCAGATAACATTTTATGCGGTATCCAAAATGAAAAATGTGTCTCATATTTAATAGATATAATCGTACTTTCCACATCACTGTAAAAGCATTTAGAGAGGTTAAGAGCGGTATTTCAAAGACACATTTTAATGTCCAAGTTATAAAGCTTTTTTAACCAATGAACCTATTTTGCAGTACCCCGTTTCGATAAACCATTTAATTTGACAATTGATGATTCAATGTTGCATTAGAAGCCTTCTTATCCCAAGGACCTAAAGAACAGGATCTTCCTATAGCATATGCCTCTAGAACACTTAACAATTCAGAGCAAAATTACTCTACTATAAAAAAAGAATTAGTTTGGGATACAAAGTATTTCTACCCTTTTGAATACAGGAGACCCATTAATATAATTAATACGCCTTTGTTGGGCTATTTTCTCTGAAAGATCCAATTTCTAAACTTCTCCGTTGGAGAATTAAATTATCAGAATTAGACTAAAATTATTTACAGAAAAGTAAAATCAAATACTAATGCCGATTGTCTTTCTCGAATTAAAATTCGTACTAAAGAAACAAATTTTTTTGGGATGATTTACATATTACACATTCTAAATTATTTTTTACAGTTCAAAAACCAGAAGATTACTTTCAGAATTAAAGGCGATAATTCCTGAAAATCAATATTTAATTAAATCTAAATTGCACTTATTGCATTTTTGAAGGATTCATGTGTAAAGTTACTTCTACAAGAGTATATCTGCGACGATACATACTGTAGCAGAGACACTCGGTATATTTTTCGTGAAATTAGGGATCTAGAGTTATTCGGAGTGGCGAACATATGTTTCAGTTTTGGGAAAGATTTGGCAGTCGAGCTCTTAAAACGACATAAAAATTTATAGTTTTTAACGGATACATCTTTTGAATTGCGATAAATACAAAATATCGAGTGTCATTTGTTTTGTGTATTGACCAGTCAAATTACCAGGTAAAAAATATGGCCGGTCACCGAAAATGCTAGCCCATACATTTAATTTTTGCAGTTGCTGTGTATGTACCGCCTGGAAAATTCTTGGGTTTGAATCAGACCAGTAGCGGCAATTATGACGATTTACGGTACCGTTCATAAAAAAGCTGCATTCATCGGAGAAACAGATATTAAAAAGAAAATATCGAAAATATCGGAAAAAAGTGTCCCCCTTTGATAAAAAATCGACGGGTCTTTGCACTTTTTTAAACGTTGACGTAGTTCCTGATAATGGCTCTGTTTCGTTTTCGTTTGGACACCAAGTTAGTTAAAACCAGTCAGTTTTTCTCATTCTTTAAATCAACACCTAAACATTAAAAGTTATTGTCGGATTATATTTGATAATTTGTTAAAAAAGTTCCATTTTGAAATACTTAAGTAACATAAAACATCATGATAATTTTTGTTTCCTCTGGTTAGTTGTTTCTGTGCTGTATCCAGTTAAAATTCACGAATTTCATCATTTTCTAATTATTAAAAAAAAACGATTATATCAACATAATTATGACTGCAGAGACCAAAATAGAAATATAAATAATCAGACCGCACTAGGATTACATGATTTCAATAAAGAACATAATTTTGATTTTGATAACTTTGAAATTTTGGACAGGGATAAAAATAGTTACAAATTAAATATATCGGAAATGATACAAATTCACCTGTTGAATACAATAAATTTTAGAACAGATACCCAAAATCTCATTAATAGTTACTCCAATCTCTTAAGAATGTATATGAAGAGAGCAGACTATAGAAAACAGTTTAACCAACTTTAATCTATCTATTAAAAAAATATGTCATTATTTTGATCGATCACCTTTATAGTCAATTGAATATTAATTTCAAAATGTCATATATTTATATATTAAGAAATGAAAAAAGAAAACTTGTTATTTATATGTAACCATTTCTACGTTTAATAATTGCTGCTATCTCCGTATGTGTAATTTTAATATTATCTATTCTGGACATTTGTAAAAATAGGTAAGGATGAAAATTACTATTATTTTACGTAATAAACAAAAATATCTACACATTTCACAATTTAATACAATATCTTCAAGTTAAGAAACTGCTTGAATCATATTTTACACTACTTTTCTGTAACGTTTTTGTTTTTTTCGTCTAACTACATCATAATTGTATTGTATGTACATGTTCTACAAATACCTATATGTGATTTTCAGCCTTAATAAAGAAGTAATATGACTTCGAACATATAATATTTATGACTAAAATGTGAGAAAATTAATTCATTTAATGAATGATATTTGAAGACTGTTTTTATGATATATTCTAATTAGTCGAGTCTCACAACACTAGTATGCAAAACTCCGATACGAGAAAAAGTTACAGAATTTTCTGTACTTGCTAGAAGCTGCAGAATTATTGCTAAACTTAAGTTTAGTTGATCTAAAATATTACGATTTTGTAAATAATCATTACATTCAAATCGAATCCTATTAATACTAGCTGCAATTACTATTTGATTATTTTTAATGAATGATATTATTTTATTGAAATTTTGAATTATATCTGTTGAAAGTGAAATTTGCTGATTCAATTTTTGTACTATCTCTTGTTGATTATTTTGAATTTCAGAGTTGGCTTTATCGTAACGAATTGCAGTTTCCAGATATATTCTTAATTACTTATTTTGAAAGGCAATAAAGAATTTATTTTATTTTCTGCTATTTTTAATTGGTATAAAAGAACTCAATCAAAATTTTCTAATTCAAAATAATAATGGTGACTAAGTCCCGTTGGATTGCCTGACTTATATTGACATATGCGATTTTTAAAGATTCAATTTCATTCTGTATGGGGGAAAGATCATAATAATGTAGGAAAGTGTGAATGTTTGATTTTACTTTTGCTTTTCCTAAAATAGATGGGAGGATTCTGGGATTACTGTTTAGGTTAGTGATCTGAATTTTCTGTGGCCTTACTGGCAGAAGGACCAGGATCGTGAGGATCAGTAGCGTCCTGAAAACGTTAGTTTTTAGTCTTTTAAGTAATGTTTGTGTAGTAAGGTTCCCTTTTTGTTTGTAATTTGAATATTTTTATTTTCTACTACTTTGTCATAAGTAAATTTTCTGACAAGAAATTTTGCTTTCCTTTATTTTTCTTATATTTTTCCCATTGTTTAGTTGAATATAGTAACAGCTCTGTTTAATAATTGGAAAGATTTGTTTAAATTAGTAAGTATAAAAAAAAAATTAAATTTAATATATTTTATGTCAGAAATAGACGAGTTAATAAGAAGTCTTGAAAAAAAATCTTTCGTTGAGCACTTCACATAATTCAGTCTCAGACAATATAGTCAAAACCATGGCTCAGCCGAATTATTCTCTTTAAAAATAATATGTAGATACGGTACCAAATTATGAGGCCAATCCTCATACATTAGGCGTATTCTTAGATGCATGTGAAAGCCTGATAGCTCAATTTTCGGATCAACAAAATCAAGCGGCTCAAATTAATTGTTTTATTTTGCGAGCGACATTAGGAAAATTAACCGGTAGAGCTCTTAGTTTAATAGGTTCTCGAACAGAATTAACCAGATGGGTAGATGTAAAAAATTTATTACAACTAAGTTTTGGCGATCAGAGAAATCTTGACTGCCTCGTGCAAGACTTAATTTCTTTGTTTCCTTTTAAAAATGAAACTCCTTACAATTTTGGCATGCGTTGCCAAGACTCCAGAAGTCTAATCGTGTCCAAAATTAATACTTCAAATTTTTCACCAGACGAAAAACGAATCCGACTACAAAGTTACGATGAACTTTCACTTAAAACGTTTATTCGTGGTCTTTCGGGACAATTGCAAAACAGTATTCGTTTACGAAACCCAAATAGTCTAGAACAAGCAATGTCACTCGTAATTGAAGAAGAAAATTTTCTTTATAGCACTCAAAAAAATAACCTTTTAAATTTTCGAAATTTTAACCTCACAAAGAATTACTCCGACCCACAATAGACAAAATAACTTCACACCACCCCAAAGACAACCACCTCAAAGACAACCGCAACAAACATTCCAAAAACCACCCTTTATCAATAATTTTGGAAATAATTTTTCGAGATCTAATCAAAATTTCATGGAAATCCCAAGACACAACAATTTCCAACGGCCCATTAATCAAAATTTCCAAAGATTTCCTCAACCGCAGCAACAAATGAACTCAAACCACTTTTAAAATTTTAGTCAAAATCCAAACTCAAATTCTTTTAACAATAATAGCCGAATCACCAGAAATACACATCTCTATAATAAATCTAGATATACACCCGAACCAATGGATACTTCATCGGGAAACACACGCATCAATTCAAACTATTTTTCTTCCCAAACTTCCCACGAGTTCGAAAACCCCTTCGAAAGCGACCAAAGATATGATAACAAAAATTACGAGAATCTAGAAAATGATAACTTTCCACTAAACAAGTCCGAGAAATATGATACATTTAATTCCTCATATCACGGACGAGATGTTAACAATTCTCTAACACATGCGACAAATGCTTTTGAACCCACACAAAGTTCATTTTATAATACAGCTGATAAGAAAAATGCAAATTTTCACGTAGACCGCCAACGAGAATCAGAAACTTAATTCAACTGAATTTAATGAAATCAAATCTTCCTTACATTTACATTCGCGAGATAAATGCCAATTTTTTAATAGATACCGGTAGTAGTAGAAGTTTAATAGATCCTAAGTTAGCTCATAAGTTTTATAAACAGTATATCTCTTGTGAAGATTTTAACATACAAACAGCCCACAGTATAATCATCATGATGAAGTAATAAAAATCCCTATTTTTAACATTTTCAAAGTTAATGAACAACACAAATTTTACCTTTTTAAATTTAGCAAAAAATACGATGGTTTAATAGGAATTGACTTGTTGAAACAATTGTGTGCCTCGATAGATTTACATAAAAAGTTAATTATCACCCCTAGAGTTAAAGTAATTATACATTATGATCATGAAGATGAAACAATATTGAAAAATAAAATAAACATTAATTATAAAATAGAAATCCCAGAAAGAACTACCCAAATAGTTAAATTACCTGTAAAATTAAAGAATGGTATAGGTTGTATGAACTATATTAAATATGATAATCAATTAGAATCACCACAAGCTTTAGTAAATGTCGAAAATTATTTTGCTATAACTTCAATAACAAATTCTAGTATGAACCCAAAAAAAATAATAATTACCGGACCTTTTGAAATCGAAGAGTTACAAATTGATGAAATTAACTTTATAGAAAAACTCGAGAGCAGTGAAAAGTTCACACATGCTCACGATAATTTGTTAAAACAGAATTTAGAACAAATTAGATTAGAACATTGTTATTCGGAAGAGAAAGAAGCAATAAAAAAGCTTTGTTTTGAGTATAGAGACGTATTTTATTGCGACAAGACACCTTTGACATTTTCTAATAAAATAAAACATAAAATTAATCTCAAAGACGATACTCCAGTTTTTACAAAAACTTATCGTTATCCCGAAGTTTACCGCTCAGAGGTAAAATCACAGATAGAAAAAATGCTTTTCCAAGATATTATTCGTCATTCATCATCCCCCTTTAGTAGCCCGATATGGGTAATTGAAAAACGACAAGATTCTTCTAAAAAACGTAAATATCGACTACCGAAAACTTAACAAAAAAACTATAGACGACAAATATCCCTTACCAAACATATCAGATATTCTAGACAAATTAGGGAAGAGTCAATACTTTACCACTTTAGACCTAGCTAACGGTTTTCACCAAATACAAATGGACGAAAATGACGTACAAAAAACTGCCTTTTCTACGGAACACGGACATTATGAATTCACTCGCATGCCATTTGGACTCAAGAATGCTCCAAGTACATTTCAAAGAGTCATGGATAATATTCTTAGAGGCTTACAAAACGAAACTTGTTTAGTTTATATGGATGACATTGTAATTTACAGTACTTCTCTCCAAGAACATATTCTACGACTTCGACAAATATTTGACTGACTTAGAATAGCTAATTTTAAAATACAATTAGATAAATCGGAATTTTTACGTAAAGAGGTAAATTATTTAGGACACGTGATAACCCCGTCGGGAGTCAAACCAAATCCAGACAAAATTTCAGCCGTAAAAGAATTTTCACTGCCTAAAACTACTAGGACTTTGCTAAAATTACGAAACCTTTGACTAAATGTTTGAAAAAAGGAGCCAAAATCATTCACGACCAAGATTTTATAACTTCATTTAATACTTGTAAAAATCTTTTGACCAACGCACCAATACTACAATACCCTGACTTCTCAAAAAAATTCATACTAACGACAGACGCTTCGAATGTCGCATTAGGCGCAGTTTTATCGCAAGGACCCGTAGGTTCCGACAAACCTATTGCTTACGCCTCGCGTACACTTAATGATTCAGAACAAAATTATAGTACTATCGAAAGGGAGTTACTAGCCATCGTATGGGCCTATAAATACTTCCGGGCTTATCTATATGGACGCAAATTTTCTATACCAACTGACCAAAGACCTCTTGTCTGGCTTTTTAAATTACGTGAACCAAACTCAAAATTAATACGCTGGCGATTAAAACTGGAAGAATTCGACTATGACATCGAGTACAAAAAAGGAAAATCGAATACTAACGCTGACGCCTTATCTAGAATTAAGATAAACGCACTTGAAAACGAATCAACAATTAACAACCCCGGAGATATTGACAACGAGACATTAAAGCTTCTTAGAGAATTAGCCGAAAATCCAATAGATAGTAATTACCCAGATGATCAACCTAAAATAAAAATATTATCAGACATCCTAGTTAGACCACCTAATAACGAAACCAACGAAAATAAAGACTTGTCTACACAACATACAACAATTAACGAAACCAATAATGAAGGAATCCGTATCCTTGACGAAATTGTAAATAACAAAGTTAACCAGATTTTAGTTTTCGAACAACTATATCACAAATTATCAGTTAAACAAGAAAATTATGAACACCATAAAATTATAACTATCGAAATTCCCACGAATAATAACCATGAATTAATACTTGAATTTTTACGAGACTATACGATTCATAATAAAACATACTGTATATACTTTCACAAAGACAAACTATATAACGACTTTAACGAAGTTTCCCTAAAATATTTCTCAGAGAAAGGTCCTAAATTAATTAAATGTACGAAACTTGTCAACACTGTAACCGATAAAGAAGAGCAAATTCTATTAATAAGAAATCATCACGAAATTAAAACTAACCATCGCGGAATTTCTGAAACTCTAGAAAGATTAAAAAGTAACTACTATTGGATAGGTATTAAAAATTCAGTCTCTGAATATATTAATTAATGCGATATTTGTCAAAAAACCAAATATGCTAGGAAAAACCCGTACTCTCCATTAATGATAACTGAGACAGTTTCGAAACCTTTTCAAATTGTCCATGCCGACATTTTCTTTTTCGATAATAAAACATATTAACCATTGTCGATGCCTTTACAAAATTTGCCCAAGCCTATGAAGTAACGGCTAAAACCGCCATCCATATAAGTAACGCGTTAATAAAATATTTCGCTAGTTTTGGAGTACCGGAAAAGCTCGTTATTGATAACGGCCCTGAATTCAATAATGAAGTCGTAAAAGAAATCCTAAAATTACACAAAATAAAAATTCATTTCACCACGGTAGGACATCATGAAGGCAATGCCATCGTAGAACGATTTCATTCCACGATAATCGAATATTTAAGAATCCTTAGGTCAATGTATCCAAGGCAAAGAGCCCGAAAATCATATGAATTATGCTATACTAGGCTATAACAGCAGTATTCATAGTGCAACACATTTCACCCCATTCGAATTAACTTTCGGCCACACTCAATCCAGAAACCCTAATGAATTATTTTTACCTATCACATTCTATTCAGATTATGCCGAAAATCACAAACAAAAGTTGGACCACGTTTACAAAAATATTCATGAAAAATAAAATCGCAAATAGAACAAGTACAAAAAATCTTAGAAACAGCCTTGCAGCAAAATAAACAAACATTCGAGCTAGCCTATATTCAAGAAATTCTAAATCAAATATCAACACGATATCAACATATTTATGACATATTTTAAAAAATTCAAACCGCTATCACGTTTTCTAAATTAAATATTTTTCATAATTCTATTATAGATCCCAACGAACTTCTTAAAAACTTAAAATTAATCGACAGTCACCTTTATGAATAGAAATTACCCTAGGAACCAAATTTAAATAACATAAAATTTGAAAAAATAATTCAGATCAAAAGTTACTCTAAGAACAATAATATAATATTTATCATAGAAATTCCAATTGTCGAAACAGAAAGCTATGAACTATACCAACTGTTTCCTTTACCTACTCCAAAAAATGATAGTTTCCAAATGATTATACCTTCTTCAAAGTTCCTTATCCTAAACGAGCAAAATTTCATTTCATTCAACAAAGAGTGTCAAGAAATCAACAAACTAGAGTTTATATGCGACGAATCCAAGCCAATCTCAACAGAAAAACACGCTCCATGTGAAGTTCAGTTACTAAGGTTTTCGAAAGATCCAACCGAATGCCAAGCTGTCAGAGTCGACATACAAGACGTCAAAGTCCAAAAGTTGTGGCAAAATCAGTTCGTAATAATATCCCCGCAAAGCATCTTGGCCCAACAAATATGTGGACACAATAAAGACAATATCCCTTTAGAGGGAACGCTTATATTAGAACTAGTAAAACAATGCATAGTTAAAATAGGCAAAATAGTGTTGCATAGTAATAAGCTTCCAAAAAGTGAAATGAAAATAGTGGAATTGCCAAAATTGCAATTAAAGACTTGAAAATAAACATTCAAAAATAATTAATCCTCTTAGAATAGACTCGCTTAATCTAGATAATCTTAATGTTATTAAAAACGCTTTAGCTCTTCAAAAAGAAAATTTGAACGATATTCCAGACACCACTATTCATTTTAACAAAATTAGTGTATGGACCATTCTACTTTATATGTTTCTTACTGTAAGTGGTTTTTACTGTATTTGCCATTATTACAAGATTTACAGACAAAAGTCATCGAGAGATGCCATCCCAAACACTGCAGTCAACAATCCGGTTCCTACCCCCCGGATTCTTCTCTAAGGTTCTCTAGTTCACAAGAATTCTGCGGACTCTGCGGACTCTGCAGTTTACCCCACTTACAACAAAACTAGTTGCCAACCGGCTTTTTTAGCTTTTTGAATTGTATTCTTGTTAAGTTGAGATATTAATAAAGTTCCGCTATTTGACTTTTGTATGTTTTAAAAAACTAATTTTTCGTGGACGAACCTAAAATTACTGTAATGTTCTGAATATTTGTGGGAAGTAAACATCAGATATTGAAAAACCTAAATTAAGAACAACCCTATATAATTTAAAGATGGATTTAACCATGCAGGTCAAAAAAAAAGAAATATGTTATTCATTATCATTCGTATATAGGATCTCATATTTGCTCCGAATCTGTAGAAGAGAAAATGATAGGCACATTATTAGACTGTTCCAGTATCATCATTACTATACTACTTACGACAACAAGCTCTTCAAGTTGATGGGTCTCGAACCTCTTGTTACGATTATTGTAGTTCTAGGTTTGTATGTAAGAGCTCTCGCAAATCTGAAACTTTATATTTAACGTGAAAAACTCGAGGCAACGATTCCATTATTTTAGTTTCAATAATATTGACATTGAACAAATGTTTGTCTAAACAAACGTTTCTCTTTCTATCTCTTAAGTTAAACATTTTAATATCAACTGTATAGTAGCCGATAAGATAAGCGATTATTGTTGAAAAACCAGTGTTTTTTTAATTCACATTCAATATGATCAAGTAGACTTATTTGCATGTAAAATATATAATAATAAAACTTCCAGTACTGCATATGTGCATGTATAAAGACAAAGAGGACACTTATATCATAAATCGACGTGTAATACAATAATAATTATTCAAATATGTTCAAAAGAGTACAGAAAGCTTTTTTTTTAGAGTTTTGCGAAAGATCAAAAAAGGGACAAAGGTCTAAAATGGAGAATCGTGAGTTACCACAATCATTTTACTAAGAAGAATAGATCCAAATGGTATCTGATAAATTTTTTAGTATAAATGTAAAAGATAAAATATACTTATCTTAAAATTCCACCATTTTTAAAAAACATTTTAATTATGTTTGTGACAATTGTTTCACCTTTCGGTACCGTCAGATAAGATTAAAGGAATTGATAGACATTGCTCAACTGGATGTAACCTGTAAGTTAATTCAGAGTCAATAGTTTTTATGTAGATATCTAAAGAGTCTCTTATCTTAAACCACTTTTTAGTTTTTTCTTTTAACCAAATAATTTTAGCTTTTTTTATTGCTTTTTCGGCTTGTGGTGTTTTTGTATGTCTTTTTAAATTTATGTATTTGGGAATAATATTCCCTTTATGGCACTGCATATTTAACCATATATTTTTAGAAAAAGAAGAATATTGCTTAATACTGATTGGTTGTCAGGTTTGTGACATGAAATTTATTTGCGTTTTTAAAAAAGATCTGTCTTGGAAAATGATATGTCTGATACCAAAACCTAAGTAGACCTGAATACATATTAAAACGCTTTGGAAGACTGGAAATTCAAGATACGTATTATTTATCTTTCCATATTTATTAAGATCAGTATTGTTGTTGGAATTAACTTTGGTTTTGGGTACCGACATGGAAGTATATACGCCAAGTACCAGTGATTTGGATATAGATATGACAAAAAAGTGCAGCACGTTTTTCATCTCTAAAGCGCCGTAAACACTTAGATATGGGATGTTTTTCTGTTGGGGAAAAGCCAAGGATAATAAATATGTATACAAAGACCTTAAAAGATGAGCTTTAACTAAAGACTTATACTATTGAATTTAAAATCTTACCTTCAGTAGGTAAAATGCAATAAAAACTATTTTATGAAGGTGGGTGACTCTAAACTGTTTTAATATTTGTAGGAATTGTAAAAGTATAAGAATTGCTAGTCCAAAATACTGCGAAGGACGACCTTCTAAAAGAAACCTTTGAGGAATAGTTTAAAAATAGTATACATACATAGGTTCCTTTTTAAAAACAAACTTCCTACTCTATATAAAGTAATGAACGAACTAAAACAGAACAATTTTGCCACAATTGTATCGTTCCACTTTACATGCAATTATGAAACAAATTAATTTTAAATAAGTTGAAATGCATTGCTATATTATTTCTCCTTTTTCTTATTTTAGAAAAAAACCAGAACAAAAAGGTGACTTTTTTAATAATAACAAGTGGAGATAATCACGAAGAAATGAACGATATTTTTGAAAAATAGTTTGTTAATTCTTAAATTAAATTACTAACAAATCTGTGACTGTAATTTACAGTGCCGCATACCACATCTTCCAAAAGAATTGACATGCAAGAATGGTTAAGATAAAAAAATATTGCATTTTAGATAGATATGGTAAGGTCAAAGCTGTTACAATTAATCAGACAAGAAAAACATAACTAATATATTATTGATGACATGGCAAAGAAATTTAGTAAAACTAACTCCATATCATTACGAACTTAATCCAATCGAGTTAATTTGGGCACAAATGAAAAGTAAAGTAGCAAAAAATTACAACTTTTAAGCTAAGAAACTCTAAAAAGCTCAATACAGGTTCTAAATAATGTCTCAACTGGTGACAGGGCAAAGTGTATTGAGCACATTCTCAAAGAAGATAATTGAAACCGTTATTTAACCTTTGATTATTTCTCTTGGTGGTGATAGCGACGTGATGATGATGATGATGATGATGATGATGAAAGTGAGTCAAAAAGTAAAGAAGACTAAAAGACAATGTCTTTATTATACCTACAATCAACAAGTCATAACTATTACATTCAAATAAATAATATATGTGATTCTGTTTTTATTTTGAAATGTCAATTTTTCGACTAAACTAAACTTTTAATTTTATAAAAAAAAAATTTGCTAATATCTAATTTATTGTTTGACAGATATAAAGAAAATGCACTACTCAATTCAAATTTATCAAATCAATTTTATAATAAGTCAGGATTGAAATGGTAACATTTGGCCACCTATTATTTATGCAAAAGATTCTATTCAAACACATACGTTTTTGTCAAAGGTAAATGTTTTTATTTATTTGTTTACCTTAGGAAAGAATAGGGCAGTCCAACAAAACAGCTGAACGACTTCAATATGGCCGCTGGAGGACCAACAAAGCAGTTTCTCGTATACTTCTGTATTATTTTATTGTTCCATTCAATTTGCTAGTATTTACTGTGCGTTTTGTATTTTTTAAACTGATTAATATATCTTTGTGCCTTACTTGATATATACATATATTTAAGTGTTTGTAAACAATGAGTGAATATATTATTAAATTACCAGCTGAAGATGCCGATGTTGCTGAGCGGTATAAACAAGAATTTAAATAACTTATTTAGTTTTGACAACAAATTACTATACCCAGCCATAGATGAAAGCTTTTATTAGTTTAAATGCATTTAAAAACTTTGATGCTGCATTCGTTAGTGGATGTGGGAATATTTCACACATGAATTAAAAAAAGGTAAAGCCAAAATTAATATGTAAATATATATTATTAAAGTTAACATAATCAACAGCATAAAAGTACAAAGTTGTTTTATCAAATAAAAAAGTATCTTACATTTTCGACAACAACAATTATTTCGTCGATTTATTAAAGCTCCATATTCGCTAACAAACCCAGCATCAAAGTATTTTTTTTTAACGTCGGCCTACTTCTGCGACCTGGGCTCATCACCGACGCCGGGAGCACGCTACCCCTACCTAACCGAAAATTTTGCCGAATCCTCAGATATTCCAACCCGAGGTAGGGATCTTTAACGAGCCCAACATCCATGGACTCGGGACCGACAGTTTAACGTCTCCTCCGAAAGACGGCATATCTCCACTATACCTCGTGCTCATTGGTATAGTGGTGCCTGCGAGCTGTGATAAGCTACTAGTCGCTGCAGGCTGTACGGGCATATTACGACGGTGTTCTCTGGTGGTCACCCATCCAACTACTAACCGCGTTGAACGCTGATTAACTATAGTTATCGCATCACAGGCGTATCCACTATCAAAGTATTAAACGCATTTAAATTCTTAAAAGTTTTCATCTGTTGCTTAGTACAATCACTAGCCTTTTGAAATCACACCTCCTAGATCTTTAAATAAATAGAGTTATAAACAATGAAACTTTCTACAAACATGTTCGATACAAGCCCAGCGTCGATACCAATACAGAAAATACTATCACGGGAAACGAGTGCCGAAGATGTGAGTTAGATACAACATCGCGGGAAGCGCTAAATTGATGCACCTACCAAAAACATGTTACGTTGATTCAAGACTAGAATGGAATGACTGAAGCTTCCAGCGCTGCTATTACAGTTTACCTGTCGCCACCTATTGGCATGGCACTTAAATACCAGCGCCGCTATTACAGATTTCAAAAGCGTCACTACAAATTTCTTGACTCTGAATGTGGAGGGAGACGGATAAAGTAACAGGACCTTAGACCATGTATAATTACTGGATAGCGTGTGATGTCACTCTTACATCGCTATCATTGTTATGAACATTCATAGAGTGAGAGGATACTAGAGAGATCTTAGAAAATTTATGGCCTAAGAGAGAGATGTATACACTTTATAAAACCGCGGTAATAACAATATTAACATTACTGATTCTTTCCACGTCTGTTGCCCTCTTTCTCTCCCTAGTTATGTTCATGACCGTTCTCTCTTGCCACTCTCGGTCGAGAGATTATATATGGTCTAAGAACAGGACTCTCGAGCAAAAAAATAATGCGTTTACAAGATAACTTACATTGTTTCGACTTATTTTATATGCATAGTAATTATTTATGACGCATAAATTAAGATGTACTGGAAAAATTATTTAAATAATATCTGAGTATTAATATCGTCTAACTAAAAATAAAAGAATTTGTAAATATATAATAATTGTTTCGAACAGATAAAGAATTATATGTGAATAGTTTGCTTTGTGTACGGTTTATATCATTATGTTCCTATCTATAATAGAAAAACATTTTCATAAGACACTTCCATCTTTTCATACAATCTTAATTGTACATTTTTGATACTATTATTTGTTTTGAAATTAAACAATCGAACCCAAGTTGGTGTCACAACCAAGAAGAAACAAAATTCAATTTCTTTTATTTCACAGTCACAAACACTGTTAATAACAGTCATTTTTAATGAAGTATTTATTTAAGCTTCTAAATTTATCAAACAAACTAAATTCAAGATAATTTATTTTGTGTTACAAAATAAAGAATAATATGAGTACTGCAGAGCAAGTAAAATATTTACAATGTCTGAAGCGACATCTATTATCTAAATCGCCAAAAAACATTTTTCTATTTAATATTAATTTCATAACTAAGTACCAGCTATTAATTTACATAAAAAGTAAACAAAAAACAATGTATTTTCCCAATTATAAATTTTATTGGCACTAGATACTTTAAAGGTTGTAGTTAAAGCTTTTTCTCTCTCCCTGAAGAGGTTTTTCGCTAACATTCTCATTTTCGAAATTTTGTCGTCAAAAATTGCTGTCGACGAATTCGTTGGTGTATTTACATTGCAATAGTTTTGATCACAACAGGAGACGCACATCTGAAAAAAAAATAATCAAAATATATAATATATAAAACAAAAATAACAACGATAGTAATTGTAAATTTTTGGGTATTAGGATAGCACAAAAATACGTTTTTACTTGATTAGCTATTTCCAATTACTATAGTATCAAGCAGGTACGCCTCAAAAGAGAAAAATGGAAATAAATAGCAACTTAAATAGAGGATCCGCAACAATTCACTAACAAAACCACCTCAAAGTTACGCGGTAATTAAGAGATGGTGTTTTAATAAAGGACTATCTTAGAACAAAAAAGTCAAGTTTGCGAATTTTCAAAAAAACTGAAAATACCAAACCAAGTCACATTACAAAATGTGAACTTCACAGCAAACGAGAAAGTTAAGTATCTCGGAGTTATGCTGGACCGAAAGCTACTATGGAGAGATAATATGCGAGTTTATTTTAAGCGAAGCAGAAAAAGTAATGAATATACTAAGTGCAGCAACAAAGGCTACATTTGGTAACGCAAATATAACCTTATATTTATATCGACCTTTCATAAGGTCAATATTGGATTACTGGTGTATATTTTATCAACAAGCTGCAATAACACATCTATAAAAATTAGATTGCTTAGTAAATAAATGTTTACGAGGAACAGGATGCACCTAATGTGCACGAACGAAGGTCACATATTCGGCCTCCTTTTTCCAAAATAAAAATAAAATGAATTATAACATTATTTATAGAATTAAATAGAATGAAATCTAAATAAATTTAAACACCAATCCGTAAATTTAAAACTTGAGATAGACCTAATAAAAGTCTAACTTCTGAACATATGCAGTACACATCTACTCCGACTAATAATTTTTGAACATCCCCCCGTATTTTCAATATTATGAATAAAATTATAAAATCAGTTTTTTGCATTCTTAGACGGCCAAGGCGAACCAATCACATGTATGTATTAAATTAAAAATGTATGACAAATCCAAAATAACACTCTGAAATTTATAATTGTCCTTTTCAGTAAATTTTTAAATTATTGGAAACTGCTGAATAATTAACAGCGGTGTAAGTCGGCGAATGATTTTTTTTTTTCAAATTGTGTCAATGGTCTGATATTGCAGATGTTAATTTTAAAATAGATACTCTCGTCTCGAGAATTAAAAAATTGTTTCCTTTCTCATGTAAACAGACACTTGTTCAAATAAAAAGAAAACACTATTGCGCTAATTTCCTTTGAAAAAATTATTACTATAAAAATTAAGAATTTCTCATATGCTTTCTCACGAACATTTAGAAAAATCACCCCTGTTAAATTCTCATTGGTTGGAGATAACTAATACTATACTAATTTTTCTCATTGGTTAGCGTAAAGGGATTCTCATTAATGTTATTGGTGGAAAATTGAAACTACTTTTAATTGGTACTAACCCTACCCTTTAGAGGTAGCTATAAAATAAATTGTTACAGTTCAGAATTTACAGTTTACAATTTAATTGTAAACAAAATGAAGTGTGTCAAATTTGCAGTACGCTCCAAAGGGAAGAAAAGTGTTAAAATCCAAAATCCAATTTGGTTTAACATAATATATCGACGGATTCAATAATATGTGTGTCCACTGATAAGCCAATGCCAATGCCTATTGGTTACAGAAGATTCAAAAATTCTTTAGAGAAAACAAACACTTCCACACCGCTTTATCACGCTGGTATACATTCTATTAAAATATTAAGTCATTTACAAAGAGTAAAGGGATGTGCTAATTTTGAAAGTGTTCATGAGCCTCTTTTGAACCCGAAGTATGAGGATATTTCAGATTCCGAGCAATTAGAAGATGTAGACAATGGAAATCAAAGTGTCCAAAAGGATGGTATTGACCAAGAAACAGAAGATGCAGACAATCAAAGTGATCAAGAGAATGATATGGGCCAGCAATCACATAATGACAGTCAAAGTGACCAAGAGAATGTAATGGGCCAGGAATCACAAAATGACAGTCAAACTGGTCAGGAAACTAGTGATGAAGAAATGTGTTTAAAATACAAAAAAGACGTTGAAACTTTCTTAATTTTGAATGAACAGTTTTATGCTGAAACTTTTCGTAAAAATAATAATATATAATAATATTTTATATAGTATTTACCTATTATTTTACCTATTGCTTAATTTCACTAGTTTTCAGAAAATCAAACAAATTTTGTTTTTTGTAAAACATTTATATCAATAACTTAAAAAGTTTTTTTAAGAATAATATTGTCCTATAATCCAAATTAGAACAAGTTAGTATAGTGCATAGAGAAAACTAAATAAAATTAAAATTAATTAGTGATATCAAGATTGTACAAGACTCTTAAACATGTTTCATTTAGAATTAAACTGATAAACTCACAAATGGATGAATAAAATAGTGTGATTTATTTTATTTATAACTATTCTATAAAATGCGCAATCATAACGATATGTTAAAAAAAGATTTATTAAAATCACAAATATTTATTTTTTATATAATTTTAGCTAGTTCCAAATAACACATTTACTAGCTAAATCATTTTAATGAATACTTATCAGGTAAAATTTTAAATTAAACTAACCTGTTTAATAATTCTGATAATTCCACATATACACATTTAAATAATATCTTTGAGAATCCACACACTTAAAATTGCAATTAACATAATAACCGTTTAACTTCTAACTAAATTAATAAAATATATTCTAATTCATTTAATTGAATATTAATATTGTAACGGTGTTTTATCATTATGCTAACTGATTAGTCACCAAAACGCGTTTATTTAAAAATGAATACAAAGCAGCGTTTGTTTCAGATACGCTATTAATAGCACACACAGTCTACATATTCGTATACCAAGTATGGACATATTATAACAGCGCCTAATAGCTATGCAACATGTTTCACCTTTAGTTAATTATTACTGATTATTTCAGGGCTAAGATATGCAAGTCACATTATTTGTTACATTGTATTAAATGGATTATAGTTAAAGTAGTATAGAAATCAACAGATAATACTATTATGCACTTCCATTTTATGAGCTTTGTTTTATATAATATTATTATAAACCCATAACATCATGGTCCATACACATTTTTAAACTTTAAGCAATTAATTGTTAAATATAACTTTAAAAGAGGTAGTAATTAATTTTGTAGATCTTAAAATATTTGACATTTAAAATTATTTATTAGTCAGAAATAATTTTATTGTCATAGAAAATATTTTTATATCTTTTTATACATTTTTTACTTTAGATGTCTTTTATTTTTTATTGAAAATTAGTAATTATATTATAGTCAACAAGTAACAAGTAACAGTGTACTTCACGGAGATGTTTTATATAACTTTTTTATTAATAGTATTACTATTTTATATTACAATGGAATAATTTCCAATAAACCAGGACATATAATTATTAGTTATTTACTTTTTTCTCTGAACCATAAAAATGATAAAAGAAAACAATAAAACAGTTTAATTAATATTTTTCAACTTTAAACACTATTACATACTATGCAATAATCTACTAAACCATAATGAAATTATTTATCAGCACAAATCGAACAACTAAAACACTCATCTGCTAAACTGGAGGCTGCACTAGTAAAATGCTCGCCAATATGATCCACTTCTATGTTAACATTTAAATTATTGATACCACTAAAAAACAATTGGTACACACTTTGAATTTATTAATCCTGTAATAACTTTGAGTTATACATAATGAATGGAACGCTATTTTGTTTAACCATGACAGACTGCGAACAGACTTTAATGAAAAAATATTTTTGTTCATCTCTGAGCCATCGAGTTCCAAAAATTCGCTATCGTCAAAATCTTGATCTTCAAAAACAAACGATGACTCACTCTCAGACATCTTTTTAATTCAACTTGTCTTAAAGACATGAATAAGCGTTTGGATCAAACTTGCTTAAATAAATTCAAATGACGAAATAAAAAATTAGAATGCATGAGAATGTTGTACGATACGGTTTCCCACGAAATATCCGGCCACCTGTTTCCGATCTGAAGGTTGATGACCACATGAGGCTATTTATAGAACATATGGTCATAGTTATTTTTAGAATATGTGGTCATAGTTATTTTTAGAACATGTGGTCATAGTTATTAATAGAATAGGTTCTCCCCACCAATTTTTATACACTATAAAAATTACATCACATGTGTTTTGATTTAGTAAACGCAACGATGAAGTGTAATAATTGCGGTAAAAATTTTGCAAAAGCGTTTTGTTTACGTCTTCAGCAGTTAGAAGTTTGTGAGACAACCTCAAACAAAGTTGCTTGTGATGAATGTGGAAAACAATTTTCCAGAAATAATAATTTGCAAAAACATAAGTGTGATTCTATTTTTCTACCTAAGAAAAGATTTCGAGTCATTGCTATTCATAATTTGTATGATGGTATTAGTAAGCTTACAACTGCATTTAAGAACCGTATTGCCACCTATTGTTTTGCTAGTGATAAAAACAAAAAGAACAATTACACTGATTTCTTAAACCAAATTAAACCAAAAGTTTTAAATCTTATAAGGGAATACCTGGAGCTTCACCATGCAGTTAAAGTAAACACAGAAGTTTTTGGAATATACATTAAACCAGACAAAGAGCTCTCGGACATCAAGTCGATGAACACTGCCAATAAATCATAACTCATTCAAGCAATTTGGTTCAGATTTATAATGATTTCAAAGATGAAATAATGAACCAACCTTCAGAATTCCAGGAGAAAGAATCCAACTGGAGTTTACAAGAAATAATATTTATGGATTTAAATATCAACAAATATTCCAGTATTTCGGCTTCTTCATACATCCGACTACCCCAAGCAATAACCAAAAGAGGAGCAGTCCTAAATATTAGAAATTTTGATAAATGTTTCGCACACAGTATAATGGCATAAATATTTAGAGCTGAAGGCAGCTTAGAGGATCCGGCATTATTTCCACCATACGATACTATACTGAATTTTGAAGATATAGAGTTTCCAGTAAAACTAAAGGACATTAGCATGGTTGTCATCGAAGGGTGAATTTCTTTCTGTAGTGGCTCAAACCAAAGAAAAGTAACTAACTTTTTCAAAGTTAATCTTAGTTGAAAAAGCGAAAAACCCCAAAGGCCATGATACGTTTATCCAAATAATATTTGTCGATTCGTCTCGATTTTTATCAAGTTCTTTGGAGCAATTTAGTAAAGCACTGGGTTCCGAACAATGTCATAAAATTAAAAAATATTTCCCAAACCAGCCAGAACCTAATTTAATAAGAAAAAAAGGTATTTTCCCTACTCTTACGTTACTTCATTTGATAAATTAAAAGAAGAACAGTTGCCATCTAAAGACAAATTTTTTGATAATCTAAAAAGTGAAGCTATTTCCGATGAAGAGTATGATCGAGCTAAAGAGGTTTGGTGTACTTTTAATTGCAAAACACTTAACGACTATGGATTACTCTACTTAAAAGTTGACTTGCTTTTGCTAGCAGATATTTTTGAGAACTTTAGAAAAGTTTGTTTCGATGCATATAAATTAGATCCGGCACAATACCTGACTGCACCATCTTTGAGCTGGGACGCTATGCTCAAATATACTCAAATTGAACTGGAGCTGTTGATCGATATCGAAATGCTGCATTTCTTCAAAAAAGGAATTAAAGGAATTCGTGGTGGAGTAACACAATGCAGTAAGAGAAAATCTGTGGCAAATAACAAGTTTCTTCCTAATTTTGATCCAACAAAACCCGAAACTTATATTATGTACCTGGATGCCACAAACATGTATGGTGCTGCAATGAGTAGATTTTTACCTACCGGAGGCTTGGCTAAGTAATGGAGAAATTCAATACTTTGATGTAAATTCTATCCCAGATTATTCTCCTAAAGGATATGTTTTAGAAGTGAATTTGGAATATCCATCAAACTTACACGATACTCACAACGATTTGCCCTTCTGTCCTGAAAATATGGCTCCTCTAGGCAGTAAATATTCCAAGCTTATTCCAAATTTCTACAACAAAACTAAATATATAATTCATTACCTGAACTTGAAACAATGTTTAAAATTTGGACTTAAATTGAAGAAAGTAATTGAATTTTCCCAATCGACATGGCTTAAAAAATATATAGATCTAAACACCAATTTTCGTAATCAAGCTAAAAATTAATTTGAGAAAGACCTCTTCAAGCTTCTTAACAACGCTATTTTCGGCTATGTCGAACGTTGAGAAAAGAAAAGTTATTCGCCTTTGCAGTAGATGGTTCAACAAAACAAATTCTCTTGGAGCCAGATAGCAAAACCCGAATTTAGAACCTGTTCTACGTTCAATGAAAATTTGGTTGTTGTTTATTTAAATACAATAAGAGTTGTATATAATAAGCCTTTATACATCGGATTTTCAATTCTTGATATTTCCAAACAATAATATATGAGTTTTTATATGGATTCATTAAGCCGCAATATGGAGACGACGCAAAAGTCCTGTATACAGATACAGATTCATTAATTTTAGAAATAGCTACTAAGAACTTCTATAACGACATGAAAGAAAACTTTCAGTACTTTGATACATCTAATTATGATGCAAATAATAAATACAGGGTACCCAAAAGTCTCTCAGTAGTTGGAAAAATGAAGGATGAATTCGCAGGTGTGCCAATCGAATCGTTTTATGGAACAGCTGCAAAGGCCTACTGTGTAAAATTAAGTAAGCCATACAACAACACCACCATCATTAAAAAAGCGAAAGGGATATCTAAACATGTAATAAAGAAACAAATGGAGCTAAATGATTATGCACAAGTTATTGAAAAAGGTGGAAATATTTTTAGAAAAATGTATATACTTGTTTCAAATTTGCACAACATTTATACAGAGATAAAGAACAAAGTAGCCCTATCTGCTAAAGATGACAAAAGGTACGTTGTACCTTCTGATGTTAACACTTTAGCATGGGGTCATCTACTAATCAATCCACAATCACATAATAGAACATTGGATGACATACTTGCTGGCATTGAAGAAAATGATAATTTATTTAATCCAATAGATTTTTATTGCGACATATATTTGTAATATAAAGCTATGTAATATAAATATTTATACTTATAATGGGTTTTGTGTTTTAAGTAAAACATACAATAATTTTTAAGGTTTTATTGATTACAATTTAAATAAATCATGAATTACGTAGTAGTTGAAGATTTCTTTTACATGTAGAACATTTTTCTTGCGATGGTGGAGGCCAGCAAATTTCAGTTGTCCATTCTGGTCTGTTGAAATAATAAAAGCAAGGTAATTTTATTCGAAGATGAAAATTTCGCTTGTATTCCTCTGGAAGTTTGTGCTACACATTCAGCAGTTCAATTGAGTTATTGATTTGAATTAAGTACTCTAAAGAAAAGTACATTAGCTCTTCTTGGGTAAAGTCACATAACTTTTTTTTACCACTCATATGATCATCCATCAACTTCCTTATGAAACATTTAGAGCAGTTATCCATTTTTTTGATATCTTACACAATAGTAAGAGTATTAGAAATGTAGGACACAACGTCGTTGCAAAGAGTAACTAATATATGGTCGGATCAACTTCTTTTATGGTATTTGTAATGGTGGGGTTTAGACTCAACCAATCAGTGCTCTCCATGACATTATTTTCCATTAATAAACGTAATTTATATGAAGTGCTCTTTTTCGGTATAGGAGAAGTTAACGTTGGGATGTTATTGGCCGTATAAGGGGTCATTCTTATCCAATTAGAAGGCCAACTATCATTCTTGATACCTTTTAGATCGAAACAAACAAAAAGATCTTTAGCTTCGTACGGATACTGAATATATAACACACCATTAAGTATAGCCGATAAAATAATGTAATGAGTTGGTAACATTTTGTAAAATGATAAAGAATTTGACGTTATTGCTATTAATACCTTTAAATAAAAACAAAGAAATTGAAGTAAACTTTTATTTTTTAATTAGTTTTACAAATCTTTCTTTATCCGTAAATACTCCTTTTTAGTTTTCTTCTAAACGAAGTTTTATTAATATATTTTCTTCCACATTTTCATTTTCTGAAACATCTGACATTTCCGGCGCATTAATTATTTATAGAATTGAACATTTGGATAGCAAATGTGGAGCCGGAAACATCTGACAATAGTTATTTATATGATTTATGAGAATGTTGTAACATTCTCACGATAACATCTTGCGACATATCCGGTTTCTTGTAATATCTTTTCTAAAGTGTAATATCAAAAAAAATACGGGTCATCACAATCGGGGGTTAAAATGCCCATCGACAAATCGGCGCTTTGACCCGTATACTTTTTTAATATCTGTTTTTTAAAACCACAAGACAACTGAAATTTAACTCACTCAACAGTTCTTCAGGTATAACAAACACACGAAACATTTTCTTATTACCGAATTTGTGATCAATTCCAATTGAGCCGCTGACACATATCGTCTCGTAAATTTTATTAGCAGCCAGTCGTTGAAGGTTTGGTGTACTATACTTAACTTCCAACTCACCAGTGTTTTCACAACAAATCTCAATGTCTATGGTTGGTGTTTTGTGATGCATCATGATGACCGACTAATGAAAATTTTTTAACGATATTTAAAGACCGCTAAAAAGGTATAGTAGGGAGATGGAGGTGGAAAAAAAAATTCTTACTGATTATTAGAATTCATTAAAATTAGAATATCCTTTTGAATTAAATATATTAGTTGTATTTGCAAGAACGTTATTTGGAAAATAAGCCTAAAGTCTGCGATAATAAAACAAGAATTTAAAAAATCAAATTTTTATTCAAGCATTATAAAATTATCTTATAAAGAATACACATTGAATAAAGCGCATATACAATTATCTTTTGTGTGATAAAAACATTTTGGAATTGACGGTTTTTTTGTTGAACTTTCTGGAAATTCATAAACTGGTGTAGTAGAGTATTTCTTAACATAACAGGCTTTCTCCAAACCTTTGACATAAACCATATCAGCTTTTTGAGTTAGAGATTGCAAAATATTTGTGAACTGATGTAGTGGTGTGAATCCCACATTCCAGTCTATACAATGATGATTCTTCATTAACTAAAGTTCTTGTCTGTATAAATCAGGAGATAGCATTTTCATTGGAAATGGTGGCTTGAAGACATAATGACTGATTCGATTATATCGAAAGCAGCGAGTTCTTTGACAATAAATTTATTGTTTTCGATTTTTGTGAATGGGTTATATGAAAATTCCTTTTCATGAAGAATTAGACAATATGCTGCTGTATCTGCACTAGCTGGATTTTTTGTATTAAATTCAATCCTTAATACAATACTGCCCACTTGGATTACTTTTTTTTGTCTTGAACAATGGACATGGGTTAGTGGAGCTGTCTTTAAACTTTTAATGATTAAAAATAGGTTGATTTGTTTTGAGATAATAATAGCTTTCTTGAAAATTTCCAAACATTTCATATAACGTAGCGAATTTGTTACTTGAAAAATCTAGAAACATGTCGTTATATGGAAATCTTTCAGAATTTAAAAGAAACTTTGATGTTTTCAAGATTAATGTGATTAAACTTGGACATATCTTGTGTAAACTTATTTTTCTTATCTATTTGAAATCCGATAATTACATGACGCGGTGTCTCAATTTTTGAACTTGTTTTGACGGCCCACGTATGTCTGGTTGAGGTATTTAATGAAGGATATTCGGTAATTTGCCACGATCGGAACATAATTGGGATATCTTCATTACTCTTTGCACTATTCGTCAGACTTAGTTATTGACTTAAATTAGGTTTTACCTGAGGTATATTCCAGTAAAGTTTACTTATTTCAATTTTTGATTTTTCTGTTTCAACCACACTTATAATAGCATCTTTAACAGTATTTGATCGAATTAATACTAACTCCTGTTTCATATTCATAATAATTTTTGTAAAATCTTCAAAATATCCAGATAATAATCGTAAAGGAAGGTATACGAGTAGTGAAGCAAAGTGTGTTCTAAATAATGCGAGAAACTGCCACCAGGGGCGCTGGTGTAGCGCTGTGGTGCGCATGCGCATATTAAAAAGTTCCAGAAACTGTCAGTAGATGGCGTTGGAGAGCGGCCATTTTTAGTCCAATTATGTCAAAGTTCCACAAACTGTCACTAGATGGCGTTGGAGACCGGCCATTTTTAGTCCAATTATGCCAAAGTTCCAGAAACTGTCACTAGGTGGCGTTGGTGGCGCCAAAGTTCCACAAACTGTCACTAGATGGCGTTGGAGAGCAGCCATTTTTAGTAAAATTATGCCAAAGTTCCAGAAACTGTCACTAGATGGCGTTGGTGGCGCCAAAGTTCCACAAACTGTCACTAGATGGCGTTGGAGAGCGGCCATTTTTAGTTCAATTATGCCAAAGTTCCAGAAACTGTCACCAGATGGCGTTGGTGTGACCAATGAACGTTGCCATAAGGGCATTAGCGCTTAACTTCGTTGTTATTGGTCCAATTGAATCGCGGAAAAAACATTCATTATCTAGAAGTGACGTACATGTCAAATTTAAAGAAAAGCATGCGCAATGAACTTTGCCATAAGGGCATTAGCGCTTAACTTCGTTGTTATTGGTCCAATTGAATCGCGGAAAAACAGGCATTATCTATAAGTGACGTAGATGTCAAATTTAAATAAAAGCATGCGCAATGAACGTTGCCGTAAGGGCACAAAGCGTTTATCTTCGTTGTTATTGGTCCAATTGAATCGCGGAAAAAACAGGCATTATCTATAAGTGACGTAGATGCTAATTTTACAAAAAAAATTGCTTGATCATGATTGGATAATTATGTCACGTGATCTATATCTAGAGGGGGTTATTATATAATATTTATTAATAACGCTTGGGAGATTAGTGCTTTAAGACATGCGTCAAGACGAACATATTTGGGAAAAAGTCATTAAATTTCAAGAAAGACTTAAGCAACTTCGTAAAGATATTAAACTGTACGAAGACAAAGAAAACGTTATAAAGCAGTTGGGAAATTTAAATTTGGACAATACAAGAATACCGAAACAAGTATGTTACCCGTTAAGACGAATTCAACCAACACCAGTTCCGATGACGGCGTCAAGGATGGACAATTAAATGGTGAAATTAACACTGCTGCTACCACCCACAACATCGATACCACCATCGAATCAGTAAGTACATCTTTTTTCTTTTTTTAATACTTTCATACTAAATTATTATTATTATTGTAGACACTTATGGATTTAGCATATAAAGAAAGTTTGAAGAAATTTGTAAGTGGTTTTCCGCACGTCAAGTTGGTTGAAATAGTAAATGGATTTATGATTAAAGATATTAATAAGAATAATTTTCTTTTTGTATGCTTTTAATTATTTTTTGTATTATATTCAATTTACATTTTATTAATAAAAACAGATATAATTTTTGTCAATAGTGTTTTTTAATTGTTATAATATTCCTCCGAAAATTGAGCTTACTTAAGTTAAGTAAATTTCAAAATCTAAACTTCAAAGTGTTAAATAAATATTTTAATAATACGCAAAATTCTATTACTCCAAATTCAGGATTTATTAAAATTCTTTTTTTCGAACTAAAAATTTTTTAAATACGGCCCTTCAAACTACATTTTCTGAAAAAATTTAAAAACATATACTTTCAATAATTTAAAATGTTTTAAAATTCTTTTTTTCAAACTAAAAATTTTTTAAATACGGCCCTACAATCTACATTTTCTGAAAAAATTTAAAAACATACTTTTAATAATTTAAAATAGAGATACTTTTAACTGCCATACCGGATGAAGCCTCCCCGATAAAAATTAGATAAGACTGATAACGGGTTAAATACAACCACATTTCCACGAAACGAATTTAGTTATCTTCCCACAGATAATGTTGTTGTTTTTCTCGAGTGCTATAAAAGCCGAAGCATATCAATCGACAATTCAGTCGTAAAAGTCGCTTCTCCAGTGCTGCTACCAGTTAGTATTCAGTGAGCTGTTTCCAGTTGTTTTTTTACATTGTGCTGCCAGTTAATGTTCAGTGAACAGTTTCCAGTTGGAGTTATTGTAAGTACATTTTGTTAATTTTTTAAAACTTTTTTTGTACCAGTGATCTACATTTTTTGCAGTAAATTTCAAAATCTAAACTTCAAAGTGTTAAATAAGTTAATTTTTTAAAAACTTTTTTTTGTAATTTTTATAACCGACAGTACAAATTTTTTGATTTTTTCAGTAATTTGTACCAGCGATGTTAATTTTTTTAAAACTTTTGTACCAGCGATCTACATTTTTTGCAGTAAATTTCAAAATCTGAACTTCAAAGTGTTAAATAATTAATTTTTTTAAAAACTTTTTTTGTAATTTTTATAACCGACAGTACAAATTTTTGATTTTTTTTTAGTAATTTGTACCAGCGATCAACATTTTTTTGCTGTTAAGCTTCAATCCATCTAAGACTTTTTTGCTGTCGTCATCTTTAAGCTTTTAAAGTAAGTGTTTTTTCGGAGGTTTTTGTCATGCTAGTATTCCATTTTTTTATTATTATTTTAGATGAGTTTTCTCGAAAAATTAAACGAATTTACTTCATCTACAGATACCGAAAACAAGCCCATAATTAAGCTAAAGGACCTGCAACCCAACACCCCAAATAAAATTCATCGGGTTCAGCTCGCCAAATCCAATTTTGTAGGGGAATCTATCCTAGTGGAATTGGAGGAGAACGTTACCTTTCTGCCTAAAAGGTCTACCGAAATTTACAAGAACCACATCGACGATCTAAACAAGTTTAATTTTTATTGGTCTGCACGAGATATCTAAGAGCTGTGCTCCGAGGACCCTATTTAAAATACTTAAAAATTAGGTGAGTCATGAATTTCGCACTCGTTTTTAAAAAAATTGAAGACCTACTTAAAACTAAGCACAATATTTCGGCATATTCCGATAAACATAAATGGTTAACACTAATTAGTACTCACCTTAGGAAATGTAATTTAGCGCCAAAATGGGGCAGTTGAAAAGGTTGCGGTGTATCATTAAATTAGCTTCTTCTCATGTAGTAGGGGAGGGCATTAGACGGGGGCGCGGTACTAAAGGGAGCGTTAAATGGGAAGACGTAAACGCGATTTTTAATAATCGAATTAGAACTGGGGTCATTATAAATTTAAAGCACAAAGAGATAAAAGATTTTTTGCAGGCCGCTTACAATTTATTCAAGTCAAAAATTTTACAAATTTTAAAAAATGATACACTGTCGTTTTTAAAAAATAATAGTGATGGTGGGGAAGTAATTGACATTAAATACTTTGGATCCCCAAATTTCGTTATTGATTTGGGGACGGATTTAGCGCAAGAGTATAAAAGTATCGTAGATTTTATTTTAAACAAACTTTCGGAATTTCAAGAAAAAGACTGTGGGTGGGCGTTGTCAAAAATAAATTTATTAAAAGTAGCTATTAACAAATTTGAAATTGGGAACGGTTCATCCTTCATTCTGCTGCCAAAAGAAATATTAGCGAAAAAGGCATGCATAAACGTCCAAAATGCGGACCTGGCGTGTTTTTACTGAGCCGTAACGAGTTTTTTGTTTCCCGCTAAAATAAACTCTCAATATACATCTAATTACCCTCACTATAGTAAAGTTTTGAATACAGACGGTTTAGAATTGCCTATAAAATTAATACAAATATCAAAATTTGAAAAGTTAAATGATATCTCCGTAAACGTTTACGCTTTAGAACTAAATCAAACTAATGAAAGGTCATTTTACGTAGTGGTACCTGCACGTTTAACTAAAAATAAACTATCGCGTCATGTAAATTTACTTTTAATTCAAGATGAATATTTTCCAAAATTAAACGACTACGAGGCTCCTCCCGTCAACAACGAGGACACTACTACCACCACCAACACCATTAAATATCATTATTGTTGGATTAAAAATATATCTAGGCTAGTTTCAAGTCAACTTAGCAAGAGTAAACCTAAAAAGTTTATTTGTGATAAGTGTTTAAATTATTTTAAAAGCGAAAAAAAACTAACGGACCACGAAATTTTGTGTATAAATAGCAACGATTGTAAAATTTCTTTCCCCCCATATGATAACGTTGAATTTAAAAATCATGTATACAAACAGAAATGTCCATTTGTCGTTTATGCCGATTTCGAGTCAATTTTAGAAAAGTGCGATCAAAAGATATCTCATACAACTACCAAGTATCAGCATCACAAAACATTTAGTGCAGGCTTCTACTTAAAATGCAGCTACGATAATCAGATTTCATACTACAATAGTTATAGAGGGGAAGATTGCATGGACTGGTTTGCGAATCAAATGTTAGATGTCGCAAAATTTATTGAATCAAAATTATTAAATATTGTTCCTATTCGTATGCCTACTCTCGCAAACTGTGTCTGCTGTCACATTTGTGATAATAAATTTAGAGAAAAAGACATTATCGTTAAAGACCACGATCATTTTACGGGATTATTTAGAGGGTTCGCACATCAATCGTGCAATCTGAACTTTAAAAAACTCTTTGTAGTGCCTATTGTGTTCCATAATCTTAGCGGATACGACAGCCACTTTATAATAAGAGATCTTGCTAAACGTGGACCCTTAAGTGTACTACCTGTGAACATGGAAAAATACATTTCTTTTAAGCAGTATAAACCAAAAACTAAAATTAAATTTCGATATATAGACTCCTTTAGATTTTTGGGTACCAGTCTCGATGAGTTGGTGTCTACACTAAAAATAGAGGAGTTGGTTACATTAAAAGGGGAATTTGGTAACTTGACTAATGAAATGTTCAAACTGTTGACGAGGAAAGGTGTTTTTCCATACGATTACATTGATTGTAATGATAAACTAAATGATACCACTAGTCTTCCAGCAATTGAGAGTTTTTACAACAAATTAAATGATTGTCATATTTCTACGGATGATTACACTCATGCGCAAAACGTTTGGCAATCTTTCCAAATTCAAAATTTAGGCGAATATGCAGATTTGTGTATTCGAACAGACATTCTCCTTCTTTGTGACGTTATGGAAAACTTTCGATCAACTGCTCTAGAAACTTACCAGCTAGATCCGGCATGGTACTATACTATGCCCCGATATACTTGGGACTGTATGCCCAAGTACACTAAATGTAAATTACAAATTTTAAAAGATGTCGACATATTGTTGTTTGTTGAGTCATCAATACGTGGAGGAATATCTGTTTGTTCAAATAGATATTCTGAAGCTAACAATAAATACATGCCCGAATTTGATTCTTCTAAACCGTCCAAGTACCTTATGTACTTTGACGTAAACAATTTATATGGGTGGGCAATGTCACAGTTCCTCCCCTATGGGGGGTTTGAATGGGAGCCCAATACAAACATCGACATTACTCAGATTCCCGACGATTCACCCGTCGGATATATTTTACAAGTAGATTTAGAGTATCCCGAAAGTTTACATGACGAACACAAGGATTTCCCATTTTGTCCAGAACACCGCAAACCTCCCGGTTCCAAATTGTCCAAATTAATGACCACCCTTTATCCAAAAAAAGAATACACTCTGCATTATCGTAATTTAAAACAAGCCCTCGAACAGGGCTTAAAATTAATCAAAATTCATAAAGTATTAAAATTTAAACAATCGGCTTGGCTAAAGTCCTATATCGAGCTGAATACTCGTTTAAGGACTGTGGCCACAAGTAATTTTAAAAAAAACCAATTCAAACTTGCTAATAATGCTGTCTTCGGTAAGACGATGGAAAACATCAGGCTTCATAGGGTAGTGAAATTACTTACTTCTTACGAGGGTCGTTATGGTGCAAAAAATTTGATAGCCAGCCCCCGATTTCATAATCGAAGAGTTTTTGACGACAAACTCATGGCTATCGAATTAAAAAAAGCTGAACTACTCTTCAACAAACCCCTGTATATCGGCATGGCTATCCTGGACATTTCTAAAACCTGTATGTATGACTTTCACTATAATTTCATGTTACCAACTATGGGGGTGGAAAATTTAAAATTTATGTACACGGACACCGATAGTTTTATCTATGAATTAAATTGTGATGACGTTTACAAAAGTCTTGTTGGAGATCATTTAGAAAAATTTGACACTTCCGATTACCCCTCAAATAACGTGTATACGATTCCTTTAGTTAACAAAAAAATACCGGGCCTAATGAAGGATGAATGTAACGGTAAAATCATGACACATTTTGTAGGCTTGCGCTCTAAAATGTATAGTTATAAAGTTCAAGGCGGTAAAGTTGTGAAAAAATTAAAGGGGGTTAAATTCAATGAAGTCAAAAATAAAATTACATTTGACGATTATCTAAATTGTTTGAAAAATATTACCAAAAAATATATTACTCAGCATACCATTCGGTCTTATTTATACGATGTTTACAGCATCAGTCAGACTAAAATTGGACTTAGCTCCTATGATGATAAACGCCAATTACTCCCCCAGTCACATGACACCCTTCCGTGGGGATATAAAAGTTAATTTTTCTTTTTGCCCTACCGTGGAGTTTAACAGGGAAAGTTTTTCAAAATTTTAATAAATTAAGATGTGATTACTGATTAGTGATAGCGATGATGTGCTATTAGAAATATTTACTGAATATGCAATATTGTGCTTGGTTTCGATATGATTTATATGAAAATAAACGAGTGCGATTTTCAGACTGAACTATGTGTCTAATGAATTATTTATAGTTTTTATGTATTAGTTATGTATGTTTGCTTACTGTATTATTTGTAGTTTTTTATGTATGTTTGCTTGGGTAATAAAAAAAATAAAATATAAAAAAAGAAGTGTTTTATTTAAATAAACTTGATACATTTTTTTAATTTGAACAGTGATTATATATATCATTAATAACATCATCTTTATAGTAATACATGTACTCTTCTAGAGCATTTTTTTCTAAACAATTTGGCATAACAGCACAAATTAAAATTAAAGTATTAAATCTACTAGTGACGTCACAAATACTATTGAAATTAATAGCAAAATAAGCTCGTGTAGAATCTATTAAATTACAGTAAAATGTATTATAGTTCAAGTCTTCTAGCAACGAAATGTAGTTCTTCACCAAATTGCAATTTGCTTCAAGGATGTCGGAAACATCATTCTCGTCCAGATAGAACTCGACTCCATGTTTGTTTACAAGTAGAAACTTGGTATCGTCATACACTAATTGAGTAACTTTACAAAAGTCTCCACAAGGGGAAACTATAGGATCGTATTCGTCAGGAGGTGATGATAGATTCTCGTGAAAAAACGTCATCGTATCTCTGACGCAGCAATTCAATAAAAGTAGTCCACTCAAATGTACCAAACGAAATTCTTCCGGTCGAAGTAAAGGTGTTAGTGTTATTGCAGGATTAAAGGTTCTGGTTGGACTTATTCCACACAAAAGTCCATAACTTCTCAGAGGAAAGTTCGTTTCCAGTAGATGGTATCGCTCCAATTTAGCAGCATACTCATATGAAATTAAAGCTTGGTCGATTTCCTCAACACAATCATTAAGCGTCACCACTGGAGAAGGTGTTGGCGACGGCGACGGCGACGACGATGATGATGACGAGTTACTTTCAAAAACAATTTCACAAGAACTATTAGTGGTTATAGTAGAAAAGTACTGTACTGAATGTTTAATAAGTAAACATAGAAATCATAAAAAACAACTCTTTGAATTTACGGAACAGGAACTCAAATATTTTCCGTTGAATTACTTACTGGAGAAAGCAAGTCCTCATGAGCTCTTATACTCATGGTATAAAATACCAAAAGAATATAGACAAGATTTCCATCTCTCTACTAAACTACCATGTTTTATTCACTATAATCGACCAGAATGGAGAACACATATTGATGGACCTCCAAGTTCCCAAGATAGATGTCACCTTTGTAAATTTGCTCTTCAGTGAGAGTAAAATACACCAAACGGGACTAATGAAATTTTTAAAATTAAAAAAGTTAAACTAACTAATCCCACTACATACATACTGGAAGAATAAAGAAGAAATTAGAGGTTGCTTCTACACAGAAGAATTACAAAAAAGCAAATATCCAGATGTTTACTTGATTGAAAAAATCCTGAAAACTAAGGGAAACAAAATTCTAGTTAAATGGTTAGGAATGAACTCTCAGTCTTGGATAAACAATAATTCTATTGTTTAAAATGTTTTTAAATAAAAGTATATATCTTAATAATGTGTTTTATTTTGTAAAGTATTATACATTTTATTTCTATGAGTTACATTTAAAACAGGATTAATAATTTTAGCCGCTTCTTCTATTCGACGTTTAAAACGTATTGGATTAAGATATCTTGATTCCCAATCACTTGTTTCAACATCTGATTCCCATATGTGAACTTGATTGTAATCTTTATTAAAAGTTACTTTCTTCATATCTTTTCTTTAAGAACATCGGGGTATTTGAATATAAGTTCTAGTAATAAACTATATGTAATCGGATTCGCTTGTTTTATAGGCTCCATTGTAGTAAGAGCTGTGTTGATGACATCTTCCTTGTTTTTAACCACCATTTGTAAAATTCTTAAGGAACCTACAAACTGTTGGCTTTTTAATACTTCAATGTTGTGCTTAATTAAGGGTAAGCATCTCCAGAGCTCGGAAAGGGAAATTGATCCTAACCAGACAGTAGCATGTCCAGTTAATAAGTTCAAAACAGTAATGTTTTCAAAATTTTCAAACTGTAACAAAAACCAGTTAAAATCTAGTGATTCCTTCTTTCCCGCTGTTATAAAATCTTCAATAGTTTCTTTGAAGGATAAAAACTCCTTCCACTCTTTTTCACTAAACACGATACAGTTTCCTTTATTTTCAGATATTTTCACACAAGATAAATAACTTTAACTCAGAAATTCTTTTTTAAAAATTATTATTTTCAAAATTATTATTTTCAAAATTAATCTTTTATTTAAAATTTCACAAAATATTTATTTAGTTGTTTCATGTACAAAGATTAGAACAAGAATGCATAAAAAATGAATTTACAAGATAAAGTGAAGAATGCAACGTCGGCTTTAACCTGAGCTGTTCTTAGTATTTTATGTAATGGTGAGCTTATTTCTTCATATAACTCCTCCCTCCTTAGGAGAAAACAATACCGATGAGGGGTTGTTTTCAAGTTGTACTCTTGGTGTTGTGGGATTTTCGTGTTTCTTGGATCTCTTCTTACAGGACCATATGCAAATGATGATTGTAATTATTACTATAGATGTTAGGCTTGGCATGTTCCATATTACAGGGTGGATCTCTTCTTCTTGTACTGGTTGGCTTGATTCTATTTCCTTTCTTAGTTCTTGAATCGATTTGAAGTCAATAGAATGTAATTTCAGAGGCAAATTTTTATTTTTTATTGGATTGGCCGTCGACTGGGTCCACTCTAATTTCGGTAATATCAGAGGATTTATACGAATTTTGTCTTCCGTGTTTTCGTATAGATTATTTTTTATTTCTACGCTGCATCCATTTGGGATTTTGAAAATTGTGTTGGTATTGATTACGATTATCCTTTTTCTTTCGCAATCTATACTGGCTTTAAGGGGATTCTCTGCTGGCAATACTAACAGTAATTGTGTGTTGATTTGTTCTATTATAGTATGATGCAAAACAGCGTTCTCTGCTTTACAAATTGGTTTTTCGGCTCGAATCAGAGGTATGATGCAAGTGTCGTTGGCAATCTCTTCACGTTGTTCGCACAGGTATGTATCTTCAAGTTTGGGACATGGGTTTTCTTGATATTGGTGGAGTGTCGTACTGAGTACAAGGAATTGGTTCGGTGGAATGAGAATGGAATTTTTGAAGGGTAAGGCAATTATTTGGTAGGTCAGGAAGTCGCTATCAATCAGAATAGGAATATGAATAGCAAATATTATTTTTGACAATTCGAATTTTACTTGGATTCCTGCTAATTCATAATAATTATATGGGTTCTTGAATTTAATGATTTTGTTATCGCCATGAATCGATTAAACATAATTCACTAAATCCATTAATTCTTTTAGCGGTATTATTGAAGTATGTAAGCTACCTAGATGTGCAAACATAATAGCGTTTTCTAAATTATCAACAAGGTTTATTAAGTTTTGGCAATTTAATATTATTTGATCGAGAGCATTCGGTAACCGTATATACATGAACATTTGGTCGGTGAAATTTTTTGACATATTGTAAATATCATTCAATCGTTTTTCTAACAATAGCTGATTTTGGTACAGGTTACTTATTGATTTGTTATAATGATCAATAAGCTGTATATTAAGAGAATATTGCAATTTCAATTGGTGTGTAATTGAATTTTGATTTTCGATTAAATTTTGAATTTGCGAATTATACTTAATTTCGTCATCATGATCTAAAGTTCCAAAAAGCCATTTACTTACAGTTCCAAACCCGTTAAATAATCCCCTTTTAGTTCTATTTGTATTTTTAACATTGTAAAAGGCAAGATTGTTTAGTTTTACTCTAGTCGTATTTAGAAAATATTTTGCATGTTCGAATAGATTATATACTAATTCTACGTCTTCAAATTTTGTGAAATTTAATGAGGTTTCTAACTTAATATAAAATTTTTCAGCATTTGCCAACTGGACGATTAATAAACTGGTGTCGACAAAATGTAGAAAAGTATGTTTAGTTTGTATTAATTTTGTTCTTCCTATTTCTAAGGGTAGTAAAGAAGAATCTAATTCTTGAATTTTTACATCGCTACTTTTGATTAGTGATAGAAGTGGAAGGGCCAGGATCAAGGATATTATTGTCCAAGTGATTATCATTCTGTAAAGAAATTCGAACATTAGTGAGAGGTTTTTTGACTTTTGATTTATGAATAGTGCGATTTTTTGACGTTAAAATCTTTTTTAATGAATCTTTCTTTACTAATGATTTTATAAAACGAGGTTTCGATTTATTTCTAATTGCTTCTCTATTTTTTATAAATATTTCCTGTCCTTCTTTATATTGTATAGGGTTTTCTCTAGTTTGGTTACGTTTTTCTGTGATTTTGGTTTTTTGTTTTAAGGTTTTATTGTAAATAGTTTCGTAATTTTCGTTCGTTCAAGTATTCGTTTATTATATGTTCATCTGTCAAGTCGAAGGGGTCGAGAGCTTTCGTATTACCTAGAATTATGTCGTAGGGTCGGTGTCCTGTAACACTATGAGTAGAGGAGTTATATCCGATAACAGCAAACTGTACAATCTGTTTTATATTCATGTTAGGATGCTGCATTTTTAAGACTCTGCAGTTTTCTAAAAGAGATAAATGAAATCTTTCAACTGGGCTATTGCTGTTTGAATTTTGAGGTGTTGTAAAATGTAATTTTATTTTATGCAATTTACAGAATTCCTTTAGTAATTCGCATTTAAACTCGGTTCCGCTATCGCAAATTATCGAATGTGGTACGCCAAAATGGGACACAAACATACTTAAACATTCTATAATTGTAGCCGAATTAAGAACAGGTTCTACAATGTAAGCCTGACCATATTTTGAAAATGAATCAAGTATCGTTAAAAATTTAGTTTTCATTATTTGGAAAACGTCTATATGAATAGTTTCGAAAGGTTTAGTAGGGGTGACAGTTAATGAAAATTTAACTTGTGGAGGATGTCTATCGTATTTTGCTTGATTACATATGTCGCAGAGGTTTATATACTTTGTAATGTCAGAATTCATGTCGGGCCAATAATACTTAGTTTTAAGGGCATTTTGGGTTTCATTAATACCTCGGTGACATGTCTTATTTTCATGATGGTACTTGATATAGTTTTCACGTTCTTCTACATCTTCTATATCTGTTACAAATTTTCTGGATATTACTAAGTTATAAGAATGATTTTTAAATGTATTTTGTAACGTTGTTATAAGTAGAGGCACGAGGTCAATTTTCGAGTTGGGAATTGAGATATGAATACAATATAGTTTTTTCGGATCTACAAAATCTTTGAAAAGGTTAATGATTTGTTTGTTGATTTGATTTTTATCGTCAGTTAGGTAGGCCGTAATGCGGGATTTATTTGTGAAATGTTTAGTAGTAGTTACGTGAAAACGTGTTCCTTGTTTAATTATAATTTGTCTGTTGTATGAATTCGTAATATTTTCGGTCAAGGGAATTTCTAAGATAGGGTTCTCAGCTGCCGAATGTATTGTTTCTATGTCGTCTTCTGAGGGAGTGTTACCTCGATTTACATCTTGTCTGGGAATCAGTTCTTCGTTATTGATGCCTAAATTTTCTCTTGCTTCCGCTCTGTCTACGTCAGTCAAAGTTACAGTTTTAATTAAATCTTCGAGTTCGTCGTTTGGTTCTACTGGTTCGATCAAATCTTCTAGGTATCTATTGGTGACTTGGTTAATGTCTCCAGGTTCACCCAGTAAAGAGTCAATGTCATCGTCTAGGTTGTCAAATAAATTTGCGTTTTGTTGGTTCCCTAATACATTAATTTCGACTCTACTAAGAGCGTCTGCGTTTCGGTTTAAAATACCTGGTTTATAATGAATTTCATAGTCGAATTCGGAGAGTAATAAACGCCATCTTATGAATTTTGAGTTTGGTTCTTTCATATTAAAAAGATATTTGAGAGGTTTATGATCAGAAATTATATTTGTTTTCCGTCCGAACAAATAACATCTGAAGGTTTTTAAAGCAAAAACTATTGCCAGTAATTCTTTTTCAATTGTGCTATAGTTTATTTCAGCAGAGTTTAAAGTTCGTGACGCATAAGCTATGGGTAAATCACTACCAATTTTACCTTGACTGAGGACCGCTCCAATAGCAAAGTTGGAAGCATCCGTAGTCACATTAAACGGTTTCGTAAAATCAGGATACTGGAGTACAGGAGAATTCGTTAGGATAGTTTTGCACATTTCAAAAGATTCTAAAAATTCCGAAGTATGTTCTATTTTCGCACCTTTTTTTAGACATTTCGTAAGTGGTTTGGTTAATTTTGCAAAATTTTTTATAAACCTTCTATAATAACCAACTAAACCTAGAAATGACTTGATTTCTTTGGTTGATTTAGGCAAGGGAAATTCTTTAATAGCTTGAATTTTCTTCGGATTCGGTTTTATGCCATTGGGTGTCACTACGTGTCCCAAAAACTCTACCTCTTTTCGTAAAAATTCACTTTTATCTAACTGAATTTTTAGTTTAGTTTCCCTGATACGTTTAAAAACTAATTTTAAATTTTGAATATGTTGTTCCAGAGAAGAACTAAATATAATAATATCGTCCATATATACTAAGCAAACTTTTCCTTGAAGGTATTTAAGGACATTGTCCATGACTCTTTGGAAAGTTGCCGGAGCATTCCGGAGACCAAACGGCATGCGCGTATATTCGTAATGGCCATTCTCTACTGAGAACGCCGTTTTTGGTATAGAGGATGGTTCCATCTCTATTTGATGGAATCCAGAAGCTAAGTCTAGTGTAGTGAAGTATTGGCACCTTCCTAATTTATCCAGAATGTCTGTGATATTCGGAATAGGGTACCGATCTTCGATCGTTTTTTCGTTCACTTTTCGATAATCAATGACGACTCTGACTTTCTTACGATTACTGGCATCGGGCTTCTTTTCAACGACCCATATGGGACTTGACCACGGGCTTTGACTATGCCTAATGATACCGTCATCTAGCATTTTAGAAATTTGTATCTGAACTTCGTCTTTGTATATAAATGGATAACGATATGACTTAACATAAACCGGTATTTCGTCCGTTGTTTTTATTTCATGTTTTACTTGATTGGTAAAGCTTAATTTTTCATTTTCTCTATAGAATATATCACTAAATTCATTACATAAGCTAAATATTTCTCCTTTTTCCTCCGAATTTAAATGATTTACCCGAATTAAATTCTCGATATCCTGATCTAAAGGCTTATGATTAAAATTTTCTAAAATATTTTCCATGTGAAAAAATTCGAAATTATTTTTGTGCCACTCTGTAATAGGAAATACTTTTATGGGTTGTGTTAACATAATTGTAATACGTTTATCAGTATTGTTTATTATTTCGGTCTTTGCGACGCCGTTATGTGATACAGTCAAAGTTTCTGGAAAGTAGAGTTCATTACATTTCATCTCTGGTACGATTATCTCACCATCCAGGTGACTGACCGGTATTTGTAATGCGACTACCTCGTAGGCGTCGACCGATATATTATAGTTTGCTCTATTTATTTTATATAAAATAGGAATTTCTGTCGTTTTATTTTTTAATACATTATTACTTAAATCTACAGAAAATTTTAAATTGCGTAATTCATTTAAACCTAATAATCCATCAAAGTGGTTGAGGAACTTAAATACTATGAAATTTAAAGTAACATTAGAATTAAATTCAGCGAAGGCGGGAATTTTAGCCTTATGTTGGGTGTGTTTTTTACCTATAGCAGTTATAATTAAAGTTGGGTCGTTGTAAATACTTTCTGGGAAATATTTTTCAATAGCTGGGCTTAACATACTGGACATGCTTCCTGTATCGATAAGAAGTTTTAAAGGCGGGTTTTGTATAGTAATATATGGCAGATCTGCTGAATATGAATTTGAGAAAATTTCGTTTATGTTTTGGGTTCCGGCAGGCCAGTCATCTTTAATATATTCATTATTATTGGAATTTGGGGCAGCTTGATTATCTTCAAAGTATGATTGATTATCCGACACGTGATTTTCAAGCTCGTAGTTGCCTGAATTAAGCGGATTTTCGAACGGATTTTCAAAATCCAAATTGTTAGTTTGATACAATTCTTCCGATACAAAATTAGGTTGATTATTTTGTCTGGGTTTGAATGCGTTTTGGTACGAAGTTGACATGGGTTGTGAAAATTGTTGATATTGTCTGGGTCTAAAAGTATTTCTAGACGTAGTCGACATAGGTTCTGGATTTCCGGAAGGTTTTTGACCTGTTGGGGCAAATACATTTTTAGGGGGTCCAAATACTTGTCTGTTTGTCGGATAATGTCGGTTTATTATACGAGGTTGTATCGGAATCGGTTGACTGGGAAATGTATTGGGATTTCTTTGAAAATTTATAGGAATTTGATTGTCTGGAGCCTGATTTCTCCGAGAAATATTATTAAAAGGATTTCTATTATTCTGGAAAGGGGGATTGATTGTTTGGAATTGTAACGGGAAAGTTTTGTCGAATATTATTAAAATTTTGATTACCATTTCTGTTTTTATTTAGGTTAAAATTAAGTTTTGCCTGGGTAGGCTCATAAAATTTTAGATTAGTTTGTGAGTATCGGAAGTTTTCTTCTTCGGTAATAAATGCAATGGCTTGTTCAATGTTAATTGGATTCTTAAGTCTAATAATAGTTTGTAAAGTGCCTGATAGATTTCTTAATAAAGTACGAAGGGTCATTTGATCATATTGTCTTCTATATGATTCTTTTAAAGCAAGTGGTAATTCTGTCTCTCTAGAATTATTTACTCTGCAAACCAAATGGCTTCTTAAAACTTGTAATCTTCTAGCAAAATCTATTGGTTGTTCATTTCTTTGTGGATGTGCCATTAAAAGATCTTGCTCAAGACATTCGAGAGATCGTCGATCTCCGAAACATTGTTGCAGAGCTCCCTTAATAGCATTCCACGAATCTAATTCATTTCGTGAACCGACCAGTAGATTTGCTTTGTCTATTAATTTTGACTGAATAACTTTAATAATATAATTTTGAATTGTTGGATCATTTACTGCCGCGTATGTATTTACTACAAAGTCGCAACTACTAATAAATTTAGTTAAATTACTTTCATCTCCATCGTAAGAAGGTATCATATCAATATGAAGCTTTAACAATGAAACATTTACAGGATTATTTTCCATTTCTCTTAGATTTACTACTCTATTAAAGTTTTCAACTAATTTTACTATATCTTCAGTACTCATATATAAGTACTTTTTCTAATAAGCTAAAAATCTATTATTATTTAAATATTTGCTTTCACTTTAACCTATTCTAAAAAATGCGTGTACGATATAAGTTTAGATATAAAAGGATATTTAAAGGAGTACCCAGCACTTACCTCGGGACTTCTTCTTCTTCCAGTGATTCTAGTTCAATAGACCTCTAGCCAGGAGTAGATTCCAAAAGGGAGGTTCTCGACGTCAAAGAGTTGAAACTCACGTAAATTTCGGAAAATCGGACTCGGTGCCGTGGCTTTTCGCGAAATTACTACGCCAAATCCTACTGACTGCGCCAGATAAATAACTTTAACTCAGAAATTCTTTTTTAAAAATTATTATTTTCAAAATTAATCTTTTATTTAAAATTTCACAAAATATTTATTTAGTTGTTTCATGTACAAAGATTAGAACAAGAATGCATAAAAAATGAATTTACAAGATAAAGTGAAGAATGCAACGTCGGCTTTAACCTGAGCCGTTCTTAGTATTTTATGTAATGGTGAGCTTATTTCTTCATATAACTCACACGGAGCAAAATTTAAATCATGCGACAGACTCACTGCAACATATTTCGTATTTGATTTATTCAGGTAAAACCTTTGTTCACCCAAATAGATATTTTTCACTTTTGATTCTTCTGTAAACTGCATGATGACTGACTGACTAACTTCGCCGGAGAAAGTCTTAAAATTTATTAGTAAGAAAAAAATGGGAGGGGATTCTATATTTCTTAACTCCATAGCACATTCAGTATGTTAGGCCTGACGGATGCCTGAATGGTATTTAGCTTTCCCATTTTATTGTACAACCACATTTAGCGGATTTTTCTATAAATAATCAAAGATTATAAAAATAAAAAAAGAATATTTCTTATCAACATTTTTCAATCCAGTTTATTTCAATTTTGACTATTTGTTTCATTTTCATTCAACAACCTTTTTTACTCATAAATTAAAAACCTTTTTTTGTTTTAATATGATTTATTAAGGATATCTAAACATTATTGAATAATTATTTTCACCGTAATTGGTACAGTTGCATTTTGTAAAGACTCCTTCTGACCACGGATTGTTGCAAAATGTTGTAAACTGATTCCCTGTTTTCATCAGATGATAAACTATTTTGCATGCGTAACCTTTTCTTCTGTGTTTGTCAAATGTATATATATAATTTAATATTCTGGGAACGTCATGTTGTAATAATGGATCGAAATCACATCTTGATAATAATGCGAACGCTGCAACTTCATCACCGATGTAGAGGATGTAACAAGATATTCTAGTTTCTTGACTCCATTGTTCAATTATAAGATCTTTTACAGGTAAACGTAATATTTTATTTACAGCTCTTTTACCTATGAGAAATTCAATTTTTTCCATCTCGATTGTTTAAGAACGAACGACTTGTGTTAATTGTACTCTTTGTTTTATTTCGTTACCACATATACAAATGGAAAGATATAAAAGTGGGTGGGGGTCTAATAATCACGGTATGTTCACGTGAAAAGGGGCTTTTTCGAGATGTTTTAAGAAATACTCTAAACAACTATTATAATAAACGCAAATATATTACTCGTTCTGTTATAGAACTTTTCGATAAAATACATGTTTCTAGGTTATCACTTCATTCGCGGTTTTGATAATTTCGTATTGTTTTTAAGTTTTTAAAATTCAACACGGCTACGCTCGTGGGCGAGTTCATTATTACAAGAGGGGGCGACACGTGTAACAGCGCGTCTGTGAAAGGTCTTATGCAATAATTTTATAAGTTGCACAAATTAGGTATTCATTTGCAGGACTGTCGTTAGATAATCCGGTTTTACAAAGGAGCATCTCACATAAAATGTTATTTACACTTTATTTAACTATATTACATTGGTAATAATAATTTGCAGTGTATCCCTAAAAATAGGTTAAACATTTGACGTTTACGTGACGTTTACGTAACGTAGAACGTGACGTGCGTGTCGTAAAACGTGTCGTGCGTGACGTAAAACGTGACGTGCGTGACGTAAAACGTGACGTGCGTGACCTAAAACGTGACATGCGTGTCGTAAAGCCTGACATGCGTGACGTAAAACGTGACGTGCGTGACGTAAAACGTGACATGCGTGTCGTAAAACGTGACGTGCGTGACGTAATACGTGATGTGCATGACGTAAAACGTGACGTGCGTGACGTAAAACGTGACATGCGCGACGTAAAACGTGACCTGCGTGACGTAAAACGTGACGTGCGTTACCTAAAACGTGACGTGCGTTACCTAAAACGTGACGTGCGTTACCTAAAACGTGACGTGCGTGACGTAAAACGTGACGTGCGTGACGTAAAACGAGACGTGCGTGACGTAAAACGTGACGTGCGTGACGTTTACTTGACGTGCGTGACGTAAAACGTGACGTGCGTGACGTAAAACGTGATGTGCGTGACGTAAAACGTGGCGTTCGTGACGTTTTTGATGTTTTACGTGGCGTTTACGTGACCTTTTTGACATCATCCTGTATGGTAATTAAAAGTCTCCCTCTCTCTCTTTTTAAAAAATTTATAAGAATAAATGCAAAATATATATACGTACACATTTCTTACATTTTCATTTATATTCAACATGTGTGTTGGTAAAGTACTTGTACTGCTTCTCTTAACAGCCCACGCAGATTCTGTGAACGTTACTCGAGAATATTTTGTATCATTTTTGGAACCGTTTGGCTACATTAATCAAAATGAAATCGTAGGTGATAGCCTTAAAATGTGTTAGCAAATTTTCAAGAAAAATATAATCTACCTGTGGATGTATTGTTGGTGAAAATTCATTTACAACGATATCAAGATGGAAAAATAAAACGAGTTTGCGATGGTATTTTCCTCAAGCCCGTTCGGAACATCTTTTAACAGCTCAAAAGGCTTTTGCAATATGGGAACGAGATTCCAATTTCAATTTTCAACTAGTTCAATTTAGAACACCGAAACCCGATATTACTATAACCATCGTACCCAAAAAACATGATTTTCGAGAAAGCTGCACAGGTCACCATCGATGTCCACAAAACTTTGATGGGCCTGGGAAAATATTGGCTCACGCACTTTTTGCTAGTGCTGATGGATGTATTGAAATTCAACATTATTGCAACATTACATGAGGATCGAAACCTTCTTTGAATACATTTATAAAGAAATTTTAGTAACAAAATACATATAGCAGATAACGTGAGGCACGATATTGTAAATGTCTTGTTAATTTCACCATTTAATTGTCCATCCTTGGTGTCGTAGGAACTGGTGTTGGTTGAATTCGTCTTAAGGGGTAACAACAACAACATAGTACTTTTTTCGATATTCTTGTATTGTCCAAATTTAAATTTCCCAACTGCTTTATAACGTTTTCTTTGTCTTCGTACAGTTTAATATCTTTACGAAGTTGCTTGAGTCTTTCCTCAAATTTAAGGACTTTTTCACAAATATGTTTGTCTTGACGCATGTCTTAAAGCACTAATCCCCCCAGCGTTATTAATAAATATTATATAATAACCCCCTCTAGATATAGATCACGTGACATAATTATCCAATCATGATCAAGCAATTTTTTTCGTAAAATTAGCATTTGCGTCACTTGTAGATAATGTCTGTTTTTTCCGCGATTCAATTGGACCAATAACAAGGAAGTTAAGCGCTTTGTGCCCTTATGGCAACGTTCGCTCGGTTGTTATCTCTAGATATAGATCACGTGACATAATTATCCAATCATAAGCAGGCAAGTTTTTTCGTGGTCACGCTTTCTCACATGACCTGCCATCACCATCAGCCAGATATAGAAAAAAACAAGAATCTTGACCTGAAACACGTCAGTGGGTTCAGTCGAATATAGAAAAGAAGAAGAATCATGGTCTGAAACATGTCAGCACTTCAGCCAGGGTTTAACCGACTGTAGAAAACAGAAGAATCCGTTATTTTCCATATCTTACGTTTCCATGACAACAAGGCGCTATTAAGTTAGTTAAATAAATTTTTTCGTAAATTAGACAGTTCTGTACAAAGTTTTTTTAAATTTTTTTCTAGAGCGCTCCATGCCCTGTTCATGTACGTCGTCACTTCTAGATGACGACTTCCATTTAATTGGACCAATAATAACGGTTAATACCCTTACGGTAACGTTCATTGCGCATGTTTTTCCACTTAAAAAAATATGTCTTGTTCATCTAAGTCTAAGTTTTTTCTTTAAAATTAACATCTACGTCACTTTTACGTGTTACCGACCTTTTCCGCGATTCAATTGGACCAATTACAACGGCTAATGCCCTTATGGCAACGTTCATTGGGCATGCTTTTCTTTAAATTTGACATCTACACCACTTTTACATGATACCTATCTTTTCCGCGATTCAATTGGGCCAATAATAACGAAGTTAAGCGCTTTGTGCTATTATGGCAACGTTCATTGCGCATGCTTTTCTTTAAATTTGACATCTACGCCACTTTTACATGATACCCATCTTTTTCGCGATTCAATTGGACCAATAACAAGGAAGTTAAGCGCTAATGCCCTTATGGCCACGTTCATTGCGCATGCTTTTCTTTAAATTTGACATCTACGTCACTCATAGATAATGCCTGTTTTTTCCGCGATTCAATTGGACCAATAATAACGAAGTTAAGCGCTTTGTGCCCTTATGGCAACGTTCATTGCGCATGATTTTCTTTAAATTTGACATCTACGTCACTTTTACATGATATCTGTCTTTTTCACCATTCAATTGGACCAATAACAAGGAAGTTAAGCGCTAATGCCCTTATGGCAACGTTCATTGCGCATGTTTTTCTTTAAATTTGACATCTACATCACTTATAGATAATGCCTGTTTTTTCCGCGATTCAATTGGACCAATAAGAAGGAAGTTAAGCGCTTTGTGCCTTTTCGGCAACGTTCATTGCGCCATCTAGTGACAGGTGACATGTGACAGGTGACATGTGACAGATGACACATGACAGGTGACATATGTCATATGTCAGATGACATATGACAGGTCATATGTCATATGTCATATGACATGTGACCGATGACATATGACATGTGACATATGACATGTGACATATGACATATGACATATGACATGTGACATATGACATATGACATATGACATGTGACATATGACATGTGACATATGACATGTGACATATGACATGTGACATATGACATGTGACATGTGACATATGACATGTGACATATGACATGTGACATATGACATGTGACATATGACATGTGACATATGACATGTGACATGTGACATATGACATGTGACATATGACATGTGACATATGACATGTGACATATGACATGTGACATATGACATGTGACATATGACATGTGACATATGACATGTGACATATGACATGTAACAGAAGACGCATGACAGGTGACATATGTCATATGACAGGTGACAGATGACATACGACAGGTGGCATGTGACCTATGACAGGTGGCAGGTGACATATGACAGGTGACATATGACAGGTGACATATGACAGATGACAGATGAGAGGTGACTTCTTCTTTTATTTTTTTGGCTGAACTTCCAACACGTTCAAGACCAGTATTCTTGGACTAAAAATGGCCGCCGCCGTCGCTCTCCAACGCCCTCTAGTGACAGTTTGTGGAACTTTGACATAATTGGACTAAAAATGGCCGCCTGGACTAAAAATGGCCGCTCTCGAAATTTGAATTTACCGCCGACGTGCGACACCAGCGCCACCAACGCTCCTGGTGGCAGTTTCTGGAACTACGGGTTAGAACATACTTTGCTTCACTACTAATAAAGAACAAAGCGTTTAATTATTTTTTTATTATATTCAATTTACTTGGTACATTTTATTCATAAAAAGATATAATTTTTGTCAATAGGGTTTTCAATTGTTCTTTTAACCCTACGTTTGGACAGGGTATGTTAAATAGATTCCAACTAAATTGTCCAGCTTCAACAACTTTTTTCGTATATTCACTATATTTGTAATATACGTTTAAGTTTTTGTTGAAAAAGTAAATGAAACCATCTATATATCTAAACGCTGATGTCAAGTCCATCGGTATACCTGGAAATTGATCGGTTATACGTCCACGACTAATTATTTCTCCAGAATCATTAATGTATTCTACATAGGAAGCGTTGTTATAGAAAACAAAAGTTCTACCACTATTTGTTTGAAATAACGCATTAACATAAACATCTGAGGGCACGGGTAAATAATAATCATTTTGAATATTTAAATTTGGAAATGAGGCTACCAAACGTTATTAAATCCCCCGCGGAATTTTGAAAAATGTGAGAAAATGAGGTCGAGGAAGTCTTAAGTTCATTGGGTAGATAATTACTTAACGGTTCGGGACTTGAAGGTATGAGCATACTATTTAAATCAAATTTCCACAAAGATGTATTAAATTGGACGTACAATCGATAATTAGGAAACGAGCTTTTGCAAGAAACATGAAATCAGGTGATTTAATATTACATAAATTTTTGTATTGAGGCGAAACAGTCATCGGTGTCTTAACAGAAGAAGAAGAAGAAGAAGAAGAAGAAGAAGAAGAAGAAGAAGAAGAAGAAGAAGAAATGTATTTTCGAGTGGTTGGAGGAAAAATTGTAGTCGTTGTCGTTGTCGTTGTCGTCGGCTTTCGTCGTGGTCCATACAAGAATTCTAATGCATTCTTATCATCTTCATCTAGAGGAGCTAACTTTTGCTGATACCATGGAAACATAATTGCAGACTCTACTCCACTATGTCCTAACCCATCAAAGTTATTTGGACATCGATGGTGACCTGTGCAGCTTTCTCGAAAATCATGTTTTTTGGGTACGACGGTTATAGTAATATCGGGTTTCGGTGTTGGAAATTGAACTAGTTGAAAATTGAAATTGGAATCTCGTTCCCATATTGCAAAAGCCTTTTGAGCTGTTAAAAGATGTTCCGAACCGGCTTGAGGAAAATACCATCGCAAACTCGTTTTATTTTTCCATCTTGATATCGTTGTAAATGAATTTTCACCAACAGTACTTCTAGGTCTAGATTATATTTTTCTTGAAAATTTGCTAACACATTTTTAAGGCTATCACCTACGATTTCATTTTGATTAATGTACCCAAACCGTTCCAAAAATGATACAAAATATTCTCGAGAAACGTTCAAAGAATTTGCGTGGGCTGTTAAGAGAAGCAGTACAAGTACTTTACCAACAGACATGTTGAATATAAATGAAAATGTAAGTAATGTGTACGTATATATATTTTGCATTTATTTTTTTAAATTTTTTAAAAAGAGAGAGACTTTTAATTACCATACAGGACGAAGACAAAAAGGTCACGTAAACGCCACGTAAAACATCAAAAATGTCACACACGTTAAGTTTTACGTCACGCACGTCAAGTAAACGTAACGAACGTTACGTTTTACGTCACGCACGTCACGTTTTACGTCACACACGTTACGTAAAACGTCTCGCACTTTAAGTAAACGTCACGCATGTCACGTTTTACGTGACGTAAACGTCAAATGTTTAACCTATTTTTAGGGATACACTGCAAATTATTATTACCAATGTAATATAGTTAAATAAAGTGTAAATAAAATTTTATGTGAGATGCTCCTTTGTAAAACCGGATTATCTAGCGACAGTTATGCAAATGGTTACCTAATTTGTGCAACTTATAAAATTATTGCATAAGACCTTTCACAGACGCGCTGTTACACGTGTCGCCCCCTCTTGTAATAATGAACTCGCCCACGAGCGTAGCCATGTTGAATTTTGAAAACTTAAAAACAATACGAAATTATCAAAACCGCGAATGAAGTGATAACCTAGAAACATGTATTTTATCGAAAAGTTCTATAACAGAACGAGTAATGTATTTGCATTTATTATAATAGTTGTTTAGAGTATTTCTTAAAACATCGCGAAAAAGCCCCTTTTCACGTGAACATACCGTGATTATTAGACCCCCACCCACTTTTTTATCTTTCCATTTGTATATGTGGTAACGAAATAAAACAGAGAGTACAATTAACACAAGTCGTTCGTTCTTAAACAATCGAGATGGAAAAAATTGAATTTCTCATTGGTAAAAGAGCTGTAAATAAAATATTACGTTTACCTGTAAAAGATCTTATAATTGAACAATGGAGTCAAGAAACTAGAATATCTTGTTACATCCTCTACATCGGTGATGAAGTTGCAGCGTTCGCATTATTATCAAGATGTGATTTCGATCCATTATTACAACATGACGTTCCCAGAATATTAAATTATATATATACATTTGACAAACACAGAAGAAAAGGTTACGCATGCAAAATAGTTCATCATCTGATGAAAACAGGGAATCAGTTTACAACATTTTGCAACAATCCGTGGTCAGAAGGAGTCTTTACAAAATGCAACTGTACCAATTACGGTGAAAATAATTATTCAATAATGTTTAGATATCCTTAATAAATCATATTAAAACAAAAAAAGGTGTTTTAATTTATGAGTAAAAGGTTGTTGAATGAAAATTAAACAAATATTCAAAATTGAAATAAACTGGATTGAAAAATGTTGATAAGAAATATTCTTTTTTATTTTTATAATCTTTGATTATTTATAGAAAAATCCGTTAAATGTGGTTGTACCATAAAATGGGAAAGCTAAATACCATTCAGGCATGCGTCTGGCCTAACACACTGAATGTGCTATGGAAGTAATTATGTGTTAAGAAATATAGAATCCCCACCCATTTTTTTCTTACTAATAAATATTAAGACTTTCTCCGGTGAAGTTAGTCAGTCAGTCATCATGCAGTTTACAGAAGAATCAAAAGTGAAAAATATCTATTTGGGTGAACAAAGGTTCTACCTGAATAAATCAAATACGAAATATGTCGCAGTGAGTCTGTCGTATGATTTAAATTTTGCTCCGTGTGTGAAAATATCTGGAAATAAAGGAAACTGTATCGTGTTTAGTGAAAAAGAGTGGAAGGAGTTTTTATCCTTCAAAGAAACTATTGAAGATTTTATAACAGCGGGAAAGAAGGAATCACTAGATTTTAATCGGTTTTTGTTGCAGTTTGAAAATTTTGAAAACATTACTGTTTTGAACGTATTAACTGGACATGCTACTGTCTGGTTAGGATCAATTTCCCTTTCCGAGCTCTGGAGATGCTTACCCTTAATTAAGCACAACATTGAAGTATTAAAAAGCCAACAGTTTGTAGGTTCCTTAAAAATTTTACAAATGGCGGTTAAAAACAAGGAAGATGTCATCAACACAGCTCTTATTACAATGGGGCCTATAAAACAAGCGAATCCGATTACATATAGTTTATTACTAGAACTTATATTCAAATACCCCGATGTTCTTAAAGAAAAGATATGAAGAAAGTAACTTTTAATGAAGATTACAATCAAGTTCACATATGGGAATCAGATGTTGAAACAAGTGATTGGGAATCAAGATATCTTAATCAACTACGTTTTAACCGTCGAATAGAAGAAGCTGCTAAAATTATTAATCATGTTTTGAATATAACTCATAGAAATAAAATGTATAATACTTTACAAAATAAAACACATTATTTAAAAACAATAGAATTTGTGTCTATCCAAGACTGATTTTGTATAGAATCTTATGGAAAATACGAAAAAATTTAGCAATTCAAGGGGCCTTTTTTGAATAACCTTCAAACTTATCGTTTTCCCTCATAGTGGGGGTATATAAATACAAGTGTGTGCGAACCTACATTTTATTGAGTCGTGTGCACCTGCAATTTAAATCAACCAACAACATGAGTAGTCAAGATAGTGGTTATAGTTCTTGTGAAATTGTTTTTGAAAGTGGCTCGGCATCGTCATCGTCGTCATCGTCGCCGTCGTCGCCAACACCTTCTTCACCTTCTGCAGTGTCGCTTAATGATTGTGTTGAGGAAATCGACCAAGCTTTAATTTCATACGAGTATGCTGCTAAATTGGAGCGATACCATCTACTGGAAACGAACTTTTCTCTACGAAGTTATGCACTTTTGTGTGGAATAAGTCCAACCAGAACCTTTAATCCTGCAATAACACTAACACCTTTACTTCGACCTGGAAGAATTTCGTTTGGTACATTTGAGTGGACTACTTTTATTGAATTGCTGCGTCAGAGATACGATGACTTTTTTCACGAGAATCTATCATCACCTCCTGACGAATACGATCCTGTAGTTATCCCTTGTGGAAACTTTTGCAAAGTCACTCAATTAGTGTATGACGATACCAAGTTTCTACTTGCAAACAAACATGGAGTCGAGTTCTATCTGGACGAAAATGATGTTTCCAACATCCTTGAAGCATTTTTTTTTTACACAAAGTTGGCTTAACGTTAACATATCTGAAGAAAAAACAAAAAAGAAAAATTAACTTTTATTACCCCCACGGAAGGGTATCATGTGACCGGGGCAGTAATTGACGTTTATCGTCATAGGGGCTAAGTCCAATTTTAGTCTGACTGATGCTGTAAACATCGTGTAAATAAGACCGAATGGTATGCTGAGTAATATATTTTTTGGTAATATTTTTCAAACAATTTAGATAATCGTCAAATGTAATTTTATTTTTGACTACATTGAATTTAACCCCCTTTGATTTTTTCACAACTTTACCGCCTTGAACTTTATAACTGTACATTTTCGAGCGCAAGCCTACAAAATGTGTCATTATTTTACCATTACATTCATCCTTCATTAGGCCCGGTATTTTTTTATTAACTAAAGGAATCGTATACGCGTTATTGGAGGGGTAATCTGAAGTGTCAAATTTTTCTAAATGATCTCCAACAAGACTTTTGTAAACGTAATCACAATTTAATTCATAAATAAAACTATCGGTGTCCGTGTACATTAATTTTAAATTTTCCACCCCCATAGTTGGTAACATGAAATTATAGTGAAAGTCATACATACATGTTTTAGAAATGTCCAGGATAGCCATGGCGATATACAGGGGTTTGTTGAAGAGTAGTTCAGCTTTTTTTAATTCGATAGCCATAAGTTTGTCGTCAAAAACTCTTCGATTATGAAATCGGGGGCTGGCTATCAAATTTTTTGCGCCGTAACGACCCTCGTAAGAAGTAAGTAATTTAACTACCCTGTGAAGCCTAATGTTTTCCATAGTCTTACCGAAGACAGCATTATTGGCAAGTTTAAATTGATTTTTCTTAAAATTACTTGTGGCCACAGTCCTTAAACGAGTATTCAGCTCGATATAGGACTTTAGCCAAGCCAATTGTTTAAATTTTAAATTTTATGAATTTTGCTTAATTTTAAGCCATGTTCGAGAGCTTGTTTCAAATTACGATAATGCAGAGTGTATTCTTTTTTTGGGTAAAGGGTGGTCATTAATTTGGACAATTTTGAACCGGGAGGTTTGCGGTGTTCGGGACAAAATGGGAAATCCTTGTGCTCGTCATGTAAACTTTCGGGATACTCTAAATCAACTTGTAAAATATATCCGACGGGTGAATCGTCGGGAATCTGAGTAATGTCGATGTTTGTATTGGGCTCCCATTCAAACCCCCCATAGGGGAGGAACTGTGACATTGCCCACCCATATAAATTGTTTACGTCAAAGTACATAAGGTACTTGGACGGTTTAGAAGAATCAAATTCGGGCATGTATTTATTGTTAGCTTCAGAATATCGAATTGAACAAACATATATTCCTCCACGTATTGATGACTCAACAAACAACATGTCGACATCTTTTAAAATTTGTAATTTACATTTAGTGTACTTGAGCATGCAATCCCAAGTATATCCGGGCATAGTATAGTACCATGCCGGATCTAGCTGGTAAGTTTCCAGAGCAGTTGATCGAAAGTTTTCCATAACGTCACAAAGAAGGAGAATGTCCGTTCGCATATACAAATCTGCATATTCGCCTAAATTTTGAATTTGGAAAGCTTGCCAAACGTTTTGCGCATGAGTGTAATCATCTGTAGAAATATGACAATCATTTAATTTGTTGTAAAAACTCTTAATTGCTGGAAGACTAGTGGTATCATTTAGCTTATCAATACTATCAATGTAATCGTATGGAAAAACACCTTTCCTCGTCAAAAGTTTGAACATTTCATTATTCAAGTTACCAAATTCCCCTTTTAATGTAACCAACTCCTCTATTTTCAGTGTAGATACCAACTCATCGAGACTGGTACCCAAAAATCTAAAGGAGTCTATATATCGAAATTTAATTTTAGTTTTTGGTTCATACTGCGTAAAAGAAATGTATTTTTCCATATTCACAGGTAGTACACTCAAAGGTCCACGTTTAGCAAGATCTCTAATAATAAAATGGCTGTCGTATCCGCTAAGATTATGGAACACAATAGGCACTACAAATAGTTTTTTAAAGTTCAGATTGCACGATTGATGTGCGAACCCTCTAAATAATCCCGTAAAATGATCATCTTTTTCTCTAAATTTATTGTCGCAAATGTGACAGCATACACCGTTTGCGAGAGTAGGCATACACATAGGAACAATATTTAATAATTTTGATTCAATAAATTTAGCGACATCTAACATTTGATTCGCAAACCAGTCCATGCAATCTTCCCCTCTATAACTATTGTAGTATGAAATCTGATTATCGTAGCTGCATTTTAAGTAGAAGCCTGCACTAAATGTTTTGTGATGCTCATACTTGGTGGTTGTATGAGATATCTTTTTATCGCACTTTTCTAAAATTGACTCGAAATCGGCATAAACGACAAATGGACATTTCTGTTTGTATACATGATTTTTAAATTCAACGTTATCATATGGGGGGAAAGAAATTTTACAATCGTTGCTATTTATACACAAAATTTCGTGGTCCGTTAGTTTTTTTTTCGCTTTTAAAATAATTTAAACACTTATCACAAATAAACTTTTTAGGTTTACTCTTGCTAAGTTGACTTGAAACTAGCCTAGATATATTTTTAATCCAACAATAATGGTATTTAATGGTGTTGGTGGTAGTAGTGTCCTCGTTGTTGACCGGAGGAGCCTCGTTAGTCGTTTAATTTTGGAAAATATTCATCTTGAATTAAAAGTAAATTTACATGAAGCGGTAGTTTATTTTTAGTTAAACGTGCAGGTACCACTACGTAAAATGACCTTTTATTAGTTTGATTTAGTTCTAAAGCGTAAACGTTTACGGAGATATCATTTAACTTTTCAAATTTTGATATTTGTGCTAATTTCATAAGCAATTCTAAACCATCTGTATTCAAAACTGTACTATAATGAGGGTAAGTATAAGTATATTGAGAGTTATTTTTAGCGGGAAACAAAAAACTCCTTACGGCCCAGTAAAAACACGCCAAGTCCGCATTTAGTAGTGAAGCAAAGTTCGTTCTGGATAACTTACAAAAACTGCCACCAGGGGCGCTGGTGTCGCTGGTGTCGCTGGTACATTCAAATTTCGAGAGCGGCCATTTTTAGTCCAATTATACCAAAGTTCCAGAAACTGTCACCAGATGGCGCAATGAACGTTGCCATAAGGGCACAAAGCGCTTAACTTCGTTGTTATTGGTCCAATTGAATCGCGGAAAAGACAGGCATTATCTATGAGTGGCGTAGATGTCAAATTTAAAGAAAAGCATGCGCAATGATGGTTGCCATAAGGGCACAAAGCGCTTAACTTCGTTATTATTGGTCCAATTGAATCGCAAAAACGATAGGTATCATGTAAAAGTGGCGTAGATGTCAAATTTAAAGAAAAGCATGCGCAATGAACGTGGCCATAAGGGCACAAAGCGCTTAACTTCCTTGTTATTGGTCCAATTCAATCACGGAAAAAAACAGGCATTATCTATAAGCGACGTAGATGCTAATTTTACGAAAAAAATTGCTTGATCATGATTGGATAATTATGTCACGTGATCTATATCTAGAGGGGGTTATTATATAATATTTATTAATAACGCGTGGGGGATTAGTGCTTTAAGACATGCGTCAAGATAAACATATTTGGGAAAAAGTTCTTAAATTTGAAGAAAGACTCAAGCAACTTCGAAAAGATATTAAACTGTACGAAGACAAAGAAAACGTTATAAAGCAGTTGGGAAATTTAAATTTGGACAATAGAAGAATACCGAAAAAAGTACTATGTTGTTGTCGTTACCCCTTAAGACGAATTCAACCAACACCAGTTCCTACGACACCAAGGATGGACAATTAAATGGCGAAATTAACAAGACATTTACAATATCGTGCCTCACGTTATCTGCCATATGTATTTTATTACTAAAATTTCTTTATAAATGTATTCAAAGAAGGTTTCGATCCTCATGTAATGTTGCAATAAACACCTAAGAAAAACATACAGGGTGTTTCATTAAAACTCAAAAATTTTTCATTTCATTTATTAAAACGCATTTCATTTATTAACAATAAAGAAATTATATTTTTTTAATTTAAACTTTTAACCACTTCACTTAGTGGACGGTGCTCCATAAGACAGTCGTGAATTATGATGCAGTAGGCTTTGCTGCCTGCTGGAAATCCAATATCCGTTTCGAGTTCGAGTCTCACGTCCACAGTTGAGGGCTCTGTTCTTGAACTCCTTGTAGGTGAGTATAGGATGTTTTTCGGCGGATGAGCCGTGCATATAGCTAGGGTAAAATTCCGCATAGTTATGGTAAGCCATGGCGTAGTCGTTTTTGGCAAAGTCCAACATGTTTCTTTCGTTGGGCCAATACTCTCCGTTCATTGACAGTCTAATGCTGGTTACATTGACATTATCGAAAGCCATTGGATCTTGTGCAGTATTGTTTCGTTTATTGGTTTGGAAGCATACAATAACAAATCTTGGGCGTTCAACGGCCATAGTAGTTTTAACAGCCCAAATTTCTCTTCGCGAACCGCTCGTAACTGCAGGCAACTCATTAAGTTCCCATTTTCGGAACGGTATCAGTATAGGTGTATCGCTTCTAATGGCCTCCATCAATTTTATTTTAATTTCATCATTGGGATATATATGTTTGATTTTCAAATCAATGGTTTCGATCTTAATTGTTGCAGAAGTGTTTGTTGTACCAGTAGAAGTAGTTTTTTCTTTAATCATAAGACAATCACTATCATCACGAGCGCGAACCAATCGAATTGTTTGCCTTCCACAAGTGATCATTGGGTAATCGTTGAATATGTTGAAAATATGCTTGAGCGGCATCAAAAAACTAAACGATTTTGTGGAAGCGTCCATAGGAGGGTTGGAAGTACCATTCCAACCAGCGATAGCCATGTGATTTGTATCTAATGCGCTGTAGTTGAGAAGAGCTCGTACAGCGCTCACTACTCCAGGATCACGAACCGTTTCAATCTCTCTTGCACTCTCGCTGTACGTGCATGAGTCAAAGAGAAAGGCACAAAAGTTGGGTACCAGAGAAACATCTCCTCCTCCTGTTACCTCCAATTTTCCCTTGATTTCGAGCAATGACTCGTTCATGGCAAAAAATGAATCCACTTGATTGACAACAAATTCCACCACATCATTGTTGTTGAAGGATTTGATGAACGGTGAGCACGTTCGATATTCCATCCTTCTAATAGACTCATCATAACGGGGTTGTTGGTAGAGGTTAAAACTCGGATCAATGCTTTCAGTACGTGAACGTTTACCGTAGTCCCCCATTTGTACGTTTTGACGATTTACCATATTTTTTTATGGTTAATCCAAGCGATTGAAGAAACAATTTATTTGCAGGCGTTAGCTCTCGTTGACTCGGAGGAGGTCTAGCAGCGAATGGTGTTATTGAACTGACCGCGTTGTTCTTATAATCTATCACCAAACCCATTTATTATCGTCTTACTAACTCTAGATGAAGGACACTTTGTTCTCCTCGAAAATTTATGGGCTTAAAGTTTTGGTCTACTGCCAGCACTGTGATGTTGCTAATTTCCCCGGTATTCGTAACAGGTAGATATATTGGGTTATTAGGTCTTTCCACAATTGCGTAGCCGGCGTCAACTGTAATCGGAAATTCAAAGATGGTGTGGACAGGCCTGTTTCCGTAGAAGGCACCTTCGGTAATGTTGGACTCAAAGCGAATGTTTGATACTTTTATAATGTTGACGGGGAGATCTGAAGAGTGTACAACACCGGGGGCCAGTACCTTGTTGGAAAATCCCAAAATCTGCCCAAGACTATTGGGGTGATTCTCAAAAGTAATTGCGTGACGTTTGCTGTATATTTCACACTTGAGGGTGTTGTTGTTTGGCTTCAACGAAAATAGTGTATCACCCGTATTTGGAGCAATAGAATTTTGAATTAGCTTCTCAATGTCAGTTATTTCGTAGCAACCGGTAGGAATCGCGACTTCTCTCAACTTTCCTCTATCGTTGTTTTCGTAGTAGAAAAATTTCTCACCGTCAATATTGGGTATCGAGTTGTATGAGTGGAAGCCAAGTACTGCTAGGAAATATCTTTTTTCAGAATCGAGCACAATTGGGGTCGGAGGCGTGAACGAAAACACGTGAGTGTGACTCGTTAGCGTCAAAAGCAAAGACATGACTAATGCATATCAATGGGAGGTAGTACTTAAATAAAAAAAAACTGCTTCAAAAAAATAAATTTATTTATAAGTAATTCCACAAAATAAACATGTTGGTATCTCATTACCGCAAACATCACTCCATCGATGAAAATCATAATTTTGACATGGTAAAAATTGTGTTAGTTCTTGTTGGTATTTCTGGGGAATTTCTCGCCAAACCTCGTAGGTAATGTTCTTCATCAAGAGTTTAATGATGTCTCTCATTTCATTAAACTCCCGATGTTGCTCCATCATATAGGAATTGTAGACAGAGGTGTCCGCAGTTGATTTGTTGATAGTTTTGATATTGGTCGTTGTTGTAATAGATCCGAACATTCTTCCCCACATAGTTCACGAGTTTATTCGGCGGCTTCAAGTCGCCAACTGAATCGAAATATTCAACAACATTGTTTATCTTTCTATAAGCTACCCAATGTGTGCCCGGATTATTAGAGTCATCCAAATTTATGACGGCACATTCGCGTTGCCAGGGCTGCTGCTGATGTGGTAGAGAGTCGCGCATGAAAACCCCTCTAAAATGAGGAATTTTTAAACGTTTGACATATCGCAAAAGGTCCACATCATATAGCGATCTATTGGGTAGCTTTATTGGCAGTTTTTTTGTTTCTTCATGTACAATCCAAAGCCTCCGCGAGCGTTCTTTTTCATATACAAGCCGGATCCTTTTGCCCCAATAACTTCCATAGCTTTATTGTGACGTTGATCTTCTTCCAGTTTCTTTTGCGCATTCTTAGCATCGATTGCGGTTTTAGCTATTCCTGCTGCCCCGCCACTGAGGGCTCCAAGTGCCGAAAGGCCCGCAAACAGGTGAATCAATGGTAGAAATCCTCCAGATTTTTTTCCTTCAAAAGGTATTGTCCTGGGTAGTCGAATTTGCTTTTTACCACCTGCTTTCCTTACGGCGATTTTCGCGGCTCTCAAAGCTTGCGAGGCGGCCTTCTGTAGGGTTGTGGAAGGACTTTTTTTCATAGCCTTTTTAACCTTGCTGATTACGTGATTTCTAAAGGAACTCTTCGTCTTCTTCTGTCCCACCCCCATTCCAAGTTTACGTTTGATCTTCATGCCACCGGTCACCGCCAAAGCAGCTGCTCTTTCTTCAAGCGTTGCGTCCTTTGATTTGACACGTGTCCAAGCTTTGTTTTCGAGTATTTGATCTGCCTTATGTCGATCGTTCAAGGACTTGTGTTGAGCGTATGCAATGTCGTGCTCCTTACAGGCAACGTCTAAGGGATGAATGCCCGAATCACCGCATGCTAAGCGTTTTTGTAGCTTTGTGCCCGGACCACAGTATTGATAGGTCGGAATGTGGAGCTCAAAGGGCAAATTGTTTATGAGCGAATTTAAGACACCTTTACCTAAGTAAAGACTCATTTGAACTGATGACATATCATCACGTGATATATTTATATACATATACATACACGTAAACGTCTCGCACGTCACGTTTTACGTCACGCACGTCACGTTTTACGTCACGCACGTTACGTTTTACGTCACGCACATCACGTTTTACGTCACGCACGTCACGTTTTACGTCACGCACGTCACGTTTTACGTCACGCACGTCACGTTTTACGTCACGCACGTCACGTTTTACGTCACGCACGTCACGTTTTACGTCACGCACTTCACGTTTTACGTCACGCACGTCACGTCTTACGTCCTCGCACGTTACGTTTTACGTCACGCACGTCACGTTTTACGTCACGCACGTCACGTTTTACGTCACGCACGTCACGTTTTACGTCACGCACGTCACGTTTTGCGCCACGCACGTCACGTTTTTATATATTTATACACAACGACTTGACTAAAAATGCCATACAATGAAGGTCATTCAACAGAAACAAACGCTTCCGATTGAAAACTTGGACTATACCTCCAAGCATGAGAAAAGTAAACATGGCGAGTTATTACCAAACTCGTTTCGTGCAATCATATGTGGACCGAGTGGGTGTGGTAAAACAAACGTAATGCTGTCATTACTGTTCCATCCGAATGGCGCGAAATTTAAAAACGTTTACGTTTACTCCAAATCTTTGTATCAACCAAAATACGAGTTGCTTCAAGAGGTGCTAAATAAGACGAAAGGAGTAGGCTATTTCCCGTTCAAAGATAATGAGGAAATAATAAGTCCCGCTGAAGCTAAATCAAATTCCATATTCATATTTGACGATGTGGCTTGCGATGGGCAACAAAAAATTCGGGAATATTACTCAATGGGCCGTCATAAGGATATTGATTCTGCTTATCTATGCCAAACGTACTCAAAAATACCCAAACAACTGATTCGAGACAATTGTAATTTAATTGTACTCTTCAAGCAGGATGAAGTAAACTTGAGGCACGTATTCGACGAGCACGTGTCACCTGACATGAGTTTTGACCGCTTTAAAAAACTCTGTTCTGAATGTTGGAGTGATCAATATGGTTCTATTGTTGTTGTAAAAGATTTTGCTCTCAACGACGGAAGGTATCGCAAAGGATTCGACTTGTATATAAAAATGTAATTCCATGTGGTGTATGATTAATATGCAGCAGGAGTATATAAAAATGTAATTCCATGTGGTGTATGATTAATATGCAGCAGGATGTTCGTAAACGTAAAGTTCTACAACTCTCACGTGATATACGTCGAAAATATCTAGCTCTCAAGTTGGGTAGATCTGAGCAGGATCGGACATTAAATACATTATTTAAACCACTGATAAAACCTCTAAAAGAAATTGTTACAACTTCTCATGAATCTGCGCAAGTTTTAAAAAATATAAAGAAAGAAGAAGAAGAATCCAAAGAGGAAGAACCCGAAGTAGAAGAACCATTAAAAACAGAGGATACAAGCCATCCCACTAATTTTATTCCGATGGAAGATGTAGCTCAGACTGGGGGTGATGATGATGATGAGAGTGTATATTCCTACGCTTCAGAGCCAAGCCCAGAACATATTTCGGATGAGGTCTTCAGAGAGTATCTGGAGCAATATCCCGAAATATCACATAAGTATATGCTTGATTACTGGAATAAGAGGCCAAATATAGACCTAGTTTACGGTCCAGTTTACGATTTAACTCACTCTAAATGGCTTCTCGGAGGGAAAAATATCGATTTTGATCGGAATACTGGAGCTATTATAACGGAGGGGGAACATGTTAAAGGGACACCTGGTCTCTACCAACTGATATTTTATGATGAGCCTGAAGATTATACCGATGATGATAAATTGGCATACAAGACGATTTTAAATTTAACTAACGCTCACAGAAACACAGCTGGACGTCTAAAAGGTACATCGAGATCAAAATATCTATATATTATTAAACCTATGTTTCCTCCTCCTCCTCCATCGAGAAAGCCATCGAAATCGACTAGCAATAGAACAATCATTAAGGGTCTCGATAATTTATGGCAAATGGACTTGGCTGAAATGCGACCCTATGCACACCAAAATAAAGGTTACAAAATGATTATGGTTGTTATTGATTGTTTCTCAAAGTACGTGTGGACGGTGCCTCTAAAGACAAAGACTGGAGTTGAAATTACCAAAGCTTTCTCCAACATATTAAAACACAGCCGACGACGACATCCTAAAAATCTTCAAACCGATCAAGGTACAGAATTTTTCAATGCAGATTTCCAAAAATTAATGACACAATGCAACATTAATCATTACAATACGTTTAGCGTTAAAAAGGCTGCGATGGCTGAGAGATGTATTAGAACTTTAAAGACAAAACTATACAAGTACTTTAGTTTGCAAGGCACCTACCGATGGATCGACATTTTACCGAAAATTGTGGAAGAGTACAATAACACGAAACATTCGAAAATACGATGTAAGCCTTCGGAGGTCAACAAGTCAAACGAGAAGGAAATTTCTCGAAAATTTTACTCACATTTGAAGATTGCTGGACCACGCAAACTTAACGTTGGCGACATTGTGCGCTTAAGCAAAGCCAAGCATATTTTTCAAAAGGGATACACCCCTAATTGGAGTACTGAGCTCTTTAAAATTACTAAAGTCAAAATAACCAATCCCGTGACTTATCTGCTTGAAGACATGTTGGTTACACCAATCAACGGGGCTTTCTACGAGGAGGAATTGCAAAAGACGAAAGCACCCGATGTCTACCTCGTAGAAAAGGTGCTTAGAAGAAAGGGGAAGAAGGTATACGTGAAATGGTTGGGTCTTGATAACAAGCATAACAGTTGGATTGAAAACACTGATTTTGTATAGAATCTTATGGAAAAAACGAACAAATTTAGCAATTCGAGGGGCCTTTTTTTGAATAACTTTCAAACTTATCGTTTCCCCCTCATAGTGGGGGTATATAAATACAAGTGTGTGCGAACATACATTTTATTCAGTCGTGTGCACCTGCAATTTAATCAATCGACAACATGAGTAGTCAACATAGTGGTTATAGTGCTTGTGAAATTGTTTTTGAAAGTGGCTCGGCATCGTCATCGTCGTCGCCGTCACCGTCGCCAACACCTTCTCCAGTGGTGACGCTTAATGATTGTGTTGAGGAAATAGACCAAGCTTTAATTTCATATGAGTATGCTGCTAAATTGGAGCGATACCATCTACTGGAAACGAACTTTTCCCTGAGAAGTTATGCACTTTTGTGTGGAATAAGTCCAGTCAGAACCTTTAATCCCGCAATAACACTAACACCTTTACTTCGACCTGGAAGAATTTCGTTTGGTACATTTGAGTGGACTACTTTTATTGAATTGCTGCGTCAGAGATACGATGACTTTTTTCACGAGAATCTATCATCACCTCCTGACGAATACGATCCTGTAGTTTTCCCTTGTGGAGACTTTTGTAAAGTCACTCAATTAGTGTATGACGATACCAAGTTTCTACTTGTAAACAAACATGGAGTCGAGTTCTACCTGGACGAGAATGATGTTTCCGACATCCTTGAAGCAAATTGCAATTTGGTGAAGAACTACATTTCGTTGCTAGAAGACTTGGACTTTAATGCATTTTACTGTAATTTAATAGATTCTACACGAGCTTATTTGGCTATTAATTTCAATAGTATTTGTGACGTCACTAGTAGATTTAATACTTTAATTTTAATTTGTGCTGTTATGCCAAATTGTTTAGAAAAAAATGCTCTACAAGAGTACATGTATTACTATAAAGATGATGTTATTAATGATATATATAATCACTGTTTAAATTAAAAAAATGTATCAAGTTTTTTTTTAAATAAAACACTTTTATATATTTTATTTTTTATTACCCAAGCAAATAATACAGTAACTAAACATACATAAATAAAAAAACTACATATAATACGGTAAGCAAATATACATAACTAATACATTAGGCACATAGTTCAGTCTGAAAATCGCACTCGTTTATTTTTTTCATGTAACTCGTTATAACAATCATATTTTTCTTTCAATTCAAATAGTGTATGATCGAAAGAATTTTGACACCATGAAATTCTACTTTGGTACAATAAATGCAATTCAGGTGCTGAGTAGCTTTCATGATAGCTATCAGTGGAAAAAGTTATTTTGTTATTATAACGTTCTAACATTGCTTCTTGAATCCCTTTAAAACAAATTTTACAAACAAAAAGATTCAAGTTTTCTATTTTGAAATATCGAAACCAAGCACAATAGTAATCATTTTCAGTAAATATTTCTAAATCGGGGCAAGCTAATAAAGCGTTGCGAAGTTCTATGCTCATATCGTTATACTCAAATTCTAATAACACGTCATCACTATCATAATCAGCCTCACATCTTAATTTTTTCCACTTGTATTTATTAAAATTTTGAATAACTTTCTCTGTTAAACTCCACGGTAGAGGTGATTGATAAATGAATCTAATGGTATTGGGAATATTTTCGTAAATTTTTTTTTTTCAAAGTTGGCTTAACGTTAACATATCTGAAAAAACAAAAAAGAAAAATTAACTTTTATATCCCCACGGAAGGGTGTCATGTGACTGGGGAAGTAATTGACGCTTATCATCATAGGGGCTAAGTCCAATTTTAGTCTGACTGATGCTATAAACATCGTGTAAATAAGACCGAATGGTATGCTGAGTAATATATTTTTTAGTATAATTTTGTAAACAATTTAGATAATCATCAAAAGTTATTTTATTTTTGACTACATTGAATTTAACCCCCTTTGATTTTTTCACAACTTTACCACCTTGAACTTTATAAGTGTACATTTTCGAGCGCAAGCCTACAAAATGTGTCATAATTTTACCATTACATTCATCCTTCATTAGGCCGGGTATTTTTTTGTTAACTAAAGGAATCGTATAGGCGTTATTGGAGGGGTAATCGCAAGTGTCAAATTTTTCTAAATGATCTCCAACAAGGCTTTTGTAAACGTCATCACAATTTAATTCATAAATAAAACTATCGGTATCCGTATACATTAATTTTAAATTTTCCACCCCATAGTTGGTAACATGAAATTATAGTGAAAGTCATACATACAGGTTTTAGAAATGTCCAGGATAGCCATGCCGATATACAAGGGTTTGTTGAAGAGTAGTTCAGCTTTTTTTAATTCGATAGCCATAAGTTTGTCGTCAAAAACTCTTCGATTATGAAATCGGGGACTGGCTATCAAATTTTTTGCGCCATAACGACCCTCGTAAGAAGTAAGTAATTTCACTACCCTATGAAGCCTGATGTTTTCCATCGTCTTACCCAATACAGCATTATTAGCAAGTTTGAATTGGTTTTTTTTTAAATTACTTGTGGCCACAGTCCTTAAACGAGTATTCAGCTCAATATAGGACTTTAGCCAAGCCGATTGTTTAAATTTTAATATTTTGTGGATTTTGATTAATTTTAAGCCCTATTCGAGGGCTTGTTTTAAATTGCGATAATGCAGAGTGTATTCTTTTTTCGGGTAAAGGGTGGTCATTAATTTGGACAATTTGGAACCGGGAGGTTTGCGGTGTTCGGGACAAAATGGGAAATCCTTGTGTTCGTCACGTAAACTTTCGGGATACTCTAAATCTACTTGTAAAATATATCCGACGGGTGAATCGTCGGGAATCTGAGTAATGTCGATGTTTGTATTGGGCTCCCATTCAAACCCCCCATAGGGGAGGAACTGTGACATTGCCCACCCATATAAATTGTTTACGTCAAAGTACATAAGGTACTTGGACGGTTTAGAAGAATCATATTCAGGCATGTATTTATTGTTAGCTTCAGAATATCGATTTGAACAAACAGATATTCCTCCACGTATTGATGACTCGACAAACAACAACATGTCGACATCTTTTAAAATTTGTAATTTACATTTCATGTACTTGAGCATACAATCCCAAGTATATCCGGGCATAGTATAGTACCATGCCGGATCTAGCTGATAAGTTTCCAGAGCAGTTGATCGAAAGTTTTCCATAACGTCACAAAGAAGGAGAATGTCTGTTCGCATATACAAATCTGCATATTTGCCTAAATTTTGAATTTGGAAAGCTTGCCAAACGTTTTGCGCATGAGTGTAATCATCTGTAGAAATATGACAATCATTTAATTTGTTGTAAAAACTCTCAATTGCTGGAAGACTAGTGGTATCATTTAGCTTATCAATACTATCAATGTAATCGTATGGAAAAACACCTTTCCTCGTCAACAGTTTGAACGTTTCATTAGTCAAGTTACCAAATTCCCCTTTTAATGTAACCAACTCCTCTATTTTTAGTGTAGACACCAACTCATCGAGACTGGTACCCAAAAATCTAAAGGAGTCTATATAGCGAAATTTAATTTTAGTTTTTGGTTCATACTGCGTAAAAGAAATGTATTTTTCCATGTTCACAGGTAGTACACTCAAAGGTCCACGTTTAGCAAGATCTCTTATTATAAAGTGGCTGTCGTATCCGCTAAGATTATGGAACACAATAGGCACTACAAATAGTTTTTTGAAGTTCAGATTGCACGATTGGTGTGCGAACCCTCTAAATAATCCCGTAAAATGATCGTGATCTTTAACGATGATGTCTTTTTCTTTAAACTTACTCTCGCAAATGTGACAGCAGACACCGTTTGCGATAGTAGGCATACGAATAGGAACAATATTTAATAATTTAGATTCAATAAATTTCGCGACTTCTAACATTTGATTCGCAAACCAGTCCATGCAATCTTCCTCTCTATAACTATTGTAGTATGAAATCTGATTATCGTAGCTGCATTTTAAGTAGAAGCCTGCACTAAATGTTTTATGATGTTGATACTTGGTAGTTGTATGGGATATCTTTTTAGTGCAAGCTTCTAAAATAGACTCGAAATCGGCATAAACGACAAAAGGACATTTCTGTTTGTATACATGATTTTTAAATTCGACGTTATCATATGGGGGGAAAGAAATTTTGCAATCGTTACTATTTATACATAAAATTTCGTGGTCCGTTAGTTTTTTTTCGTTTTGAAAATAATTCAAGCACCTATCGCAAATAAATTTTTTATTTTCACTCTTGCTGAGTTGACTTGAAACTAGTCTAGACATATTTTTAATCCAACAATAATGATATTTAATGGTGGTAGTAGTGTCCTCGTTGTTGACGGGAGGAGCCTCGTAGTCGTTTAATTTTAGAAAATATTCATCTTGAATTAAAAGTAAATTTAAATGATGCGACAGTTTATTTTTAGTTAAACGTGCAGGTACCACTACGTAAAATGATCTTTTATTAGTTTGATTTAGTTCTAAAGCTTAAACGTTTACAGATATATCATTTAACTTTTCAAATTTTGATATTTGTGCTAATTTCATAGGCAATTCTAAACCGGTTGTATTCAAAACTGTACTATAATGAGGGTAATTATATATATATTGAGAGTTATTTTTAGCGGGAAACAAAAAACTCGTTACGGCCCAGTAAAAACAAGCCAGGCCCGCATTTTGGACGTTTATGCATGCCTTTTTCGTTAATATTTCTTTTGGCAGCTGAATGAAGGATGAACCGTTCCCAATTTCAAATTTGTTAATAGCTACTTCTAATAAATTTATTTTTGACAACGCCCACCCACGGTCTTTTTCTTGAAATTCCGAAAGTTTATTTAAAATAAAATCTACAATACTATTATACTCTTGCGCTAAATCCGTCCCCAAATCAACAACGAAATTTGGGGATCCAAAGTATTTAATGTCAATTACTTCCCCACCATCACTATTATTTTTTAAAAATCGCCACAAAATGTTACATTAACTTTTAGCGACGGTGTATCATTTTTTAAAATTTGTAAAATTTTAGATTTAAATAAATTAAAAGCTGCCTTCAAAAAATCTTTTATTTCTTTATGTTTTAAATTTACAATTACCCCCGTTCTTATTCTACTATTAAAAATCGCGTTTACGTCTTCCCATTTAACGCACGCTTTAGTACCGCCCCCCGTCTAATGCCCTCCCCTACTACTACATGAGAAGACGCCAATTTAATAATACACCGTAACCTTTTCAACTGCCCCATTTTGGCGTAAATTTTTCTTTTTTGTCATAGCGTGGAATTAAATTTTTTTACCGCTAAATTACATTTTCGTAGGTGAGTACTAATTAGTGCTAGCCATTTATTTTTATCTGAATATGTAGAAATATTTTGTTAAGTTTTAAGAATTTCTTCAATTTTTTGAAAAACGAGTTCGAAATTCATGATTTAACTCACCTAATTTTTTTCTATTCTGAATAAGGTCCTCGGAGCACAGCTCTTGGATATCTAGTGCAGGCCAAATTAAACTGAAGCCCCCTTTGTTTAGATCGTTGATGTGGTTCTTGTAAATTTCGGTAGACCTTTTGGGCAGAAAGGTGACGTTCTCCTCCAATTCCACTAGGATGGATTCCCCTCCAAATTTGGATTTGGCGAGTTGAACGTGATAAATTTTATTTGGGGTGTTGGGTTGCAGGTCCTTTAGCTTAATTATAGGTTTGTTTTCGGTATCTGTAGATGAGGTAAATTCATTTAATTTTTCGAGAAAACTCATCTAAAATAATAATAAAAAAATGGAATACTAGCATGAAAAAAACCCCCGAAAAAAACACTTACTTTAAAAGCTTAAAGATGAGGATAGCAAAAAAAGTCTTAGATGGATTGAAGCTTAACAGCAAAAAAATGTAGATCACTGGTACAAATTACTGAAAAAATCAAAAATTTGTACTGTTAAAATTACAAAAAAAAGTTTTTTAAAAAATTAACTTATTTAACACTTTGAAGTTTAGATTTTGAAATGTACTACAAAAAATGTAGAGCACTGGTACAAAAAAAGTTTTAAAAAAATTAACATTAAATGTACTTACTTTTACGACTGAATTGTCGATTGATGTGCTTCGGCTTTTATAGCCCCCTCGAGAAAAACAACACATTATCTGTGGGAAGATAACTAAATTCGTTTCGTGGAAATGTGGTTTTATTTTTGCTCGTTATTAGTCTTATCTAATTTTTATCCAGGAAGCTACATCCTGTGGGAACGGATGTAGATGTTTGTACTAGAATTTGTTTTCTGTAAATGTGGTTTAATTTTTATTCGTTATCAGTCTTATCTAATTTTTATCGAGGAGGCTTCATCCGGTATAACCGTTAAAGTATGTTTTTAAAATTTTTTAGAAAATGTAGATTGCAGGGCCGTATTTAAAAAATTTTTAGCTTGAAAAAAATTTTAAATTATTAAAAGTATATGTTTTTAAATTTTTTCAGAAAATGTAGATTGCAGGGTCGTATTTAAAAAATTTTAAGTTTGAAAAAAAGAATTTTAAAAAATCTTGAATTTGGAGTAATAGAATTTTGTGTGTGAGTTATTAAACACTTTGAAGTTTAGATTTTGAAATTTACTTAACTTAAGCAAGCTCAATTTTCGGAAGAATATTATAACACTATTGACAAAAATTATATCTTTTTTATTAATAAAATGCAAAATATTATATAATAACCCCCTCTAGATATAGATCACGTGACATAATTATCCAATCATGATCAAGCTATTTTTTTCTCTAAATTTGACATCTACGTCACTCATAGATAATGCCTGTTTTTTCCGCGATTCAATTGGACCAATAACAAGGAAGTTAAGCGCTTTGTGCCTTTATGGCAACGTTCATTGCGCATGCTTTTCTTTAAATTTGACATCTACGTCACTCATAGATAATGCCTGTTTTTTCCGCGATTCAATTGGACCAATAACAGCGAAGTTAAGCGCTTTGTGCCCTTATGGCAACCATCATTGCGCATGCTTTTCTTTAAATTTGACATCTACGCCACTCATAGATAATGCCTGTCTTTTCCGCGATTCAATTGGACCAATAACAACGAAGTTAAGCGCTTTGTGCCCTTATGGCAACGCTCATTACGCCATCGGGTGGTGGTGACAGTTTCTGGAACTTTGGCATAATTGGACTAAAAATGGCCGCCGCCGCTCTCCAACGCCATCTAGTTACAGTTTGTGGAACTTTGACACCACCAACGCCATCTAGTGACAGTTTCTGGAACTTTGGCATAATTGGACTAAAAATGGCCGCTCTCGAAATTTGAATTTACCGCGCAACACGTCGGCGCGACACCAGCGCCTCTGGTGGCAGTTTCTGGAAATAACGCAGAACCGACTTTGCTTCACTACTGACGATGCCTCTAAAGACAAAGACTGGAGTTGAAATTACCAAAGCTTTCTCCAACATATTAAAACACAACCGACGACGACGGCATCCTACAAATCTTCAAACCGATCAAGGTACAGAGTTTTTCAATGCAGATTTCCAAAAATTAATGACACAATGCAACATTAATCATTACAATACGTTTAGCGTTAAAAAGGCTGCGATGGCTGAGAGATGTATTAGAACTTTAAAGACAAAACTATACAAGTACTTTAGTTTGCAAGGCACCTACCGATGGATCGACATTTTACCGAAAATTGTGGAAGAGTACAATAACACGAAACATTCGAAAATACGATGTAAGCCTTCGGAGGTCAACAAGTCAAACGAGAAGGAAATTTCTCGAAAATTTTACTCACATTTGAAGATTGCTGGACCACGCAAACTTAACGTTGGCGACATTGTGCGCTTAAGCAAAGCCAAGCATATTTTTCAAAAGGGATACACCCCTAATTGGAGTACCGAGCTGTTTAAAATTACTAAAGTCAAAATAACCAATCCCGTGACTTATCTGCTTGAAGACATGTTGGGTACACCAATCAACGGGGCTTTCTACGAGGAGGAATTGCAAAATACGAAAGCACCCGATGTCTACCTCGTAGAAAAGGTGCTTAGAAGAAAGGGGAAGAAGGTGTACGTGAAATGGTTGGGTCTTGATAACAAGCATAACTGTTGGATTGAAAACACTGATTTTGTATAGAATCTTATGGAAAATACGAACAAATTGTTTTTGAAAGTGACTCGTCATCATCATCGTCGTCGCCGTCGCCGTCGCCAACACCTTCTCCAGTGGTGACGCTTAATGATTGTGTTGAGAAAATCGACCAAGCTTTAAATTCATATGAGTATGCTGCTAAATTAGAGCGATACCATCTACTGGAAACGAACTTTTCCCTGAGAAGTTATGCACTTTTGTGTGGAATAAGTCCAACCAGAACCTTTAATCCTGCAATAACACTAACACCTTTACTTCGACCCGGAAGAATTTCGTTTGGTACATTTGAGTGGACTACTTTTATTGAATTGCTGCGTCAGAGATATGATGACTTTTTTCACGAGAATCTATCATCACCTCCTGACGAATAGGATCCTATAGTTTTCCCTTGTGGAGACTTTTGTAAAGTTACTCAATTAGTGTATGATGATACCAAGTTTCTACTTGCAAACAAACATGGAGTCGAGTTCTATCTGGACGAGAATGATGTTTCCGACATCCTTGAAGCAAATTTCAATTTGGTGAAGAACTACATTTCGTTGCTAGAAGTCTTGAACTTTAATGCATTCTACTGTAATTTAATAGATTCTACATGAGCTTATTTTGCTATTAATTTCAATAGTATTTGTGACGTCACTAGTAGATTTAATACTTTAATTTTAATTTGTGCTGTTATGCCAAATTGTTTAGAAAAAATGGTCTAGAAGAGTACATGTATTACTATAAAGATGATGTTATTAATGATATATATAATCATTGTTTAAATTAAAAAAATGTATCAAGTTTTCTTTTAAATAAAACACTTTTTTTATATTTTATTTTTTATTACCCAAGCAAACATACATAAAAAACTACAAATAATACAGTAACTAAACATACATAAATAAAAAAACTATAAATAATACGGTAAGCAAACATACATAACTAATACATTAGGCACATAGTTCAGTCTGAAAATCGCACTCGTTTATTTTTTTCATGTAACTCGTTATAACAATCATATTTTTCTTTCAATTCAAATAGTGTATGATCGAAAGAATTTTGACACCATGAAATTCTACTTTGGTACAATAAATGCAATTCAGATGCTGAGTAGCTTTCATGATAGCTATCAGTGGAAAAAGTTATTTTGTTATTATAACGTTCTAACATTGCTTCTTGAATCCCTTTTAAACAAATTTTACAAACAAACAGATTCAAGTTTTCTATTTTGAAATATCGAAACCAAGCACAATAGTAATCATTTTCAGTAAATATTTCTAAATCGGGGCAAGCTAATAAAGCGTTGCGAAGTTCTATGCTCATATCGTTATACTCAAATTCTAATAACACGTCATCACTATCATAATCAGCCTCACATCTTAATTTTTTCCACTTGCATTTATTAAAATTTTGAATAACTTTCTCTGTTAAACTCCACGGTAGAGGTGATTGATAAATGAATATAATGGTATTGGGAATATTTTCGCAAATTTTTTTTACACAAAGTTGGCTTAACGTTAACATATCCGAAAAAACAAAAAAGAAAAATTAACTTTTATATCCCCACGGAAGGGTGTCATGTGACTGGGGAAGTAATTGACGCTTATCATCATAGGAGCTAAGTCCAATTTTAATCTGACTGATGCTGTAAACATCATGTAAATAAGACCGAATGGTATGCCTATATCGTATATATCGAAATTTAATTTTAGTTTTTGGTTCATACTGTGTAAAAGAAATATATTTTTCCATATTCACAGGTAGTACACTCAAAGGTCCACGTTTAGCAAGATCTCTTATTATAAAATGTCTGTCGTATCCACTAAGATTATGGAAAACTATTGGTACTACAAATAGTTTTTTAAAGTTTAAATTACATGATTGATGTGCGAACCCTCTAAATAGCCCAGTAAAATGATCGTGATCTTTAACAATGATGTCTTTTTCTTTAAACTTATTCTCACAAATGTGACAGCAGACACCGTTAGCAAGTGAAGGCATATGAATAGGAACAATATTCAATAATTTTGATTCAATAAATTTCGCGACTTCTAACATTTGATTCGCAAACCAGTCCATGCAATCTTCCCCTCTATAACTATTGTAGTAGGAAATCTGATTATCGTAGCTGCATTTTAAGTAGAAGCCTGCACTAAATGTTTTGTGATGCTGATACTTGGTGGTTGTATGAGATACCTTTTTATCACACTTTTCTAAAATTGACTCGAAATCGGCATAAACGACAAAAGGACATTTCTGTTTGTATACATGATTTTTAAATTCAACGTTATCATATGAGGGGAAGGATATTTTACAATCATTGGTATTTTTACACAAAATTTCGTGGTCCGTTAGTTTTTTTTCGCTTTGAAAATAATTTAAACATTATCGCAAATAAACTTTTTAGGTGTACTCTTGCTAAGTTGACTTGAAACTAGCCTAGACATATTTTTAATCCAACAATAATGGTATTTAATGGTTGTGACCGTAGTGTGCTCATTGTTGACGGGAGGAGCCTCGTAGTCGTTTAATTTTGGAAAATATTCATCTTGAATTAAAAGTAAATTTACATGACGCGGCAGTTTATTTTTAGTTAAACGTGCAGGTACCACTACGTAAAATGACCTTTTATTAGTTTGATTTAGTTCTAAAGCGTAAATGTTTACAGATATATCATTTAACTTTTCAAATTTTGATATTTGTGCTAATTTCATAGGCAATTCTAAACCGTCTGTATTAAAAACTGTACTATAATGGGGGTAAGTAGATGTATATGCAGTCATTTTTAGCAGGAAACAAAAAACTCGTTACGGCCCAGTAAAAACACGCTCGGTCTGCATTTTTAACGTTTATGCATGCCTTTTTCGTTAATATTTCTTTTGGTAGTGGAATGAAGGATGAACCGTTCCCAATTTCAAATTTATTAATAGCTACTTCTAATAGATTTATTTTTGACAACGCCCACCCACTGTCTTTTTCTTGAAATTCTGAAAGTTTATTTAAAATACAATCTACAACACTTTTATACTCTTGCGCTAAATCCGTCCCCAAATCAACAACGAAATTTGGGGATCCAAAGTATTTAATGTCAATTACTTCCCCGCCATCGCTAGCATTTTTCAAAAAATCACCACAAAATGTCACATTTACTTTGAGTGACGGTGTATCATTTAAAATTTTACAAATTTTTGATTTAAATAAATTAAAAGCTGCCTTCAAAAAATCTTTTATTTCTTTATGCTTTAAATTTATAATTACCCCAGTTCTAATTCTATTGTTAAAAATCGCGTTTACATCTTCCCATTTAACACCCCCTTTAATACCCCGCCCCTCTCTAATACCTCCCCCTACTACATGGGGAGGTGTTAATTTTATGACACACCGCAACCTTTTTAACTGCCCCATTTTGGTGTAAATTTTTTTTTTGCCCTACCGTGAAATTACATTTTTTTATCGCTAAAGAACATTTCCTAAGGTGATTACTAATTAGTGCTAGCCATTTATTTTTATCTGAATATGTCGAAATATTGTGCTCAGTTTTAAGAATTTCTTCAATTTTTTTGAAAACGAGTGCGAAATTCATTATTGAACTCACCTAATTTTTTTGTATTCTGAATAGGGTCCTCGGAGCACAGCTCTTGGATATCTCGTGCAGGCCGATAAAAATTAAACTGAAGTCACCTTTGTTTAGATCGTCGATGTGGTTCTTGTAAATTTCGGTAGACCTTTTAGGCAGAAAGGTGACGTTCTCCTCCAATTCCACTAGGATGGATTCCCCTCCAAATTTGGATTTGGCGAGTTGAACGCGATAAATTTTATTTGGGATGTTGGGTTGCAGGTCCTTTAGCTTAATTATAGGTTTGTTTTCGGTATCTGTAGATGAGGTAAATTCGTTTAATTTTTCTAGAAAACTCATCTAAAATAATAATAAAAAATGGAATACTAGCATGAAAAAACCTCGAAAAAAACACTTACTTTAAAAGCTTAAAGATGAGGATAGCAAAAAAAGTCTTAGATGGATTGAAGCTTAACAGCAAAAAAAATGCGGATCCCTGGTACAAATTACTGAAAAAATCAAAAATTTGTACAGTTAAAATTACAAAAAAAGTTTTTAAAAAAATAACTTATTTAACACTTTGAAGTTTAGATTTTGAAATTTACTACAAAAAATGTAGAGCATTGGTACAAAAAAAGTTTTAAAAAAACTAGCATTAAATGTACTTACAATAACCTCAACTGGAAACTGTTCACTGAACACTAACTGACAGCACAATGTAAAAAAAACAACTGGAAACAGCTCACTGAATACTAACTGGCAGCAGCAGCACTGGTGAAGAGACTTTTACGACTGAATTGTCGATTGATGTGCTTCGGCTTTTATAGCCCCCTCGAGAAAAACAACACATTATCTGTGGGAAGATAACTAAATTCGTTTCGTGGAAATGTAGATTTATTTTTGCTCGTTATCAGGCTTATCTAATTTTTATCCAGGAAGCTACATCCCGTGGGAACGGATGTAGATGTTTGTACTAGAATTTGTTTTCTGTAAATGTGGTTTTATTTATCTGGGAGGCTTCATCCGGTATAACCGTTAAAGTATGTTTTTAAATTTTTAGAAAATGCAGGGCCGTATTTAAAAAATTTTTAGTTTGAAAAAAATTTTAAATTAATAAAAGTATGTTTTTAAATTTTTTCAGAAAATGTAGATTGCAGGGTCGTACGGCCTTGCAGTATTTAAAAAATTTTTAGTTTGAAAAAAAGAATTTTAAAAAATCTTGAATTTGGAGTAATATAAATTTGTGTGTTATTAAAATATTTATTTAACACTTTGAAGTTTAGATTTTGAAATTTACTTAACTTAAGTAAACCCAATTTTCGGAGGAATATTATAACACTATTGACAAAAATTATATCTTTTTATTAATAAAATGTAAAATATTATATAATAACCCCCTCTAGATATAGATCACGTGACATAATTATCCAATCATGATCAAGCAATTTTTTTCGTAAAATTAGCATCTACGGCACTTTTACATGATACCTGTTTTTTCCGCGATTCAATTGGACCAATAACAAGGAAGTTAAGCGCTAATGCCCTTTCGGTAACGTTCATTGCGCATGTTTTTCTTTAAATTTGATATCTACGTCACTTATAGATAATGTCTGTTTTTTCCGCGATTCAATTGGGCCAATAATAACGAAGATAAACGCTTTGTGCCCTTATGGCAACGTTCATTGCGCATGCTTTTTCTTTAAATTTAACATCCACGTCACTCATAGATAAGGCCTGTTTTTTCCGCGATTCAATTGGGCCAATAATAACGCAGTTAAGCGCTAATGCCCTTTCGGCAACGTTCATTGCGCATGTTTTTTCTTTAAATTTGACATCTACGTCACTTATAGATAATGCCTGTTTTTTCCGCGATTCAATTGGACCAATAACAACGAAGATAAACGCTTTGTGCCCTTACGGCAACGTTCATTGCGCATGCTTTTCTTTAAATTTGACATCTACGTCACTTATAGATAATGCCTGTTTTTTCCGCGATTCAATTGGACCAATAACAACGAAGTTAAGCGCTAATGCCCTTTTGGCAACGTTCATTGCGCATGCTTTTCTTTAAATTTGACATCTACGTCACTTCTAGATAATGAGTGTTTTTTCCGCGATTCAATTGGACCAATAACAACGAAGTTAAGCGCTAATGCCCTTATGGCAACGTTCATTGGTCACACCAACGCCATCTGGTGACAGTTTCTGGAACTTCAGCATAATTTTTACTAAAAATGGACGCTCTCCAACGCCATCTAGTGACAGTTTGTGGAACTTTGGCGCCACCAACGCCATCTAGTGACAGTTTCTGGAGCTTTGGCATAATTGGACTAAAAATGGCCGCTCTCCAACGCCATCTAGTGACAGTTTGTGGAACTTTGGCGCCACCAACGCCATCTAGAGGCAGTTTCTGGAACTTTGACATAATTGGACTAAAAATGGCCGCCGCTCTCCAACGCCATCTAGTGACAGTTTCTGGAACTTTTCCATGCGCGCATGCGCACCACAGCGCTACACCAGCGCCCCTGGTGGCACACTTTGCTTCACTACTTATACGTTGAAATTACCGTTTGCATCTACCAAAATCTTTTGGGTCTTTAAAGAAGCCTTTCCTGTATCATCAAATTCAACTTTTTCTTGTGGTTTCGGGAACCAACAAGCATTTTGATATAAAACACTTTCGTTTTTATTTAAACTGAGATAATTTTTAATTGTTGAGACAAGTCCAACATTCCTAACCGAGTCAATTACTACTCTATTCCATTCATAGCGCAGTTCACGAACAAAACTGTTATTCCATTATTAATAAATTTTAGTTTGGTTGGTACTGCACCATTATCTGTAATTTGCCCTCAATATATAAGTAAAACTATTTGAAGGTAAGGTTGTTATGCATCATGATCTTGAATATAAATTCTCACTTCATCGTTATAATTAATATTTTCATTAATATTCGGTTGATAGGAATGAAACTGGAAATCCTCAATTGAATTATCATCAAATGGTTGTCCAGTTACATGAAGTATATCCATTATACTATCACTTTAAATCCCAGGGAAATTAAACATTTTTTATTCTCCGCTATGATTCCTTTAACTGCTTTGGAAGAACTATTTCGATTTTTAATTATAGAAGTTCTTTTATAGTTTTCTAGGGAATAGGGATGAAAAAATTTTAAAATCGTATCTATTTTTGCACTTTTTTAATATGTAATGTAACTGTTTCTTCTTCTTGAAAATTTATAAGATTTCCTGCTTGATCAATAATTTTAACTGTAATGTTGTTGATTGTCTTAACGCTTACGGGATAATACAAAATATTTTGTGGTGATTCCACTATTTTATACCCATTTGGGACTGTAGGAAAAAATTGATGTAATATATGTATTCCTTTACCACTTAAATAGGATCCTGCCGAAATACTGCAATCAATGCCGATAGAATTAACTTTTAAAATTTTGATAGGCTTATTTGAAGAAATAACTGTATTAGATAGAATCCTTAGTGTACTAGTAAATCCAAACAAATTGCCAATTGAGTTAGGTGAGTTGAACGAAATGTTTCGATTGCTACTAATGCTAATTTTTGAAGTGGTTATGTCTGGAGTTATTTCAATCCATTCATCTTTATCGATGAAACTCGTGTTTCCTTAAAATTTTAATAATATCATCCAGTTCATATGCACCAACTGGAAGCTTAAACTCACGCAAAGAGGAAATATCTCCCCATATAAATACGTTATTGCTTTCATCAATATTGGGAATTGTATTGAAACTATTAAAATTTATGAGACCAATTTCATAATCCAAGTTTTCATCCATATAAATCTGTGGATTAAAATTCTAACTTAAAATTGATGAATTTCCACTTAAAGTGAAAGAATAAGACAAACTAACTTAACAAGATTATGTTTTTAAATGACTATTTTGTTTTTTTCAGCTCATTATATAAGAATTTGAGACAATAATGACCACATCGATATGAATTAAAAGATTGAACCCTATCATGATTGTAAATGATTTTAACTTTACCGTTACTATAAAAATAGCGAATTAATTCTATTGGCGGTGTTAAATCGCCATAACTATCAAAATATTTTATATTATCATCGTTTTTTACATATGCTGTCCAATGAGGTCCTTCTCCAGATGTAGAATCTAAATTTAAAATACCGCATTCATATTTTTTGACTTTTTTAGGTAAATTATCCCTCATGAATACTCCTCCAAAATATGGTATTTGTAAACTTTTGTTAAAATGTTTTAAATCTACATCGCTAAGCGCTCGATGAGGCAGCTTCAGATTTTTGACTTTATTCCATATCCTTTATAAGGTCTTAAATATAAACCCTTCCCTTTGGTCTCCATAGCAAGATTATGTCTTTTTTGTTCTTCTAGTGCAGCCTTCTCTGGTTTTGATTTGGTTATAGCAGAAGCAATTGCAGCTCCTCCCCCTCCAAGAGCGCCTATGACTCCTAAGAGTGGAAGCAGAAGTGATAAAAAGCCGCTTTTGCTCGAGATCGAATTATGCGTTTCTTTTTTCTTAACGATCCACCTTTTTTAGATTTGCTTATAAAATATTTTTTAGATCTTCTACGTTTCAAGCCCATTCCAAGTTTCCTTTTAGCTTTCATAGTGTTAGTTACAGACCGATCGGCTGTTTTCTCTCCAAGCGTCGCGTTTTTTTATTGAAATCTTTCCCAAGCCAAATTTTCTAATAATTTATCTGCCTAATGTCTCGTTTCAAGATCTTTGCTTTGAGCGTATGCTATATCGTGATTTTACAAGCTTCGTCTAGTTTATTTATGCAGATATCACCTCTTTGAAGTCTTTTACTAAGTTTAGTTTCAGGAATGCAAAAGAAATATCCCGGCAAATGAAGTTCAATTGGAACTTTATTGATTAGAGAATTTAGAAAACCCCTTCCTCTATGGTGTGGTTCTCTTCGCTTATTAGTAAGCATTGTGATCTTATATAAGTGCTTCACTTTATATATATACTCTCACTCCACTTTTAATCATGAGGATTAAAAAACAAAGAATTTTATTACCAGTTAAAAATCATGACATTATTTCAAATGAGACTAAGGTTGGTAAACATGGTTATTTGTTTGGAGGGGAATCGAAACGTGCTCTAGTTTCTAGTTGTTGGTGCTAGTAGTTTAGGAAAAACAAATGTTGTTTTATCACTGATTGAACATCCCAACGGACTTAGATTTGAAAATCTATATGTATATTCGAAAAGTCTTCATCAACCAAAATACAAGTTTCTTCGAAATTTACTTGTATCCATAAAAGAAATTGATTATGAAGAATATGGAGATTCTAAAGATATTGTTTCTCCAGAATAAATTAAACCCAATTCCGTTATAATATTTGATGACGTGGCATTCTGTGATCAAAACATTATCCAAAGTTACTTCTGTTTTGGTAGACATAAACAAATAGATTCTTTTTATTTATGTCAGACATATTTGGCTATTCTCAAACAACTTATTAGAGATAATGCAAATTTGCTTATAGTTTTCCAACAAGATATGACAAATTTAAAACATATTTTTAATGATCACGTAAATATTGATATGTCTTTTCAAGAATTTAAAGACTTGTGTTCGTATTGTTGGCGAGATAAGTTCGATTTTTTCGTTATAGACAAGGATTGCTTAATGTCTTCGAGACGATATAGAAAAAACATTTTTTATCGATATATAAGCAAGTACAATGTATATCTACATTATTTACAATGAATCCTCAGATGACTAAACAACTGATAAAGGCCAGACAAGCATGAAAAAGAAAATATAAAAGCTGAAAAAGTGATATAACTAAATCACAAACACAGTTGGAAAAAACTTATCGTCCAATGACTGAGCCTCTCAAAGAGTTGGGTACAGCTTTTGGAAAACCTAAAATAAAAATAGTACCAAAATCTGAAGACGTCTCTAGAGTTACTGATAAAACCTTCACCCATTTCAGTCCACTAAAATCTAACTATAATCAAATTGCGTTTATAACACCGAGAGGGAGACCTTCAACTAGTTATCCTCAAACGAATCAATTAAGACCTTTAGCAGACTTAAATAGCACTCATATTCCCCCAGAACATCAAAATGAACGCCAATTTATAAATGAGGGTAATGCGATAATCATTAAGAATACTATTAAACATCAAGAGCTGGCTAAACATAATAAAGAATATATACAAGCCACTACTGTTGAAATTGAAGACTGGTATGGACCACTAACAGTAAGTGCAGTATATTGTCCCCCGAAACATAACATTAAAAAAGAACAATTTGAAAATTTCTTCAATACACTAGGTAATCGTTTCATTGCTGGAGGAGACTATAACTCAAAGCATACCCATTGGGGGTCGCGACTAACTACACCCAAAGGTAGACAACTGTATATGGCCATACAAAAGAATAATCTAAAATCGTATTCTACTGGAGAACCAACATACTGGCCTACAGACCCGAATAAACTGCCAGATTTAGTAGACTTCTGCGTCACAAAAGGTATTCCTAACAACTTGTTCACACTCAAATCATGTCTGGATTTATCATCCGATCACTCACCCATTTTAGCTCTACTAAGCACTGAAGCAATAGAAAGAAAAAAGCCCTTATACCTAAGCAACAAACACACTAAATGGGATGAATTCCGTACGACCCTTGATAATACAATTGATCTAAACATACTCCTAAAAACGAAAGAAGATATTGATGAAGCGGTCGAACAATTTACAAAATCTATTCAAGTTAGTGTTTGGGAAGCTACCCCCAATAAACAAGGAAAAATCAATAATGAGGAATTACCTACCATAATAAAAGAAAAAATAGCCATTAAACGAAGATATAGAAAAATCTGGCAGAATACACGAGCTCCTCAAGATAAAACGAAACTTAAAAGATAAAACCTTCACCCATTTCAGTCCACTAAAATCTAACTATAATCAAATTGCGTTTATAACACCGAGAGGGAGACCTTCAACTAGTTATCCTCAAACGAATCAATTAAGACCTTTAGCAGACTTAAATAGCACTCATATTCCCCCAGAACATCAAAATGAACGCCAATTTATAAATGAGGGTAATGATTTCGAGTCACATAATGAAGAGGATGTACCAGGTGTACATATATTGGATCAATATGATGAAGACTCACTTAGAGAGAGTATTCAAGATTTAACCAAGAGAGAAGTCTTCGAAGAATATCTTGAGCAGTTTACACATCCTCTACCACGAGATTATATTAAAGGTGCAATTACAGACGTAGATGGTAAATACGATCATATTTTAGGAGTTGCCCATGATATACTGACAGAAAAATTTAAAATCGGGAATTCCTTCATGGACTTTGAAGGTCCAAATGTAAAGATTCAAAATATAGTCTACCCCGGACCCCAGGGCTGTACGAATTATTATTTCTGAAAAATCCAATATTATTTAAAAAGCCTGGTCTTGCTGAATACATTGATATAGTTAAAAAAACAAATTTAATCATAGGGAATATAAAGATGATTTTCCAATCAGAAAATTTCCATGTGATATTAAAAGCAAATATTTTGAAATTATTAAACCCAACCTACCTACATATCGACCTAGACTTTCCTCCCTGCCATCGATCGCAATGATCACAAGAGCCAGAACGGAAGCAGCTAAACCAACTGGTAAAGCACTGATGTTAGAATATAGTAGTAAACCTATTGATTACAAGTATTTTGATGATCGATCGTCGGAAATTACTCGTTGCTTCTCAAGTTGCTGGAAACACTGGTCATCACAATGAAATTGTATCCATTATTGAAGAACTACGTGAAGGTGGAATAATTGAATAAATAGCGTTCCTTGGATTAAACATTATTAGTCTAACCATGCCCATCAGCAAATTCGGTAGTCATTTTTTAACTGTCACTACAAGTCCTACACCTAAAGCATCAATTTACTTTTGTGAGCCAGTTTCGCTTCATAGTAAATGTATTTTTCGTTTAAGGGGCACAAAAAAATAATAAACTAAATAAAAATCTATATATTTTGGAACATGAAGGTACTGCATTTGATTTTTCGTTTAGTGGGAAAATTGAAAATGTTAAACATTATAAAGCGGATGGAGATGTTCTGATTAATTCAAAACCATATATATATCATCAATTAGCTGGAAATACTATTAATCAAGGAGATAAAATTGAATTTAAGTTAGGTACACCGGCTGTCATGCGTCATGTGTCATGTGTGACATTATAATACAGTGCCCATTGGAAAAAATGTCTAAATTACAACTACAACTAAATTACAACTACAACAGTAGGCTTTGCTGCCTGCTGGAAATCCAATATCCGTTTCGAGTTCGAGTCTCACGTCCACAGTGGAGGGCTCTGTTCTTGAACTCCTTGTAGGTGAGTATAGGATGTTTTTCGGCGGCTGAGCCGTGCATATAGCTAGGGTAAAATTCCGCATAGTTATGGTAAGCCATGGCGTAGTCGTTTTTGGCAAAGTCCAACATGTTTCTTTCGTTGGGCCAATACTCTCCGTTCATTGACAGTCTAATGCTGGTTACATTGACATTATCGAAAGCCATTGGATCTTGTGCAGTATTGTTTCGTTTATTGGTTTGGAAGCATACAATAACAAATCTTGGGCGTTCAACGGCCTTAGTAGTTTTAACAGCCCAAATTTCTCTTCGTGAACCACTCGTAACTGCAGGAAACTCATTAAGTTCCCATTTTCTGAACGGTATCAGTATAGGTGTATCGCTTCTAATGGCCTCCATCAATTTTATTTTAATTTCATCATTGGGATATATATGTTTGATTTTCAAATCAATGGTTTCGATCTTAATTGTTGCAGAAGTGGTTGTTGTTGTTGCTGTACCACTAGAAGTAGTTTTTTCTTTAATCAAAAGACAATCACTATCATCGCGAGCGCGAACCAATCGAATTGTTTGCCTTCCACAAGTGATCATGGTGTAATCGTTGAATATGTTAAAAATATGCTTGAGCGGCACCAAAAAATTAAACGAATTTGTGGAAGTGTCCATAGGAGGGTTGGAAGTACCATTCCAACCAGCGATAGCCATGTGATTTGCATCTAATGCGCTGTAGTTGAGAAGAGCTCGTACAGCGCTCACTACTCCAGGATCATGAACCGTTTCAATCTCTCTTGCGCTCTCGCTGTACGTGCATGAGTCGAAGAGAAAGGCACAAAAGTTGGGTACTAAGGAAACTTCTCCTCCTCCTGTTACCTCCAATTTACCCTTGATATCTCTTTTCGGAATCGAGCACAATTGGGGGCTGAGGTGTGAACGAAAACACGTGAGTTTGACTCGTTAGCGTCAAAAGCAAAGACATGACTAATGTATATCAACGGGGAGGTAGTACTTAAATAAAACAAAACTGCTTCAAAAAAATTATTTATTTATAAGTATTTCCACAAAATAAACATGTTGGTATCTCATTACCGCAAACATCACTCCATCGGTGAAAATTATAATTTTGACATGGTAAAAATTGTGTTAGTTCATTAAACTCCCGATGATGTTGCTGCTCCATTATATAGGAATTGTAGACAGAGGTGTCCGCAGTTGATTTGTCGATAGTTTTGATATTGGTCGTTGTTGTAATAGATTCGAACATTCTTCCCCACATAGTTCACGAGTTCTTTCGGCGGCTTCAAGTCGCCAACTGAATCGAAATATTCAACAACATTGTTTATCTTTCTATAAGCTACCCAATGTGTGCCCGGATTATTAGAGTCATCCAAATTTATGATGGCACATTCGCGTTGCCAGGGCTGCTGCTGATGTAGTAGAGAGTCGCGCATGAAAACCCCTCTAAAATGAGGAATTTTTAAACGTTTGACATATCGCAAAAGGTCCACATCATATAGCGATCTATTGGGTAGCTTTATTGGCAGTTTTTTTGTTTCTTCATGTACAATCCAAAGCCTCCGCGAGCGTTCTTTTTCATATACAAGCCGGATCCTTTTGCCCCAATAACTTCCATAGCTTTATTGTGACGTTGATCTTCTTCCAGTTTCTTTTGCGCATTCTTAGCATCGATTGCGGTTTTAGCTATTCCTGCTGCCCCGCCACTGAGGGCTCCAAGTGCCGAAAGGCCCGCAAACAGGTGAATCAATGGTAGAAATCCTCCAGATTTTTTTCCTTCAAAAGGTATTGTCCTGGGTAGTCGAATTTGCTTTTTACCACCTGCTTTCCTTACGGCGATTTTCGCGGCTCTCAAAGCTTGCGAGGCGGCCTTCTGTAGGGTTGTGGAAGGACTTTTTTTCATAGCCTTTTTAACCTTGCTGATTACGTGATTTCTAAAGGAACTCTTCGTCTTCTTCTGTCCCACCCCCATTCCAAGTTTACGTTTGATCTTCATGCCACCGGTCACCGCCAAAGCAGCTGCTCTTTCTTCAAGCGTTGCGTCCTTTGATTTGACACGTGTCCAAGCTTTGTTTTCGAGTATTTGATCTGCCTCATGTCGATCGTTCAAGGACTTGTGTTGAGCGTATGCAATGTCGTGCTCCTTACAGGCAACGTCTAAGGGATTAATGCCCGAATCACCGCATGCTAAGCGTTTTTGTAGCTTTGTGCCCGGACCACAGTATTGATAGGTCGGAATGTGGAGCTCAAAGGGCAAATTGTTTATGAGCGAATTTAAGACACCTTTACCTAAGTAAAGACTCATTTGAACTGATGACATATCATCACGTGATATATTTATATACATATACATACACATAATTAGTTTATCAGTGTTCAGTAAAAACAATTCAGTTAAATTGATAAAAATTCCGGTCTTAATAATGATTATTTCTAAACTACAATCGGTAAAATATAAAATATAAATATAAGATTAGTGATAGTTAGAAATGTCGTATCCTCCGATGGTTGTTTATCAAACACAACAACCAACAACATCAGAACCAGTGGCGTATCCAGTACAGTTTCAAAATTCAAATGAACAGATTCAGCAATACCAAGGTAATCCTACAATTTCTAATAACTTGACATCCATGTACCACCAACTACCCCAATACACCACCCACCTCCCTTCACAGCCCACATTACAAAGCCAAAAACAAAATGAAGAATGGACCGTCGTTGAAAATACAAAAAAAAGAAGCAGATCAAGCCCAGAAAAGAGAACAGTCAAACAAACGAGAATTAACGATTATTGGTTGAACGCACCTACAACATCGAATCGCTTTGATGGACTAGAAAATGAAGATACAATGAAAGTTGACAATGAAGAAGTTAAAGAAGATAAAACTCCTAAACCCCCTCCTATTATTGTACAAGGTGTCAAAAATATTTCCCCTTTAACAGGACTGTTAACTACTGTAGCCAAAGATAATTACGAGATAAAAGTTTTAAATTCTGATCAAGTAAAAATACAACCAAAAACAAAAGAAGCTTACTCAATTATAGTGAAAGCACTTGAAGAAAAGAAAACTGAATTTCATACGTACCAAGCTAAAGAAAACAGAGCTTTCAGAGTGGTATTAAAAAATATGCACTATTCTGTTGAACAACAAGAGTTAAAAGCTGAAATAGAAAGTCTTGGACACACAGTTGAAAATATATACAATATCAAACACTTTAAAACTAAGAGCCCATTGCCTATGTTCTACATAGATATTAAACCAGCAGAAAACAACAAGCAAATATATGACATAGAATATTTAATGAATTATAAAATAAAAGTGGAACCCCCAAAGCAAAAAAGGGAGATCCCACAATGTGCCAGGTGCCAACAATACGGGCACACTAAAAAATTCTGTCAACTCAAATCACGTTGTGTAAAATGCACCGGTGACCACCCAACCATACAGTGTCACAGAAAAGAAAGATCATCTAACGTACAGTGTATACTCTGCGAAGGGAATCATCCGGCAAATTATAAAGGTTGCACAGTCTACAAAGAATTACTTAAGAAGAAATATCCTCCGTTAAGACCAAAACAGAATATTCCTAGAGGACATGGATCAGGAAGTATAAGACCAAACACCAGCTACGCACAAGTCGCAAATAACCAACAAGACATTAATTCACCAAATAATATAGTAAATCAGCCACCAAATGAATTATCCGAACTTAAAAATATGATCAAAGGATTAGTAGAACAAATGGGCACAATGTTAAACCTACTTACAACAGTAATAACAAAACTTACTAATTAAATGGCTAAATTTTTAAGCATTGGGATATGGAATGCAAATGGGCTAACACAACAAGCCGACGAAATGAAGACATTTCTTGTAAATCAACATATAGATATAATGCTAATATCAGAAACACATTTTACCAACAGAAGTTACTTCAGATTACCCAATTACACAGTCTACAATACCCTACACCCTGACGGTACCGCCCATGGAGGAACAGCGATAATCATTAAGAATACTATTAAACATCAAGAGCTGGCTAAACATAATAAAGAATATATACAAGCCACTACTGTTGAAATTGAAGACTGGTATGGACCACTAACAGTAAGTGCAGTATATTGTCCCCCGAAACATAACATTAAAAAAGAACAATTTGAAAATTTCTTCAATACACTAGGTAATCGTTTCATTGCTGGAGGAGACTATAACTCAAAGCATACCCATTGGGGGTCGCGACTAACTACACCCAAAGGTAGACAACTGTATATGGCCATACAAAAGAATAATCTAAAATCGTATTCTACTGGAGAACCAACATACTGGCCTACAGACCCGAATAAACTGCCAGATTTAGTAGACTTCTGCGTCACAAAAGGTATTCCTAACAACTTGTTCACACTCAAATCATGTCTGGATTTATCATCCGATCACTCACCCATTTTAGCTCTACTAAGCACTGAAGCAATAGAAAGAAAAAAGCCCTTATACCAAAGCAACAAACACACTAAATGGGATGAATTCCGTACGACCCTTGATAATACAATTGATCTAAACATACTCCTAAAAACGAAAGAAGATATTGATGAAGCGGTCGAACAATTTACAAAATCTATTCAAGTTAGTGTTTGGGAAGCTACCCCCAATAAACAAGGAAAAATCAATAATGAGGAATTACCTACCATAATAAAAGAAAAAATAGCCATTAAACGAAGATATAGAAAAATCTGGCAGAATACACGAGCTCCTCAAGATAAAACGAAACTTAACAGATCACAACAAGAACTGAAAAGAATGCTAAATGAACACAAAAATACCGGGATACAAAGATACTTGAGTAATTTAACGGCAACGGAAACCACAGACTACTCATTATGGAAGGCAACAAAAAAAATAAATCATCAACAGATCTACCATCCTCCACTCCGAACAGAAGAAGGCAAATGGGCTAAGTCTAGTAGCGAGAAAGCAGCACTTTTTGGAAAACACTTAGAGACAGTCTTTCAGCCGTTCCCAGCAGACCCTATAGAAAACAATGATGCTGAAATTATCAAATTTCTACAATCTCCTTTTCAGCTAGAACTTCCAATCGAAAAATTCACAGTAAAGCAAGTGACAAATTCTATCAAGACTAAGCTAAATCCTCGTAAAGCCCCAGGGTATGATCTTATATCAGCTAGAATTTTGCAAGAACTGAGTCCCAAAGCTATAAAATACCTAACATACATCTATAATGCTACACTAAGAACAGCACATTTTCCATCGCAGTGGAAAGTGGCACAAATTATACTAATTCCTAAGCCGGGTAAGCCTCTGGAAGAAGTGAAGTCATATAGACCTATAAGTCTGCTTCCTATAATGAGCAAGCTGTTAGAAAAACTACTCGCCGAAAAACTACAACCAATCATTGACCAAAGAAATATACTACCAAATCATCAATTCGGTTTTAGACATGAGCATGCAACAATCGAGCAAGTTCATCGTGTAACAAAAAAAATAAACGAAGATTTCGAACATAGAAGATACTGTTCTGCCGCATTCCTAGATATCACGCAGGCATTTGACAAGGTCTGGCATGATGGCAGTAGTAGAGCTAGGCCGATTCTGCGTGAATTACAAAAACTGCCACCAGAGGCGCTGGTGGCGCTGGTGTCGCTGGTGCGCGGTAAATTCAAATTTCGAGAGCGGCCATGTTTAGTCCAATTATGTTAAAGTTCCAGAAACTGCCACCACTACTAGATGGCGCAATGAACGTTACCGAAAGGGCATTAGTGCCTAACTTCGTTGTTATTGGTCCAATTGAATCGCGGAAAAAACAGGCATTATCTATGAGTGGCGTAGATGTCAAATTTAAAGAAAAAACATGCGCAATGAACAGTGCCATAAGGGCATTAGCGCTTAACTTCCTTGTTATTGGTCCAATTGAATAGCGGAAAAAACAGGCATTATCTATAAGTGACGTAGATGTCAAATTTAAAGAAAAACATGCGCAATGAACGTTGCCGTAAGGGCATTAGAGCTTAACTTCGTTATTATTGGTCCAATCGAATTGCGGAAAAAACAGGCATTATCTATAAGTGACGTAGATGTCAAATTTAAAGAAAAGCATGCGCAATGAACGTTGCCGTAAGGGCATTAACGTTTAACTTCGTTATTATTGGTCCAATTGAATTGCGGAAAAGACAGGTATGATCCAGATGTTGCGTAGATGAAAAAGACATATTTTTTTATGTGTCGCAGCGCTCGCGGACCCGCCGAATTTGAAAAAATTATAGATAATATTCATATGCAACATTGTAACTTAGTTTTATGAAGAATGCAAGTTTGTTATTTTGCGTTTCATTTAAACGACTAATTAAAATTCAATATATGTAATTTGCAAGTTAATTATTATAAAAAATGCAAGCAAGTAATTTTATGCTTCATTTAAACAACTAATTAAAATTCAATATATGCAATTATTGCGTTCCACGTAAACAAATTAAATATATACAATTTGCAAGTTAATTATAATAAAAAATGCATATCCCTGATAAAACCACATTTGCATGAAACGAATTTAGCTATAAAAGTCGAAGCACATCAACCAACAATCCAGTCGTGAAAGTCGCTTCACCAGTGTCAGTTAGTATTCAGCGAGCAGTTTCCAGTTGTTTTATTGTGCTACCAGTTAGTGTTCAGTGAACAGTTTCCAGTTTTTTTTTTTATTGTAAGTACCTTTAATAATTTTTTTATTTTTTCAGTTTTTTTTCCAAAATTTTTTTCCAAAATTATTTTTCCAAAATTTTTTTTCCAAAATTATTTTTCCCAAAATTTTTTTTCCAAAATTATTTTCCCAAAATTTTTTTTCCAAAATTATTTTTCCCAAAATTTTTTTTCCAAAATTTTTTTTCCAAAATTATTTTCCCAAAATTTTTTTTCCAATATTTTTTTTCCAAAATTATTTTTCCCAAAATTTTTTTTCCAAAATTTTTTTCCAAAAATTTTTTTCCAAAATTTTGTTTCCAAAATTTTTTTCCAAAATTATTTTTCCCAAAATTTTTTTTCCAAAATTTTTTTTTTTCCAAAATTTTTTTCCAAAATTTTTTTCCAAAATTTTTTTTGTTTTTCTCGAAAAATTAAACCAATTTACCTCATCTACAGATACTGAAATCAACCCGATAATTAAGCTAAAGGACCTGCAACCCTACGTTCCAAATAAAATTTGGGGAATACATTCTTAGAATTAGAGGAGAACGTCACCTTTCTGCCCAAAAGGTCTACTACAATCTACAAGAATCACATTGTCGATCTGAACAAAGGGGGCTTCAGTTTAATTTTTATTGGCCTGCACGAGATATCCAAAAGTTGCGCTCCAAGGACCTTTTTAAATTAGTGAAAAATTAGGTTAGAACCATCATGAATTTCGCACTCACTTTTCAAAAAATTGAAGAAATTCTTAAAACTCAGCACAATATTTCTACATATTCAGATAAAAATAAATGGCTATCACTAATTAGTACTCACCTTAGGAAATGTTCTTTAGCGATAAAAAAATGTAATTTCACGGTAGGGGAAAAAAGAAAAATTTACACCAAAATGGGACAGTTAAAAAGGTTGCGGTGTGTCATAAAATTAACACCTCCCCATGTAGTAGGGGGAGGTATTAGAGAGGGGCGGGGTATTAAAGGGGGTGTTAAATGGGAAGATGTAAACGCGATTTTTAACAATAGAATTAGAACGGGGGTCATTATAAATTTAAAGCATAAAGAAATTAAAGATTTTTTGCAGGCCGCATTTAAATTATTCAAGTCGAAAATTTGTAAAATTTTAAAAAATGATACACCATCGCTAAAAGTTAATGTTACATTTTGTGGCGATTTTTTAAAAAATGATAGTGATGGTGGGGAAGTAATTGACATTAAATACTTTGGATCCCCAAATTTCGTTGTTGATTTGGGGACGGATTTAGCGCAAGAATATAAAAGCATTGTAGATTTTATTTTAAATAAACTTTCGGAATTTCAAGAAAAAGACAGTGGGTGGGCGTTGTCAAAAATAAATTTATTAGAAGTAGCTATTAACAAATTTGAAATTGGGAACGGTTCATCCTTCATTCCACTACCAAAAGAAATATTAACGAAAAAGGCATGCATAAACGTCAAAAATGCAGACCTGGCGTGTTTTTACTGGGCCGTAACGAGTTTTTTGTTCCCTGCTAAAAATGAATCTGCATATACATCTACTTACCCCCACTATAGTACAGTTTTGAATACAGACGGTTTAGAATTGCCTATGAAACTAACACAAATTTCAAAATTTGAAAAGTTAAATGATATCTCTGTAAACGTTTACGCTTTAGAACTAAATCAAACTAATGAAAGGTCATTTTACGTAGTGGTACCTGCACGTTTAACTAAAAATAAACTGCAGCGTCATGTAAATTTACTTTTAATTCAAGATGAATATTTTCCAAAATTAAACGACTACGAGGCTCCTCCCGTCAACAACGAGGACACCACTACCAACACCATTAAATATCATTTTTGTTGGATTAAAAATATGTCTAGACTAGTTTCAAGCCAACTTAACAAGAAGGGGCATACAAAGTTTATTTGTGATAGGTGCTTGAATTATTTTCAAAGTGAAAAAAAACTAACGGACCACGAAATTTTATGCGTAAATAGTAACGATTGCAAAATTTCTTTCCCCCCATATGATAACGTCGAATTTAAAAATCATGTATACAAGCAGAAATGTCCTTTTGTCGTTTATGCCGATTTCGAGTCAATTTTAGAAAAGTGTGATAAAAAGATATCTCATACAACTACAAAGTATCAACACCATAAAACATTTAGTGCAGGCTTCTACTTAAAATGCAGCTACGATAATCAGATTTCCTACTACAATAGTTATAGAGGGGAAGATTGCATGGACTGGTTTGCGAATCAAATGTTAGATGTCGCGAAATTTATTGAATCTAAATTATTAAATATTGTTCCTATTTGTATGCCTACTTTCGCAAACGGTGTCTGCTGTCACATTTGCGACAATAGGTTTAAAGAAAAAGATGTTATCGTTAAAGACCATGATCATTTTACGGGATTATTTAGAGGGTTCGCACATCAATCGTGCAATCTGAACTTCAAAAAACTATTTGTAGTGCCCATAGTTTTCCATAATCTTAGCGGATACGACAGCCATTTTATTATTAGAGATCTTGCTAAACGTGGACCTTTGAGTGTACTACCCGTGAATATGGAAAAATACATTTCTTTTACGCAGTATGAGCCAGAAACTAAAATTAAATTTCGCTATATAGACTCCTTTAGATTTTTGGGTACCAGTCTCGATGAGTTGGTGTCTACACTAAAAATAGAGGAGTTGGTTACATTAAAAAGGGAATTTGGTAACTTGACTAATGAAACGTTCAAACTGTTGACGAGGAAAGGTGTTTTTCCATACGATTACGTTGATAGTATTGATAAGCTAAATGATACCACTAGTCTTCCAGCAATTGAGAGTTTTTACAACAAATTAAATGATTGTCATATTTCCGCGGATGATTACACTCATGCGCAAAACGTTTGGCAAGCTTTCCAAATTCAAAATTTAGGCGAATATGCAGATTTGTATATGCGAACGGACATTCTCCTTCTTTGTGACGTTATGGAAAACTTTCGATCAACTGCTCTGGAAACTTACCAGCTAGATCCGGCATGGTACTATACTATGCCCGGATATACTTGGGACTGTATGCTCAAGTACACTAAATGTAAATTACAAATTTTAAAAGATGTCGACATGTTGCTGTTTGTTGAGTCATCAATACGTGGAGGAATATCTGTTTGTTCAAACAGATACTCTGAAGCTAACAATAAATACATGCCCGAATATGATTCTTCTAAACCGTCCAAGTATCTTATGTACTTTGACGTAAACAATTTATATGGGTGGGCAATGTCACAGTTCCTCCCCTACGGGGGGTTTGAATGGGAGCCCAATACAAACATCGACATTACTCAGATTCCCGACGATTCACCCGTCGGATATATTTTACAAGTAGATTTGGAGTATCCGGAAAGTTTACATGACGAGCACAAGGATTTCCCATTTTGTCCAGAACACCGCAAACCTCCAGGTTCCAAATTGTCCAAATTAATGACCACCCTTTACCCAAAAAAAGAATATACTCTGCATTATCGCAATTTGAAGCAAGCTCTCGAACATGGCTTAAAATTAACCAAAATTCATAAAGTATTAAAATTTAGACAATCAGCTTGGCTAAAGTCCTATATCGAGCTGAATACTCGTTTAAGGACTGTGGCCACAAGTAATTTTAAGAAAAATCAATTTAAACTTGCTAATAACGCTGTCTTCGGTAAGACTATGGAAAACATTAGGCTTCATAGGGTAGTGAAATTACTTACTTCTTACGAGGGTCGTTATGGTGCAAAAAATTTGATAGCCAGCCCCCGATTTCATAGTCGAAGAGTTTTTGATGACAAACTGATGGCTATCGAATTAAAAAAGGCTGAACTACTCTTCAACAAACCCGTGTATATCGGCATGGCTATCCTGGACATTTCTAAAACCTGTATGTATGATTTTCACTATAATTTCATGTTACCAACTATGGGGGTGGAAAATTTAAAATTAATGTACACGGACACCGATAGTTTTATCTATGAATTAAATTGTGATGACGTTTACAAAAGTCTTATTGGAGATCATTTAGAAAAATTTGACACTTCAGATTATCCCACCAATAACACCTATAAGATTCCTTTAGCCAACAAAAAAATCCCCGGTCTAATGAAGGATGAATGTAACGGCAAAATTATGACACACTTTGTAGGCTTGCGCTCTAAAATGTATAGTTATAAAGTTCAAGACGGTAAAGTTGTAAAGAAATCAAAGGGGGTTAAGTCCAATGTAGTAAAAAATAAAATTACATTTGAAGACTATCTAAATTGTTTGAAAAATATTACCAAAAAATATATCACTCAACACACTATTCGATCTTATTTGCATGATGTATACAGCATCCGGCAGACTAAAATTGGACTTAGCCCCTATGACGATAAACGTCAATTACTTCCCCAATCGCATGACACCCTTCCGTGGGGGTATAAATGTTAATTTTTCCTTTTTTTAGATGTGATTACTGATTATTAGCTTGCCATAATTTTGAAATATTTATTGAATATGCAGAAATATTGTGCTTGGTTTCGATATGAATTACATGAAAATAAAACGAGTGCGATTTTCAGACTGAACTATGTGTGCCTAATGAATTATTTATAGTTTTTATGTATTGTTTTATGTATGTTTAGTTATTGTATGGCTTGTAGTTTTTTATGTTTGCTTGGGTAATAAAAAATAAAATATAAGAAAGAAGTGTTTTATTTAAATAAACTTGATACATTTTTTTAATTTGAACAATGATTATATATATCATTAATAACATCATCTTTATAGTAATACATGTACTCTTGTAGAGCATTTTTTTCTAAACAATTTGGCATAACAGCACAAATTAAAATTAAAGTATTAAATCTACTAATGTCGTCACAAATACTATTGAAATTAGCACTAAAATAAGCTCGTGTAGAATCTATTAAATTACAGTAAAATGTATTAAAGTTCAAGTCTTCCAGCAACGAAATGTAGTTCTTCACCAAATTGTAATTTGCTTCAAGGATGTCGGAAACATCATTCTCGTCCAGATAGAACTCGACTCCGTGTTTGTTTACAAGTAGAAACTTGGTATCATCATACACTAATTGAGTGACTTTACAAAAGTCTCCACAAGGGAAAACTACAGGATCGTATTCGTCAGGAGGTGATGATAGATTCTCGTAAAAAAAGTCATCGTATCTCTGACGCAGCAATTCAATAAAAGTAGTCCACTCAAATGTACCAAACGAAATTCTTCCAGGTCGAAGTAAAGGTGTTAGCGTTATTGCGGGATTAAAGGTTCTCGTTGGACTTATTCCACACAAAAGTGTATAACTTCTCAGGGAAAAGTTCGTTTCCAGCAGATGGTATCGCTCCAATTTAGCAGCATACTCGTATGAAATTAAAGCTTGGTCGATAGCATAATCATTAAGCGACACTGCACAAGGTGAAGAAGGTGTTGGCGACGGCGACGGTGACGACGACGACGACGATGCTGAGTCACTTTCGAAAACAATTTCACAAGAACTATAACCACTATCTTGACTACTCATGTTGATTTAAATTACACAGGTGCACACGACTGAATAAAATGTAGGTTCACACACTTGTATTTATATACCCCCACTATGAGGGAAATGATAAATTTGAAGGTTATTCAAAAAAAGGCCCCTTGAATTGCTAAATTTGTTCGTATTTTCCATAAGATTCTATACAAAATCAGTGTTTTCAATCCAACTGTTATGCTTGTTATCAAGACCCAACCATTTCACGTACACCTTCTTCCCCTTTCTTCTAAGCACCTTTTCTACGAGGTAGACATCGGGTGCTTTCGTCTTTTGCAATTCCTCCTCGTAGAAAGCCCCATTGATTGGTGTACTCAACATGTCTTCAAGCAGATAAGTTACGGGATTGGTTATTTGACTTTAGTAATTATAAAGAGCTCGGTACTCCAATTAGGAGTGTATCCCTTTTGAAAAATATGCTTGGCTTTGCTTAAGCGCACAATGTCGCCAACGTTAAGTTTACGTGGTCCAGCAATCTTCAAATGTGAGTAAAATTTTCGAGAAATTTCCTTCTCGTTTGACTTGTTGACCTCCGAAGGCTTACATCGTATTTTCGAATGTTTCGTGTTATTGTACTCTTCCACAATTTTCGGTAAAATGTCGATCCATCGGTAGGTGCCTTGCAAACTAAAGTACTTGTATAGTTTTGTCTTTAAAGTTCTAATACATCTCTCAGCTATCGCAGCCTTTTTAACGCTAAACGTATTGTAATGATTAATGTTGCATTGCGTCATTAATTTTTGGAAATTTGTATTGAAAAACTCTGTGCCTTGATCGGTTTGAAGATTTTTAGGATGTCGTCGGCTGTGTTTTAATATGTTGGAGAAAGCTTTGGTAATTTCAACTCCAGTCTTTGTCTTTAGAGGCATCGTCCACACGTACTTTGAGAAACAATCAATAACAACCATAATCATTTTGTAACCGTTATTTTGGTGTGCATATGGTCGCATTTCAGCCAAGTCCATTTGCCATAAATTATCGAGACCTTTAATGATTGTTCTACGTCGCGGATAATTCCTACGTGCTGGAGCATGGAGTTCATTAACAACTTGAATTTTTTCTTTAGACATCTTGAAGAGCTCTAAAGCAAGTGCAACTGTGTTGAAGTATTTAAGGAGTATTTCGCTTCAATTCGTTTTTTTTTTTTATATCCAGCCTCAGTTCAAATATGTGATGATACTGTAGCAGTATTACGAAATTGGTTTAGTTCTCTTTCCAAATTCTTTGTTAACTCGGCGGTTTCGTGGTTAGCTTTAATTAAATCTCTCAAAATAAAATCATTAGCAGTCATTTCTTTTTTCAAATTATTTGTTAACTCGGCCGTTTCTTTGTGAGCTTTAACCAAATCTTTCACAATACCTTCATCAACAGTTATTTTTCGCTCGATTTCAGCAAACTGGGTGCCTATCACACTAGCAATTTCTTTAGGTATATCTATTTTTAAATTAGTTCCCATTAGTTTTTTATCTAAAACTTTCACAGTATTCGCCAATTGATTTTCAACGCTAGTTTGAGCGTTTTTTATATCACCCCGTAGATGCTGTTTAGCAGTTACAATGCTGGTATCTACATATTTTTTTGTTGCAATATCCCCAGCATATACAGGAGGATCCTTAGTTACGAACGCATCAATTTCCTCAGTTTTAGCTTGTAAAGCTACAAGTGCGTTTTTATATTGGTTAAACAAATTATCAACTCTTATATTTAACTGAGAGTCAACGTATTCTTTACTGGCAGCATCAGAACTAGCTGAAGGTGGTAACACATTGCTTATCCTCACATTGCCAATATCGACGTTACCTTCAGCCGTTTGTGGAAACTTTAATAACGTATTACGGAGCAGAGATTGAGGAGGTCTATTTGACATCGTCGTCGACCGACGTCCGAATTTGTCGAGACTCATCTTGCAAATAACATTAAAACGATGTGTTACATTAGTATATAACGTTGGCTTCTCTCAGCTCATTGATGATTGCAACTATTTCGTTGTTGTGTGATGTATTTCCAGCGTGTTTGGAAGCTACTAACAGTTTAAGCCGTTCCACAAGTTCATTGACATCGTCCCAGTACACGTAATCAATAGGGTTCTCATTGTAGACCATTGCAAGTCCAACTCCAGATCTCGATATACTGCTAGTCGATTTCGATGGCTTTCTCGGTGGAGGAGGAAACATAGGTTTAATAATATCTAGATATTTTGATCTCGATGTACCTTTTAGACGTCCAGCTGTGTTTCTGTGAGCGTTAGTTAAATTTAAAATCGTCTTGTATGTCAATTTATCATCATCGGTATAATCTTCAGGCTCATCATAAAATATCAGTTGGTAGAGACCAGGTGTCCCTTTAACATAACCCCCTTCTGTTATAATAGCTCCAGTATTCCGATCAAAATCGATATTTTTCCCTCCGAGAAGCCATTTAGAGTGAGTCGAATCGTAAACTGGACCGTAAACTAGGTCTATATTTGGACTCTTATTCCAGTAATCAAGCATATACTTATGTGATATTTCGGGATATTGCTCCAGATACTCTCTGAAGACCTCATCCGAAATATGTTCTGAGGCCGGCTCTGAAGCGTTGGAATATACACTCTCATCATCATCATCATCATCATCACCCCCAGTCTGAGCTACATCTTCCATCGGAATAAAATTAGTGGGATGGCTTGTATATTCTGTTTTTAATGGTTCTTCTACTTCGGGTTCTTCCTCTTTGGATTCTTCTTCTTTCTTTATATTTTTTAAAACTTGTGCAGATTCATGAGACGTTGTAACAATTTCTTTTAGAGGTTTTATTAGGGGTTTAAATAATGTATTTAATGTCCGATCCTGCTCAGATCTACCCAACTTGAGAGCTAGATATTTTCGACGTATATCACGTGAGAGTTGTAGAACTTTACGTTTACGAACATCCTGCTGGTTTAACATCTTGCTGCATATTAATCATACACCACATGGAATTACATTTTTATATACAAGTCGAATCCTTTACGATACCTTCCATTGTTGAGAGCAAAATCTTTTACAACAACAATAGAACCATATTGATCGCTCCAACATTCAGAACAGAGTTTTTTAAAGCGATCAAAACTCATGTCAGGTGACACATGCTCATCGAATACGTGCCTCAGGTTTATTTCATCCTGCTTGAAGAGTACAATTAAATTACAATTGTCTCGAATCAGTTGTTTGGGTATTTTTGAGTAAGTTTGACATAGATAAGCAGCATCAATATCCTTATGACGGCCCATTGAGTAATATTCCCGAATTTTCTGTTGTCCATCACAAGCTACATCGTCAAATATGAATATGGAATTTGATTTAGCTTCAGCGGGACTTATTATTTCATCATTATCTTTGAACGGGAAATAGCCTACTCCTTTCGTCTTACTTAGTACCTCTTGAAGCAACTCGTATTTCGGTTGATACAAAGATTTGGAGTAAACGTAAACGTTTTTAAATTTCGCGCCATTCGGATGAAACAGTAATGACAGCATTACGTTTGTTTTACCACACCCACTCGGTCCACATATCATTGCACGAAACGAGTTTGGTAATAACTCGCCATGTTTACTTTTCTCATGCTTGGAGGTAAAGTCCAAGTTTTCAATCGGAAGCGTTTGTTTCTGTTGAATGACCTTCATTGTATGACATTTTTAGTCAAGTCGTTGTGTATAAATATATAACGTGATGATACGTCACCATCACCGTCGCCACCATGTTTGCGTGTGTGACGTAAAACGTGACGTGTGTGACGTGCGAGACGTTTTACGTGATGTGCGTGACGTTTACTCGACGTGCGTGACGTTTACGCGACGTTTACGTGACGTGCGAGACGTTTACGTGACGTGTGAGACGTTTTTCAACGTTTACGTCACGTTTACGTGTGTGTGTGTGTGTGTGTGTGTGACAAGCTTGAGGAGCAAGTTGTTGTGTATATAAATATATATAACGTGATGATATGTCATCAGTTCAAATGAGTCTTTACTTAGGTAAAGGTGTCTTAAATTCGCTCATAAACAATCTGCCCTTTGAGCTCCACATTCCGACCTACCAATACTGTGGTCCGGGCACAAAGCTACAAAAACGCTTAGCACGCGGTGATTCGGGCATTAATCCCTTAGACGCTGCCTGTAAGGAGCACGACATTGCATACGCTCAACACAAGTCCTTGAACGATCGACATAAGGCAGATCAAATACTCGAAAACAAAGCTTGGACACGTGTCAAATCAAAGGACGCAACGCTTGGAGAAAGAGCAGCTGCTTTGGCGGTGACCGGTGGCATGAAGATCAAACGTAAACTTGGAATGGGGGTTGGGCAGCAGAAGAAGAGTTCCTTTAGAAATCACGTAATCAGCAAGGTTAAAAAGGCTATGAAAAATAGTCCTTCCACAACTCTACAGAAGGCCGCCTCGCAAGCTTTGAGAGCCGCGAAAATCGCCGTAAGGAAAGCTGGCGGTAAAAAGCGAATTCGACTACCCAGGACGATACCTTTTGAAGGAAAATCTGGAGGATTTCTACCATTGATTCCTCTGTTTGCGGGCCTTTCGGCACTTGGAGCCCTTAGTGGTGGTGCAGCAGGAATAGCTAAAACCGTAATCGATGCTAAGAATGCGCAAAAGAAATTGGAAGAAGATCAACGTCACAATAAAGCTATGGAAGTTATTGGGGCAAAAGGATCCGGTCTGTATATGAAAAAGAACGCTCGCGGAGGCTTTGGATTGTACATGAAGAAACAAAAAAACTACCAATAAAGCTACCCAATAGACCGTTATATGATGTGGACCTTTTGCGATATGTCAAACGTTTAAAAATTCCTCATTTTAGAGGGGTGACTTGAAGCCACCGAAAGAACTCGTGAACTATGTGGGGAAGAATGTTCGGATCTATTACAACAACGACCAATATCAAAACTATCAACAAATCAACTGCGGACACCTCTGTCTACAATTCCTATATGATGGAGCAACATCGGGAGTTTAATGAAATGAGAGACATCATTAAACTCTTGATGAAGAACATTACCTACGAGGTTTGGCGAGAAATTCCCCAGAAATACCAACAAGAACTAACACAATTTTTACCATGTCAAAATTATGATTTTCATCGATGGAGTGATGTTTGCGGTAATGAGATACCAACATGTTTATTTTGTGGAATTACTTATAAATAAATTTATTTTTTTGAAGCAGTTTTTTTTTATTTAAGTACTACCTCCCATTGATATGCATTAGTCATGTCTTTGCTTTTGACGCTAACGAGTCACACTCACGTGTTTTCGTTCACGCCTCCGACCCCAATTGTGCTCGATTCTGAAAAAAGATATTTCCTAGCAGTACTTGGCTTCCACTCATACAACTCGATACCCAATATTGACGGTGAGAAATTTTTCTACTACGAAAACAACGATAGAGGAAAGTTGAGAGAAGTCGCGATTCCTACCGGTTGCTACGAAATAACTGACATTGAGAAGCTAATTCAAAATTCTATTGCTCCAAATACGGGTGATACACTATTTTCGTTGAAGCCAAACAACAACACCCTCAAGTGTGAAATATACAGCAAACGTCACGCAATTACTTTTGAGAATCACCCCAATAGTCTTGGGCAGATTTTGGGATTTTCCAACAAGGTACTGGCCCCCGGTGTTGTACACTCTTCAGATCTCCCCGTCAACATTATAAAAGTATCAAACATTCGCTTTGAGTCCAACATTACCGAAGGTGCCTTCTACGGAAACAGGCCTGTCCACACCATCTTTGAATTTCCGATTACAGTTGACGCCGGCTACGCAATTGTGGAAAGACCTAATAACCCAATATATCTACCTGTTACGAATACCGGGGAAATTAGCAACATCACAGTGCTGGCTGTAGACCAAAACTTTAAGCCCATAAATTTTCGAGGAGAACAAAGTGTCCTTCATCTAGAGTTAGTAAGACGATAATAAATGGGTTTGGTGATAGATTATAAGAACAACGCGGTCAGTTCAATAACACCATTCGCTGCTAGACCTCCTCCGAGTCAACGAGAGCTAACGCCTGCAAATAAATTGTTTCTTCAATCGCTTGGATTAACCATAAAAAAATATGGTAAATCGTCAAAACGTACAAATGGGGGACTACGGTAAACGTTCACGTACTGAAAGCATTGATCCGAGTTTTAACCTCTACCAACAACCCCGTTATGATGAGTCTATTAGAAGGATGGAATATCGAACGTGCTCACCGTTCATCAAATCCTTCAACAACAATGATGTGGTGGAATTTGTTGTCAATCAAGTGGATTCATTTTTTGCCATGAACGAGTCATTGCTCGAAATCAAGGGAAAATTGGAGGTAACAGGAGGAGGAGATGTTTCTCTGGTACCCAACTTTTGTGCCTTTCTCTTTGACTCATGCACGTACAGCGAGAGTGCAAGAGAGATTGAAACGGTTCGTGATCCTGGAGTAGTGAGCGCTGTACGAGCTCTTCTCAACTACAGCGCATTAGATACAAATCACATGGCTATCGCTGGTTGGAATGGTACTTCCAACCCTCCTATGGACGCTTCCACAAAATCGTTTAGTTTTTTGATGCCGCTCAAGCATATTTTCAACATATTCAACGATTACCCAATGATCACTTGTGGAAGGCAAACAATTCGATTGGTTCGCGCTCGTGATGATAGTGATTGTCTTATGATTAAAGAAAAAACTACTTCTACTGGTACAACAAACACTTCTGCAACAATTAAGATCGAAACCATTGATTTGAAAATCAAACATATATATCCCAATGATGAAATTAAAATAAAATTGATGGAGGCCATTAGAAGCGATACACCTATACTGATACCGTTCCGAAAATGGGAACTTAATGAGTTGCCTGCAGTTACGAGCGGTTCGCGAAGAGAAATTTGGGCTGTTAAAACTACTATGGCCGTTGAACGCCCAAGATTTGTTATTGTATGCTTCCAAACCAATAAACGAAACAATACTGCACAAGATCCAATGGCTTTCGACAATGTCAATGTAACCAACATTAGACTGTCACTGAACGGAGAGTATTGGCCTAACGAAAGAAACATGTTGGACTTTGTCAAAAACGACTACGCCATGGCTTACCATAATTATGCTGAATTTTACCCCAGCTATATGCATGGCTCAGCCGAAAAACATCCTATACTGACCTACAAGGAGTTCAAGAACAGAGCCCTATTTATCATAGATTGCTCAAAACAGGAAGAAACCATGAAGTCCTCCACTGTGGACGTGAGACTCGAGCTCGAAACGGATATTGGATTTCCAGCAGACAGCAAAGCCTACTGCATCATAATTCACGACTGTCTAATGGAGCACCGTCCACTAAGTGAAGTGGTTAAAAGTTTAAATTAAAAAATATAATTTGTTTATTTTTTTTTTTATGTTAATAAATGAAATGAAATGAAAAATTTTTGAGTTTTAATAAAACACCTTTTGTATATTTTTAGTTGTTTATTGCAACATGACATGAGGATCGAATTTTTCTTTGAATACATTTATAAAGAAATTTTAGTAATAAAATACATATAGCAGATAATGAGATGCACGATATTGTAAATGTCTTGTTAATTTGACCATTTAATTGTCCATCCTTGGCGTCATCGGAACTGATGTTGGTTGTATTCGTCTTAAGGGGTAACATGTTTTTTTCGGTATTCTTATATTGTCCAAATTTAAATTTCCCAACTGTTTTATAACGTTTTCTTTGTCTTCGTACAGTTTAATATCTTTTCGAAGTTGCTTGAGTCTTTCTTCAAATTTAAGAACTTTTTCCCAAATATGTTTATCTTGACGCATGTCTTAAAGCACTAATCCCCCACGCGTTATTAATAAATATTATATAATAACCCCCTCTAGATATAGATCACGTGACATAATTATCCAATCATGATCAAGCAATTTTTTTCGTAAAATTAGCATCTACGTCGCTTATAGATAATGCCTGTTTTTTTCCGTGATTGAATTGGACCAATAACAAGGAAGTTAAGCGCTTTGTGCCCTTATGGCCACGTTCATTGCGCATGCTTTTCTTTAAATTTGACATCTACGCCACTTTTACATGATACCTATCGTTTTTGCGATTCAATTGGACCAATAATAACGAAGTTAAGCGCTTTGTGCCCTTATGGCAACCATCATTGCGCATGCTTTTCTTTAAATCTGACATCTACGTCACTTATAGATAATGCCTGTTTTTTCCGCAATTCGATTGGACCAATAATAACGAAGTTAAGCGCTAATGCCCTTACGGCAACGTTCATTGCGCATGCTTTTCTTTAAATTTGACATCTACGTCACTTATAGATAATGCCTGTTTTTTCCGCAATTCGATTGGAAGCGCTAATGCCCTTACGGCAACGTTCATTGCGCATGCTTTTCTTTAAATTTGACATCTACGTCACTTATAGATAATGCCTGTTTTTTCCGCTATTCAATTGGACCAATAACAAGGAAGTTAAGCGCTAATGCCCTTATGGCACTGTTCATTGCGCATTTTTTTTCATAAATTTGACATCTACGCCACTCATAGATAATGCCTGTTTTTTCCGCGATTCAATTGGACCAATAACAACGAAGTTAGGCACTAATGCCCTTTCGGTAACGTTCATTGCGCCATCTAGTAGTGGTGGCAGTTTCTGGAACTTTAACATAATTGGACTAAACATGGCCGCTCTCGAAATTTGAATTTACCGCGCACCAGCGACACCAGCGCCACCAGCGCCTCTGGTGGCAGTTTTTGTAATTCACGCAGAATCGGCCTAGCTCTACTACTGATGGCCTTCTATTTAAAATCAGAAAATCCTTGCCTATTAACTACTATCAAATCCTTCATTCCTACCTCAAAGATCGCTATTTCCTTGTTAAATACCTTGATGAACAAACACCACTGTTCAAAATAAACTCAGGAGTTCCTCAAGGCAGTGTTCTGGGGCCGTTACTTTACCTCATATTCACAGCCGATCTACCAACAAGCAATGATGTATTAGCAGCTACATTTGCAGACGACACCGCCATATTAGCATCAAACAAAGACCCTATAATAGCATCAAATACACTGCAGTCCCACCTCAATAAAATAGAAAAGTGGCTGAAGAAATGGCGCATTAAAGCGAATGAATCGAAATCTGTCCAGGTAACCTTCACCAATCGCAAAGACACATGCCCAGAAGTCATTCTAAACAACCAAGCTCTACCTCAAAGGGAAGATGTCAAGTATCTAGGTATGCCTAGACAAGCGCCTAACGTGGAGGAAACACATCTTCACCAAACGCAAGCAACTGGGCCACAAACTAAGAGATTTATACTGGTTGTTGGGTAGGAAATCTCAATTATCAGTAAAAAACAAGATACTGATCTATAAAGCAATCCTCAAACCCATATGGACCTATGGCGGCCCATTGTGGGGGTCAGCTGCCAACTCCAATATTGAAATTTTGGAGCTATTCCAATCAAAGGTGTTAAGAATTATGGTAGACGCTCCATGGTTTGTGCCAAATTTTGTTATAGCTCGTGACCTCCAAGTGGCATCGGTCAAAACGGAAATAAAAAACTTATCCATAAGTTATAAAAATAGATTAAGCCATCACCCCAATAGACTGGTATCTAACCTTATGGTACATACAGCAGTTCAGCGTAGACTTAAACGACATGTTCCATGCGACCTGGTTAATAGGTTTTAATGAATGTTAGTGCGATCCCAATAGACAAAATTTAATTAATCTAGTCATTAATTATAGCTGTAAGAGAAAGGAATCAATGGATTTCTTTTGAGCATGTCAATTGTATTGTTTATTACATAATTTGCCTATTATAATAATTATTATAGATTGTAAATAAATGGGAAATAAAAAAAAAAAAAAAAAAAAAAATACATACACGTAAACGTCTCGCACGTCACGTTTTACGTCACGCACGTCACGTTTTACGTCACGCACGTCACGTTTTACGTCACGCACGTCACGTTTTACGTCACGCACGTCACGTTTTACGTCACGCACGTCACGTTTTACGTCACGCACGTCACGTTTTACGTCACGCACGTCACGTTTTACGTCACGCACTTCACGTTTTACGTCACGCACGTCACGTTTTACGTACTCGCACGTCACGTTTTACGTCACGCACGTCACGTTTTACGTCACGTTTTACGTCACGCACGTCACGTTTTACGTCACGCACGTCACGTTTTACGTCACGCACGTCACGTTTTACGTCACGCACGTCACGTTTTACGTCACGCACGTCACGTTTTACGTCACGCACGTCACGTTTTACGTCACGCACGTCACGTTTTACGTCACGCACGTCACGTTTTACGTCACGCACGTCACGTTTTACGTCACGCACGTCACGTTTTACGTCACGCACGTCACGTTTTACGTCACGTTTTTATATATTTATACACAACGACTTGACTAAAAATGCCATACAATGAAGGTCATTCGACAGAAACAAACGCTTCCGATTGAAAACTTGGACTATACCTCCAAGCATGAGAAAAGTAAACATGGCGAGTTATTACCAAACTCGTTTCGTGCAATCATATGTGGACCGAGTGGGTGTGGTAAAACAAACGTAATGCTGTCATTACTGTTCCATCCGAATGGCGCGAAATTTAAAAACGTTTACGTTTACTCCAAATCTTTGTATCAACCAAAATACGAGTTGCTTCAAGAGGTGCTAAATAAGACGAAAGGAGTAGGCTATTTCCCGTTCAAAGATAATGAGGAAATAATAAGTCCCGCTGAAGCTAAATCAAATTCCATATTCATATTTGACGATGTGGCTTGCGATGGGCAACAAAAAATTCGGGAATATTACTCAATGGGCCGTCATAAAGATATTGATTCTGCTTATCTATGCCAAACGTACTCAAAAATACCCAAACAACTGATTCGAGACAATTGTAATTTAATTGTACTCTTCAAGCAGGATGAAGTAAACTTGAGGCACGTATTCGACGAGCACGTGTCACCTGACATGAGTTTTGACCGCTTTAAAAAACTCTGTTCTGAATGTTGGAGTGATCAATATGGTTCTATTGTTGTTGTAAAAGATTTTGCTCTCAACGACGGAAGGTATCGCAAAGGATTCGACTTGTATATAAAAATGTAATTCCATGTGGTGTATGATTAATATGCAGCAAGATGTTAAACCAGCAGGATGTTCGTAAACGTAAAGTTCTACAACTCTCACGTGATATACGTCGAAAATATCTAGCTCTCAAGTTGGGTAGATCTGAGCAGGATCGGACATTAAATACATTATTTAAACCACTGATAAAACCTCTAAAAGAAATTGTTACAACGTCTCATGAATCTGAGCAAGTTTTAAAAAATATAAAGAAAGAAGAAGAAGAATCCAAAGAGGAAGAACCCGAAGTAGAAGAACCATTAAAAACAGAGGATACAAGCCATCCCACTAATTTTATTCCGATGGAAGATGTAGCTCAGACTGGGGGTGATGATGATGATGATGATGATGATGATGATGATGATGAGAGTGTATATTCCAATGCTTCAGAGCCAACCCCAGAACATATTTCGGATGAGGCCTTCAGAGAGTATCTGGAGCAATATCCCGAAATATCACATAAGTATATGCTTGATTACTGGAATAAGAAGCCAAATATAGACCTAGTTTACGGTCCAGTTTACGATTTGACTCACTCTAAATAGCTTCTCGGAGGGAAAAATATCGATTTTGATCGGAATACTGGAGCTATTATAACGGAGGGTGAACATGTTAAAGGGACACCTGGTCTCTACCAACTGATATTTTATGATGAGCCTGAAGATTATACCGATGATGATAAATTGGCATACAAGACGATTTTAAATTTAACTAACGCTCACAGAAACACAGCTGGACGTCTAAAAGGTACATCGAGATCAAAATATCTATATATTATTAAACCTATGTTTCCTCCTCCTCCTCCATCGAGAAAGCCATCGAAATCGACTAGCAATAGAACAATCATTAAGGGTCTCGATAATTTATGGCAAATGGACTTGGCTGAAATGCGACCCTATGCACACCAAAATAAAGGTTACAAAATGATTATGGTTGTTATTGATTGTTTCTCAAAGTACGTGTGGACGGTGCCTCTAAAGACAAAGACTGGAGTTGAAATTACCAAAGCTTTCTCCAACATATTAAAACACAGCCGACGACGACGTCCTAAAAATCTTCAAACCGATCAAGGTACAGAATTTTTCAATGCAGATTTCCAAAAATTAATGACACAATGCAACATTAACAAATTTAGCAATTCGAGGGGCCTTTTTTTGAATAACTTTCAAACTTATCGTTTCCCCCTCATAGTGGGGGTATATAAATACAAGTGTGTGCGAACATACATTTTATTCAGTCGTGTGCACCTGCAATTTAATCAATCGACAACATGAGTAGTCAACATAGTGGTTATAGTGCTTGTGAAATTGTTTTTGAAAGTGGCTCGGCATCGTCATCGTCGTCGCCGTCGCCGTCGCCAACACCTTCTCCAGTGGTGACGCTTAATGATTGTGTTGAGGAAATAGACCAAGCTTTAATTTCATACGAGTATGCTGCTAAATTGGAGCGATACCATCTGCTGGAAACGAACTTTTCCCTGAGAAGTTATGCACTTTTGTGTGGAATAAGTCCAGTCAGAACCTTTAATCCCGCAATAACACTAACACCTTTACTTCGACCTGGAAGAATTTCGTTTGGTACATTTGAGTGGACTACTTTTATTGAATTGCTGCGTCAGAGATACGATGACTTTTTTCACGAGAATCTATCATCACCTCCTGACGAATACGATCCTGTAGTTTTCCCTTGTGGAGACTTTTGTAAAGTCACTCAATTAGTGTATGACGATACCAAGTTTCTACTTGTAAACAAACATGGAGTCGAGTTCTACCTGGACGAGAATGATGTTTCCGACATCCTTGAAGCAAATTGCAATTTGGTGAAGAACTACATTTCGTTGCTAGAAGACTTGGACTTTAATGCATTTTACTGTAATTTAATAGATTCTACACGAGCTTATTTGGCTATTAATTTCAATAGTATTTGTGACGTCACTAGTAGATTTAATACTTTAATTTTAATTTGTGCTGTTATGCCAAATTGTTTAGAAAAAAATGCTCTACAAGAGTACATGTATTACTATAAAGATGATGTTATTAATGATATATATAATCACTGTTTAAATTAAAAAAATGTATCAAGTTTTTTTTTAAATAAAACACTTTTATATATTTTATTTTTTATTACCCAAGCAAATAATACAGTAACTAAACATACATAAATAAAAAAACTACATATAATACGGTAAGCAAATATACATAACTAATACATTAGGCACATAGTTCAGTCTGAAAATCGCACTCGTTTATTTTTTTCATGTAACTCGTTATAACAATCATATTTTTCTTTCAATTCAAATAGTGTATGATCGAAAGAATTTTGACACCATGAAATTCTACTTTGGTACAATAAATGCAATTCAGGTGCTGAGTAGCTTTCATGATAGCTATCAGTGGAAAAAGTTATTTTGTTATTATAACGTTCTAACATTGCTTCTTGAATCCCATTAAAACAAATTTTACAAACAAAAAGATTCAAGTTTTCTATTTTGAAATATCGAAACCAAGCACAATAGTAATCATTTTCAGTAAATATTTCTAAATCGGGGCAAGCTAATAAAGCGTTGCGAAGTTCTATGCTCATATCGTTATACTCAAATTCTAATAACACGTCATCACTATCATAATCAGCCTCACATCTTAATTTTTTCCACTTGTATTTATTAAAATTTTGAATAACTTTCTCTGTTAAACTCCACGGTAGAGGTGATTGATAAATGAATCTAATGGTATTGGGAATATTTTCGCAAATTTTTTTTACACAAAGTTGGCTTAACGTTAACATATCTGAAAAAACAAAAAAGAAAAATTAACTTTTATATCCCCACGGAAGGGTGTCATGTGACTGGGGAAGTAATTGACGCTTATCATCATAGGGGCTAAGTCCAATTTTAGTCTGACTGATGCTATAAACATCGTGTAAATAAGACCGAATGGTATGCTGAGTAATATATTTTTTAGTATAATTTTGTAAACAATTTAGATAATCATCAAAAGTTATTTTATTTTTGACTACATTGAATTTAACCCCCTTTGATTTTTTCACAACTTTACCACCTTGAACTTTATAAGTGTACATTTTCGAGCGCAAGCCTACAAAATGTGTCATAATTTTACCATTACATTCATCCTTCATTAGGCCGGGTATTTTTTTGTTATCTAAAGGAATCGTATAGGCGTTATTGGAGGGGTAATCGCAAGTGTCAAATTTTTCTAAATGATCTCCAACAAGGCTTTTGTAAACGTCATCACAATTTAATTCATAAATAAAACTATCGGTATCCGTATACATTAATTTTAAATTTTCCACCCCCATAGTTGGTAACATGAAATTATAGTGAAAGTCATACATACAGGTTTTAGAAATGTCCAGGATAGCCATGCCGATATACAGGGGTTTGTTAAAGAGTAGTTCAGCTTTTTTTAATTCGATAGCCATAAGTTTGTCGTCAAAAACTCTTCGATTATGAAATCGGGGACTGGCTATCAAATTTTTTGCGCCATAACGACCCTCGTAAGAAGTAAGTAATTTCACTACCCTATGAAGCCTGATGTTTTCCATCGTCTTACCGAATACAGCATTATTAGCAAGTTTGAATTGGTTTTTTTTTAAATTACTTGTGGCCACAGTCCTTAAACGAGTATTCAGCTCAATATAGGACTTTAGCCAAGCCGATTGTTTAAATTTTAATATTTTGTGGATTTTGATTAATTTTAAGCCCTATTCGAGGGCTTGTTTTAAATTGCGATAATGCAGAGTGTATTCTTTTTTCGGGTAAAGGGTGGTCATTAATTTGGACAATTTGGAACCGGGAGGTTTGCGGTGTTCGGGACAAAATGGGAAATCCTTGTGTTCGTCACGTAAACTTTCGGGATACTCTAAATCTACTTGTAAAATATATCCGACGGGTGAATCGTCGGGAATCTGAGTAATGTCGATGTTTGTATTGGGCTCCCATTCAAACCCCCCATAGGGGAGGAACTGTGACATTGCCCACCCATATAAATTGTTTACGTCAAAGTACATAAGGTACTTGGACGGTTTAGAAGAATCATATTCAGGCATGTATTTATTGTTCGCTTCAGAATATCGATTTGAACAAACAGATATTCCTCCACGTATTGATGACTCGACAAACAACAACATGTCGACATCTTTTAAAATTTGTAATTTACATTTCATGTACTTGAGCATACAATCCCAAGTATATCCGGGCATAGTATAGTACCATGCCGGATCTAGTTGGTAAGTTTCCAGAGCAGTTGATCGAAAGTTTTCCATACGCTTATCAATACTATCAATGTCAACAGTTTGAACATTTCATTATTCAAGTTACCAAATTCCCTTTTTAATGTAACCAACTCCTCTATTTTTAGTGTAGACACCAACTCATCGAGACTGGTACCCAAAAATCTAAAGGAGTCTATATAGCGAAATTTAATTTTAGTTTTTGGTTCATACTGCGTAAAAGAAATGTATTTTTCCATGTTCACAGGTAGTACACTCAAAGGTCCACGTTTAGCAAGATCTCTTATTATAAAGTGGCTGTCGTATCCGCTAAGATTATGGAACACAATAGGCACTACAAATAGTTTTTTGAAGTTCAGATTGCACGATTGGTGTGCGAACCCTCTAAATAATCCCGTAAAATGATCGTGATCTTTAACGATGATGTCTTTTTCTTTAAACTTACTCTCGCAAATGTGACAGCAGACACCGTTTGCGATAGTAGGCATACGAATAGGAACAATATTTAATAATTTAGATTCAATAAATTTCGCGACTTCTAACATTTGATTCGCAAACCAGTCCATGCAATCTTCCTCTCTATAACTATTGTAGTATGAAATCTGATTATCGTAGCTGTATTTTAAGTAGAAGCCTGCACTAAATGTTTTATGATGTTGATACTTGGTAGTTGTATGGGATATCTTTTTAGTGCAAGCTTCTAAAATAGACTCGAAATCGGCATAAACGACAAAAGGACATTTCTGTTTGTATACATGATTTTTAAATTCGACGTTATCATATGGGGGGATAGAAATTTTGCAATCGTTACTAGTTATACATAAAATTTCGTGGTCCGTTAGTTTTTTTTCGTTTTGAAAATAATTCAAGCACCTGTCGCAAATAAATTTTTTATTTTCACTCTTGCTGAGTTGACTTGAAACTAGTCTAGACATATTTTTAATCCAACAATAATGATATTTAATGGTGGTAGTAGTGTCCTCGTTGTTGACGGGAGGAGCCTCGTAGTCGTTTAATTTTGGAAAATATTCATCTTGAATTAAAAGTAAATTTAAATGATGCGACAGTTTATTTTTAGTTAAACGTGCAGGTACCACTACGTAAAATGATCTTTTATTAGTTTGATTTAGTTCTAAAGCTTAAACGTTTACAGATATATCATTTAACTTTTCAAATTTTGATATTTGTGCTAATTTCATAGGCAATTCTAAACCGGTTGTATTCAAAACTGTACTATAATGAGGGTAATTATATATATATTGAGAGTTATTTTTAGCGGGAAACAAAAAACTCGTTACGGCCCAGTAAAAACAAGCCAGGCCCGCATTTTGGACGTTTATGCATGCCTTTTTCGTTAATATTTCTTTTGGCAGCTGAATGAAGGATGAACCGTTCCCAATTTCAAATTTGTTAATAGCTACTTCTAATAAATTTATTTTTGACAACGCCCACCCACGGTCTTTTTCTTGAAATTCCGAAAGTTTATTTAAAATAAAATCTACAATACTATTATACTCTTGCGCTAAATCCGTCCCCAAATCAACAACGAAATTTGGGGATCCAAAGTATTTAATGTCAATTACTTCCCCACCATCACTATTATTTTTTAAAAATCGCCACAAAATGTTACATTAACTTTTAGCGACGGTGTATCATTTTTTAAAATTTGTAAAATTTTAGATTTAAATAAATTAAAAGCTGCCTTCAAAAAATCTTTTATTTCTTTATGTTTTAAATTTACAATTACCCCCGTTCTTATTCTACTATTAAAAATCGCGTTTACGTCTTCCCATTTAACGCACGCTTTAGTACCGCCCCCCGTCTAATGCCCTCCCCTACTACTACATGAGAAGACGCCAATTTAATAATACACCGTAACCTTTTCAACTGCCCCATTTTGGCGTAAATTTTTCTTTTTTGTCATAGCGTGGAATTAAATTTTTTTACCGCTAAATTACATTTTCGTAGGTGAGTACTAATTAGTGCTAGCCATTTATTTTTATCTGAATATGTAGAAATATTGTGTTAAGTTTTAAGAATTTCTTCAATTTTTTGAAAAACGAGTGCGAAATTCATGATTTAACTCACCTTATTTTTTTCTATTCTGAATAAGGTCCTCGGAGCACAGCTCTTGGATATCTAGTGCAGGCCAATAAAAATTAAACTGAAGCCCCCTTTGTTTAGATCGTTGATGTGGTTCTTGTAAATTTCGGTAGACCTTTTGGGCAGAAAGGTGACGTTCTCCTCCAATTCCACTAGGATGGATTCCCCTCCAAATTTGGATTTGGCGAGTTGAACGTGATAAATTTTATTTGGGGTGTTGGGTTGCAGGTCCTTTAGCTTAATTATAGGTTTGTTTTCGGTATCTGTAGATGAGGTAAATTCATTTAATTTTTCGAGAAAACTCATCTAAAATAATAATAAAAAAATGGAATACTAGCATGAAAAAAACCCCCGAAAAAAACACTTACTTTAAAAGCTTAAAGATGAGGATATCAAAAAAAGTCTTAGATGGATTGAAGCTTAACAGCAAAAAAATGTAGATCACTGGTACAAATTACTGAAAAAATCAAAAATTTGTACTGTTAAAATTACAAAAAAAAGTTTTTTAAAAAATTAACTTATTTAACACTTTGAAGTTTAGATTTTGAAATGTACTACAAAAAATGTAGAGCACTGGTACAAAAAAAGTTTTAAAAAAATTAACATTAAATGTACTTACTTTTACGACTGAATTGTCGATTGATGTGCTTCGGCTTTTATAGCCCCCTCGAGAAAAACAACACATTATCTGTGGGAAGATAACTAAATTCGTTTCGTGGAAATGTGGTTTTATTTTTGCTCGTTATTAGTCTTATCTAATTTTTATCCAGGAAGCTACATCCTGTGGGAACGGATGTAGATGTTTGTACTAGAATTTGTTTTCTGTAAATGTGGTTTAATTTTTACCCGTTACAGTCTTATCTAATTTTTATCGAGGAGGCTTCATGCGGTATAACCGTTAAAGTATGTTTTTAAAATTTTTTAGAAAATGTAGATTGCAGGGCCGTATTTAAAAAATTTTTAGCTTGAAAAAAATTTTAAATTATTAAAAGTATATGTTTTTAAATTTTTTCAGAAAATGTAGATTGCAGGGTCGTATTTAAAAAATTTTTAGTTTGAAAAAAAGAATTTTAAAAAATCTTGTATTTGGAGTAATAGAATTTTGTGTGTGTGTTATTAAACACTTTGAAGTTTAGATTTTGAAATTTACTTAACTTAAGCAAGCTCAATTTTCGGAGGAATATTATAACACTATTGACAAAAATTATATCTTTTTTATTAATAAAATGCAAAATATTATATAATAACCCCCTCTAGATATAGATCACGTGACATAATTATCCAATCATGATCAAGCTATTTTTTTCTCTAAATTTGACATCTACGTCACTCATAGATAATGCCTGTTTTTTCCGCGATTCAATTGGACCAATAACAAGGAAGTTAAGCGCTTTGTGCCTTTATGGCAACGTTCATTGCGCATGCTTTTCTTTAAATTTCACATCTACTTCACTCATAGATAATGCCTGTTTTTTCCGCGATTCAATTGGACCAATAACAGCGAAGTTAAGCGCTTTGTGCCCTTATGGCAACCATCATTGCGCATGCTTTTCTTTAAATTTGACATCTACGCCACTCATAGATAATGCCTGTCTTTTCCGCGATTCAATTGGACCAATAACAACGAAGTTAAGCGCTTTGTGCCCTTATGGCAACGCTCATTACGCCATCGGGTGGTGGTGACAGTTTCTGGAACTTTGGCATAATTGGACTAAAAATGGCCGCCGCCGCTCTCCAACGCCATCTAGTTACAGTTTCTGGAACTTTGACACCACCAACGCCATCTAGTGACAGTTTCTGGAACTTTGGCATAATTGGACTAAAAATGGCCGCTCTCGAAATTTGAATTTACCGCGCAACACGTCGGCGCGACACCAGTGCCTCTGGTGGCAGTTTCTGGAAATAACGCAGAACCGACTTTGCTTCACTACTGACGATGCCTCTAAAGACAAAGACTGGAGTTGAAATTACCAAAGCTTTCTCCAACATATTAAAACACAACCGACGACGACGGCATCCTACAAATCTTCAAACCGATCAAGGTACAGAGTTTTTCAATGCAGATTTCCAAAAATTAATGACACAATGCAACATTAATCATTACAATACGTTTAGCGTTAAAAAGGCTGCGATGGCTGAGAGATGTATTAGAACTTTAAAGACAAAACTATACAAGTACTTTAGTTTGCAAGGCACCTACCGATGGATCGACATTTTACCGAAAATTGTGGAAGAGTACAATAACACGAAACATTCGAAAATACGATGTAAGCCTTCGGAGGTCAACAAGTCAAACGAGAAGGAAATTTCTCGAAAATTTTACTCACATTTGAAGATTGCTGGACCACGCAAACTTAACGTTGGCGACATTGTGCGCTTAAGCAAAGCCAAGCATATTTTTCAAAAGGGATACACCCCTAATTGGAGTACTGAGCTCTTTAAAATTACTAAAGTCAAAATAACCAATCCCGTGACTTATCTGCTTGAAGACATGTTGGTTACACCAATCAACGGGGCTTTCTACGAGGAGGAATTGCAAAAGACGAAAGCACCCGATGTCTACCTCGTAGAAAAGGTGCTTAGAAGAAAGGGGAAGAAGGTATACGTGAAATGGCTGGGTCTTGATAACAAGCATAACAGTTGGATTGAAAACACTGATTTTGTATAGAATCTTATGGAAAATACGAACAAATTGTTTTTGAAAGTGACTCGTCATCATCATCGTCGTCACCGTCGCCGTCGCCAACACCTTCTCCAGTGGTGACGCTTGATGATTGTGTTGAGAAAATCGACCAAGCTTTAAATTCATATGAGTATGCTGCTAAATTGGAGCGATACCATCTACTGGAAACGAACTTTCCCTGAGAAGTTATGCACTTTTGTGTGGAATAAGTCCAACCAGAACCTTTAATCCTGCAATAACACTAACACCTTTACTTCGACCCGGAAGAATTTCGTTTGGTACATTTGAGTGGACTACTTTTATTGAATTGCTGCGTCAGAGATATGATGACTTTTTTCACGAGAATCTATCATCACCTCCTGACGAATAGGATCCTATAGTTTTCCCTTGTGGAGACTTTTGTAAAGTTACTCAATTAGTGTATGATGATACCAAGTTTCTACTTGCAAACAAACATGGAGTCGAGTTCTATCTGGACGAGAATGATGTTTCCGACATCCTTGAAGCAAATTGCAATTTGGTGAAGAACTACATTTCGTTGCTAGAAGTCTTGAACTTTAATGCATTCTACTGTAATTTAATAGATTCTACATGAGCTTATTTTGCTATTAATTTCAATAGTATTTGTGACGTCACTAGTAGATTTAATACTTTAATTTTAATTTGTGCTGTTATGCCAAATTGTTTAGAAAAAATGGTCTAGAAGAGTACATGTATTACTATAAAGATGATGTTATTAATGATATATATAATCACTGTTTAAATTAAAAAAATGTATCAAGTTTTTTTTTAAATAAAACACTTTTATATTTTATTTTTTATTACCCAAGCAAACATACATAAAAAACTACAAATAATACAGTAACTAAACATACATAAATAAAAAAACTATAAATAATACGGTAAGCAAACATACATAACTAATACATTAGGCACATAGTTCAGTCTGAAAATCGCACTCGTTTATTTTTTTCATGTAACTCGTTATAACAATCATATTTTTCTTTCAATTCAAATAGTGTATGATCGAAAGAATTTTGACACCATGAAATTCTACTTTGGTACAATAAATGCAATTCAGATGCTGAGTAGCTTTCATGATAGCTATCAGTGGAAAAAGTTATTTTGTTATTATAACGTTCTAACATTGCTTCTTGAATCTCTTTAACACAAATTTTACAAACAAACAGATTCAAGTTTTCTATTTTGAAATATCGAAACCAAGCACAATAGTAATCATTTTCAGTAAATATTTCTAAATCGGGGCAAGCTAATAAAGCGTTGCGAAGTTCTATGCTCATATCGTTATACTCAAATTCTAATAACACGTCATCACTATCATAATCAGCCTCACATCTTAATTTTTTCCACTTGCATTTATTAAAATTTTGAATAACTTTCTCTGTTAAACTCCACGGTAGAGGTGATTGATAAATGAATATAATGGTATTGGGAATATTTTCGCAAATTTTTTTTACACAAAGTTGGCTTAACGTTAACATATCTGAAAAAACAAAAAAGAAAAATTAACTTTTATATCCCCACGGAAGGGTGTCATGTGACTGGGGAAGTAATTGACGCTTATCATCATAGGGGCTAAGTCCAATTTTAGTCTGACTGATGCTATAAACATCGTGTAAATAAGACCGAATGGTATGCTGAGTAATATATTTTTTAGTATAATTTTGTAAACAATTTAGATAATCATCAAAAGTTATTTTATTTTTGACTACATTGAATTTAACCCCCTTTGATTTTTTCACAACTTTACCACCTTGAACTTTATAAGTGTACATTTTCGAGCGCAAGCCTACAAAATGTGTCATAATTTTACCATTACATTCATCCTTCATTAGGCCGGGTATTTTTTTGTTATCTAAAGGAATCGTATAGGCGTTATTGGAGGGGTAATCGCAAGTGTCAAATTTTTCTAAATGATCTCCAACAAGGCTTTTGTAAACGTCATCACAATTTAATTCATAAATAAAACTATCGGTATCCGTATACATTAATTTTAAATTTTCCACCCCCATAGTTGGTAACATGAAATTATAGTGAAAGTCATACATACAGGTTTTAGAAATGTCCAGGATAGCCATGCCGATATACAGGGGTTTGTTAAAGAGTAGTTCAGCATTTTTTAATTCGATAGCCATAAGTTTGTCGTCAAAAACTCTTCGATTATGAAATCGGGGACTGGCTATCAAATTTTTTGCGCCATAACGACCCTCGTAAGAAGTAAGTAATTTCACTACCCTATGAAGCCTGATGTTTTCCAGGGTGTCATGTGACTGGGGAAGTAATTGACGCTTATCATCATAGGAGCTAAGTCCAATTTTAATCTGACTGATGCTGTAAACATCATGTAAATAAGACCGAATGGTATGCCTATATCGTATATATCGAAATTTAATTTTAGTTTTTGGTTCATACTGTGTAAAAGAAATATCTTTTTCCATATTCACAGGTAGTACACTCAAAGGTCCACGTTTAGCAAGATCTCTTATTATAAAATGGCTGTCGTATCCACTAAGATTATGGAAAACTATTGGTACTACAAATAGTTTTTTAAAGTTTAAATTACATGATTGATGTGCGAACCCTCTAAATAGCCCAGTAAAATGATCGTGATCTTTAACAATGATGTCTTTTTCTTTAAACTTATTCTCACAAATGTGACAGCAGACACCGTTAGCAAGTGAAGGCATATGAATAGGAACAATATTCAATAATTTTGATTCAATAAATTTCGCGACTTCTAACATTTGATTCGCAAACCAGTCCATGCAATCTTCCCCTCTATAACTATTGTAGTAGGAAATCTGATTATCGTAGCTGCATTTTAAGTAGAAGCCTGCACTAAATGTTTTGTGATGCTGATACTTGGTGGTTGTATGAGATATCTTTTTATCACACTTTTCTAAAATTGACTCGAAATCGGCATAAACGACAAAAGGACATTTCTGTTTGTATACATGATTTTTAAATTCAACGTTATCATATGAGGGGAAAGATATTTTACAATCATTGGTATTTTTACACAAAATTTCGTGGTCCGTTAGTTTTTTTTCGCTTTGAAAATAATTTAAACATCTATCGCAAATAAACTTTTTAGGTGTACTCTTGCTAAGTTGACTTGAAACTAGCCTAGACATATTTTTAATCCAACAATAATGGTATTTAATGGTTGTGACCGTAGTGTGCTCATTGTTGACGGGAGGAGCCTCGTAGTCGTTTAATTTTGGAAAATATTCATCTTGAATTAAAAGTAAATTTACATGACGCGGCAGTTTATTTTTAGTTAAACGTGCAGGTACCACTACGTAAAATGACCTTTTATTAGTTTGATTTAGTTCTAAAGCGTAAATGTTTTCAGATATATCATTTAACTTTTCAAATTTTGATATTTGTGCTAATTTCATAGGCAATTCTAAACCGTCTGTATTAAAAACTGTACTATAATGGGGGTAAGTAGATGTATATGCAGAGTCATTTTTAGCAGGAAACAAAAAACTCGTTACGGCCCAGTAAAAACACGCTCGGTCTGCATTTTTAACGTTTATGCATGCCTTTTTCGTTAATATTTCTTTTGGTAGTGGAATGAAGGATGAACCGTTCCCAATTTCAAATTTATTAATAGCTACTTCTAATAGATTTATTTTTGACAACGCCCACCCACTGTCTTTTTCTTGAAATTCTGAAAGTTTATTTAAAATACAATCTACAACACTTTTATACTCTTGCGCTAAATCCGTCCCCAAATCAACAACGAAATTTGGGGATCCAAAGTATTTAATGTCAATTACTTCCCCGCCATCGCTAGCATTTTTCAAAAAATCACCACAAAATGTCACATTTACTTTGAGTGACGGTGTATCATTTAAAATTTTACAAATTTTTGATTTAAATAAATTAAAAGCTGCCTTCAAAAAATCTTTTATTTCTTTATGCTTTAAATTTATAATTACCCCAGTTCTAATTCTATTGTTAAAAATCGCGTTTACATCTTCCCATTTAACACCCCCTTTAATACCCCGCCCCTCTCTAATACCTCCCCCTACTACATGGGGAGGTGTTAATTTTATGACACACCGCAACCTTTTTAACTGCCCCATTTTGGTGTAAATTTTTTTTTTTGCCCTACCGTGAAATTACATTTTTTTATCGCTAAAGAACATTTCCTAAGGTGATTACTAATTAGTGCTAGCCATTTATTTTTATCTGAATATTTCGAAATATTGTGCTCAGTTTTAAGAATTTCTTCAATTTTTTTGAAAACGAGTGCGAAATTCATTATTGAACTCACCTAATTTTTTTGTATTCTGAATAGGGTCCTCGGAGCACAGCTCTTGGATATCTCGTGCAGGCCGATAAAAATTAAACTGAAGTCACCTTTGTTTAGATCGTCGATGTGGTTCTTGTAAATTTCGGTAGACCTTTTAGGCAGAAAGGTGACGTTCTCCTCCAATTCCACTAGGATGGATTCCCCTCCAAATTTGGATTTGGCGAGTTGAACGCGATAAATTTTATTTGGGATGTTGGGTTGCAGGTCCTTTAGCTTAATTATAGGTTTGTTTTCGGTATCTGTAGATGAGGTAAATTCGTTTAATTTTTCTAGAAAACTCATCTAAAATAATAATAAAAAATGGAATACTAGCATGAAAAAACCTCGAAAAAAACACTTACTTTAAAAGCTTAAAGATGAGGATAGCAAAAAAAGTCTTAGATGGATTGAAGCTTAACAGCAAAAAAAATGCGGATCCCTGGTACAAATTACTGAAAAAATCAAAAATTTGTACTGTTAAAATTACAAAAAAAGTTTTTAAAAAAATAACTTATTTAACACTTTGAAGTTTAGATTTTGAAATTTACTACAAAAAATGTAGAGCATTGGTACAAAAAAAGTTTTAAAAAAACTAGCATTAAATGTACTTACAATAACCTCAACTGGAAACTGTTCACTGAACACTAACTGACAGCACAATGTAAAAAAAACAACTGGAAACAGCTCACTGAATACTAACTGGCAGCAGCAGCACTGGTGAAGAGACTTTTACGACTGAATTGTCGATTGATGTGCTTCGGCTTTTATAGCCCCCTCGAGAAAAACAACACATTATCTGTGGGAAGATAACTAAATTCGTTTCGTGGAAATGTGGATTTATTTTTGCTCGTTATCAGGCTTATCTAATTTTTATCCAGGAAGCTACATCCCGTGGGAATGGATGTAGATGTTTGTACTAGAATTTGTTTTCTGTAAATGTGGTTTTATTTATTTGGGAGGCTTTATCCGGTATAACCGTTAAAGTATGTTTTTAAATTTTTAGAAAATGCAGGGCCGTATTTAAAAAATTTTTAGTTTGAAAAAAATTTTAAATTAATAAAAGTATGTTTTTAAATTTTTTCAGAAAATGTAGATTGCAGGGTCGTACGGCCTTGCAGTATTTAAAAAATTTTTAGTTTGAAAAAAAGAATTTTAAAAAATCTTGAATTTGGAGTAATATAAATTTGTGTGTTATTAAAATATTTATTTAACACTTTGAAGTTTAGATTTTGAAATTTACTTAACTTAAGTAAGCCCAATTTTCGGAGGAATATTATAACACTATTGACAAAAATTATATCTTTTTATTAATAAAATGTAAAATATTATATAATAACCCCCTCTAGATATAGATCACGTGACATAATTATCCAATCATGATCAAGCAATTTTTTTCGTAAATTTAGCATCTACGGCACTTTTACATGATACCTGTTTTTTTCGCGATTCAATTGGACCAATAACAAGGAAGTTAAGCGCTAATGCCCTTTCGGTAACGTTCATTGCGCATGTTTTTCTTTAAATTTGATATCTACGTCACTTATAGATAATGTCTGTTTTTTCCGCGATTCAATTGGGCCAATAATAACGAAGATAAACGCTTTGTGTCCTTATGGCAACGTTCATTGCGCATGCTTTTTCTTTAAATTTAACATCCACGTCACTCATAGATAATGCCTGTTTTTTCCGCGATTCAATTGGACCAATAACAACGAAGTTAAGCGCTAATGCCCTTTTGGCAACGTTCATTGCGCATGCTTTTCTTTAAATTTGACATCTACGTCACTTCTAGATAATGAGTGTTTTTTCCGCGATTCAATTGGACCAATAACAACGAAGTTAAGCGCTAATGCCCTTATGGCAACGTTCATTGGTCACACCAACGCCATCTGGTGACAGTTTCTGGAACTTCAGCATAATTTTTACTAAAAATGGACGCTCTCCAACGCCATCTAGTGACAGTTTGTGGAACTTTGGCGCCACCAACGCCATCTAGTGACAGTTTCTGGAGCTTTGGCATAATTGGACTAAAAATGGCCGCTCTCCAACGCCATCTAGTGACAGTTTGTGGAACTTTGGCGCCACCAACGCCATCTAGATGCAGTTTCTGGAACTTTGACATAATTGGACTAAAAATGGCCGCCGCTCTCCAACGCCATCTAGTGACAGTTTCTGGAACTTTTCCATGCGCGCATGCGCACCACAGCGCTACACCAGCGCCCCTGGTGGCACACTTTGCTTCACTACTTATACGTTGAAATTACCGTTTGCATCTACCAAAATCTTTTGGGTCTTTAAAGAAGCCTTTCCTGTAGCATCAAATTCAACTTTTTCTTGTGGTTTCGGGAACCAACAAGCATTTTGATATAAAACACTTTCGTTTTTATTTAAACTGAGATAATTTTTAATTGTTGAGACAAGTCCAACATTCCTAACCGAGTCAATTACTACTCTATTCCATTCATAGCGCAGTTCACGAACAAAACTGCTATTCCATTATTAATAAATTTTAGTTTGGTTGGTACTGCACCATTATCTGTAATTTGCCCTCAATATATAAGTAAAACTATTTGAAGGTAAGGTTGTTATGCATCATGATCTTGAATATAAATTCTCACTTCATCGTTATAATTAATATTTTCATTAATATTCGGTTGATAGGAATGAAACTGGAAATCCTCAATTGAATTATCATCAAATGGTTGTCCAGTTACATGAAGTATATCCATTATACTATCACTTTAAATCCCAGGGAAATTAAACATTTTTTATTCTCCGCTATGATTCCTTTAACTGCTTTGGAAGAACTATTTCGATTTTTAATTATAGAAGTTCTTTTATAGTTTTCTAGGGAATAGGGATGAAAAAATTTTAAAATCATATCTATTTTTGCACTTTTTTAATATGTAATGTAACTGTTTCTTCTTCTTGAAAATTTATAAGATTTCCTGCTTGATCAATAATTTTAACTGTAATGTTGTTGATTGTCTTAACGCTTACGGGATAATACAAAATATTTTGTGGTGATTCCACTATTTTATACCCATTTGGGACCGTAGGAAAAAATTGATGTAATATATGTATTCCTTTACCACTTAAATAGGATCATGCCGAAATACTGCAATCAATGCCGATAGAATTAACTTTTAAAATTTTGATAGGCTTATTTGAAGAAATAACTGTATTAGATAGAATCCTTAGTGTACTAGTAAATCCAAACAAATTGCCAATTGAGTTAGGTGAGTTGAACGAAATGTTCCGATTGCTACTAATGCTAATTTTTGAAGTGGTTATGTCTGGAGTTATTTCAATCCATTCATCTTTATCGATGAAACTCGTGTGTTTCCTTAAAATTTTAATAATATCATCCAGTTCATATGCACCAACTGGAAGCTTAAACTCACGCAAAGAGGAAATATCTCCCCATATAAATACGTTATTGCTTTCATCAATATTGGGAATTGTATTGAAACTATTAAAATTTATGAGACCAATTTCATAATCCAAGTTTTCATCCATATAAATCTGTGGATTAAAATTCTAACTTAAAATTGATGAATTTCCACTTAAAGTGAAAGAATAAGACAAACTAACTTAACAAGATTATGTTTTTAAATGACTATTTTGTTTTTTTCAGCTCATTATATAAGAATTTGAGACAATAATGACCACATCGATATGAATTAAAAGATTGAACCATATCATGATTGTAAATGATTTTAACTTTACCGTTACTATAAAAATAGCGAATTAATTCTATTGGCGGTGTTAAATCGCCATAACTATCAAAATATTTTATATTATCATCGTTTTTTACATATGCTGTCCAATGAGGTCCTTCTCCAGATGTAGAATCTAAATTTAAAATACCGCATTCATATTTTTTGACTTTTTTAGGTAAATTATCCCTCATGAATACTCCTCCAAAATATGGTATTTGTAAACTTTTGTTAAAATGTTTTAAATCTACATCGCTAAGCGCTCGATGAGGCAGCTTCAGATTTTTGACTTTATTCCATATCCTTTATAAGGTCTTAAATATAAACCCTTCCCTTTGGTCTCCATAGCAAGATTATGTCTTTTTTGTTCTTCTAGTGCAGCCTTCTCTGGTTTTGATTTGGTTATAGCAGAAGCAATTGCAGCTCCTCCCCCTCCAAGAGCGCCTATGACTCCTAAGAGTGGAAGCAGAAGTGATAAAAAGCCGCTTTTGCTCGAGATCGAATTATGCGTTTCTTTTTTCTTAACGATCCACCTTTTTTAGATTTGCTTATAAAATATTTTTTAGATCTTCTACGTTTCAAGCCCATTCCAAGTTTCCTTTTAGCTTTCATAGTGTTAGTTACAGACCGATCGGCTGTTTTCTCTCCAAGCGTCGCGTTTTTTGATTGAAATCTTTCCCAAGCCAAATTTTCTAATAATTTATCTGCCTAATGTCTCGTTTCAAGATCTTTGCTTTGAGCGTATGCTATATCGTGATTTTACAAGCTTCGTCTAGTTTATTTATGCAGATATCACCTCTTTGAAGTCTTTTACTAAGTTTAGTTTCAGGAATGCAAAAGAAATATCCCGGCAAATGAAGTTCAATTGGAACTTTATTGATTAGAGAATTTAGAAAACCCCTTCCTCTATGGTGTGGTCCTCTTCGCTTATTAGTAAGCATTGTGATCTTATATAAGTGCTTCACTTTATATATGTACTCTCACTCCACTTTTAATCATGAGGATTAAAAAACAAAGAATTTTATTACCAGTTAAAAATCATGACATTATTTCAAATGAGACTAAGGTTGGTAAACATGGTTATTTGTTTGGAGGGGAATCGAAACGTGCTCTAGTTTCTAGTTGTTGGTGCTAGTAGTTTAGGAAAAACAAATGTTGTTTTATCACTGATTGAACATCCCAACGGACTTAGATTTGAAAATCTATATGTATATTCGAAAAGTCTTCATCAACCAAAATACAAGTTTCTTCGAAATTTACTTGTACCCATAAAAGAAATTGATTATGAAGAATATGGAGATTCTAAAGATATTGTTTCTCCAGAATAAATTAAACCCAATTCCGTTATAATATTTGATGACGTGGCATTCTGTGATCAAAACATTATCCAAAGTTACTTCTGTTTTGGTAGACATAAACAAATAGATTCTTTTTATTTATGTCAGACATATTCGGCTATTCTCAAACAACTTATTAGAGATAATGCAAATTTGCTTATAGTTTTCCAACAAGATATGACAAATTTAAAACATATTTTTAATGATCACGTAAATATTGATATGTCTTTTCAAGAATTTAAAGACTTGTGTTCGTATTGTTGGTGAGATAAGTTCGATTTTTTCGTTATAGACAAGGATTGCTTAATGTCTTCGAGACGATATAGAAAAAAGATTTTTTATCGATATATAAGCAAGTACAATGTATATCTACATTATTTACAATGAATCCTCAGATGACTAAACAACTGATAAAGGCCAGACAAGCATTAAAAAGAAAATATAAAAGCTGAAAAAGTGATATAACTAAATCACAAACACAGTTGGAAAAAACTTATCGTCCAATGACTGAGCCTCTCAAAGAGTTGGGTACAGCTTTTGGAAAACCTAAAATAAAAATAGTACCAAAATCTGAAGACGTCTCTAGAGTTACTGATAAAACCTTCACCCATTTCAGTCCACTAAAATCTAACTATAATCAAATTGCGTTAATAACACCGAGAGGGAGACCTTCAACTAGTTATCCTCAAACGAATCAATTAAGACCTTTAGCAGACTTAAATAGCACTCATATTCCCCCAGAACATCAAAATGAACGCCAATTTATAAATGAGGGTAATGATTTCGAGTCACATAATGAAGAGGATGTACCAGGTGTACATATATTGGATCAATATGATGAAGACTCACTTAGAGAGAGTATTCAAGATTTAACCAAGAGAGAAGTCTTCGAAGAATATCTTGAGCAGTTTACACATCCTCTACCACGAGATTATATTAAAGGTGCAATTACAGACGTAGATGGTAAATACGATCATATTTTAGGAGTTGCCCATGATATACTGACAGAAAAATTTAAAATCGGGAATTCCTTCATGGACTTTGAAGGTCCAAATGTAAAGATTCAAAATATAGTCTACCCCGGACCCCAGGGCTGTACGAATTATTATTTCTGAAAAATCCAATATTATTTAAAAAGCCTGGTCTTGCTGAATACATTGATATAGTTAAAAAAACAAATTTAATCATAGGGAATATAAAGATGATTTTCCAATCAGAAAATTTCCATGTGATATTAAAAGCAAATATTTTGAAATTATTAAACCCAACCTACCTACATATCGACCTAGACTTTCCTCCCTGCCATCGATCGCAATGATCACAAGAGCCAGAACGGAAGCAGCTAAACCAACTGGTAAAGCACTGATGTTAGAATATAGTAGTAAACCTATTGATTACAAGTATTTTGATGATCGATCGTCGGAAATTACTCGTTGCTTCTCAAGTTGCTGGAAACACTGGTCATCACAATGAAATTGTATCCATTATTGAAGAACTACGTGAAGGTGGAATAATTGAATAAATAGCGTTCCTTGGATTAAACATTATTAGTCTAACCATGCAGAGATTGAGGAGGTCTATTTGACATCGTCGTCGACCGACGTCCGAATTTGTCGAGACTCATCTTGCAAATAACATTAAAACGATGTGTTACATTAGTATATAACGTTGGCTTCTCTCAGCTCATTGATGATTGCAACTATTTCGTTGTTGTGTGATGTATTTCCAGCGTGTTTGGAAGCTACTAACAGTTTAAGCCGTTCCACAAGTTCATTGACATCGTCCCAGTACACGTAATCAATAGGGTTCTCATTGTAGACCATTGCAAGTCCAACTCCAGATCTCGATATACTGCTAGTCGATTTCGATGGCTTTCTCGGTGGAGGAGGAAACATAGGTTTAATAATATCTAGATATTTTGATCTCGATGTACCTTTTAGACGTCCAGCTGTGTTTCTGTGAGCGTTAGTTAAATTTAAAATCGTCTTGTATGTCAATTTATCATCATCGGTATAATCTTCAGGCTCATCATAAAATATCAGTTGGTAGAGACCAGGTGTCCCTTTAACATAACCCCCTTCTGTTATAATAGCTCCAGTATTCCGATCAAAATCGATATTTTTCCCTCCGAGAAGCCATTTAGAGTGAGTCGAATCGTAAACTGGACCGTAAACTAGGTCTATATTTGGACTCTTATTCCAGTAATCAAGCATATACTTATGTGATATTTCGGGATATTGCTCCAGATACTCTCTGAAGACCTCATCCGAAATATGTTCTGAGGCCGGCTCTGAAGCGTTGGAATATACACTCTCATCATCATCATCATCATCATCACCCCCAGTCTGAGCTACATCTTCCATCGGAATAAAATTAGTGGGATGGCTTGTATATTCTGTTTTTAATGGTTCTTCTACTTCGGGTTCTTCCTCTTTGGATTCTTCTTCTTTCTTTATATTTTTTAAAACTTGTGCAGATTCATGAGACGTTGTAACAATTTCTTTTAGAGGTTTTATTAGGGGTTTAAATAATGTATTTAATGTCCGATCCTGCTCAGATCTACCCAACTTGAGAGCTAGATATTTTCGACGTATATCACGTGAGAGTTGTAGAACTTTACGTTTACGAACATCCTGCTGGTTTAACATCTTGCTGCATATTAATCATACACCACATGGAATTACATTTTTATATACAAGTCGAATCCTTTACGATACCTTCCATTGTTGAGAGCAAAATCTTTTACAACAACAATAGAACCATATTGATCGCTCCAACATTCAGAACAGAGTTTTTTAAAGCGATCAAAACTCATGTCAGGTGACACATGCTCATCGAATACGTGCCTCAGGTTTATTTCATCCTGCTTGAAGAGTACAATTAAATTACAATTGTCTCGAATCAGTTGTTTGGGTATTTTTGAGTAAGTTTGACATAGATAAGCAGCATCAATATCCTTATGACGGCCCATTGAGTAATATTCCCGAATTTTCTGTTGTCCATCACAAGCTACATCGTCAAATATGAATATGGAATTTGATTTAGCTTCAGCGGGACTTATTATTTCATCATTATCTTTGAACGGGAAATAGCCTACTCCTTTCGTCTTACTTAGTACCTCTTGAAGCAACTCGTATTTCGGTTGATACAAAGATTTGGAGTAAACGTAAACGTTTTTAAATTTCGCGCCATTCGGATGAAACAGTAATGACAGCATTACGTTTGTTTTACCACACCCACTCGGTCCACATATCATTGCACGAAACGAGTTTGGTAATAACTCGCCATGTTTACTTTTCTCATGCTTGGAGGTAAAGTCCAAGTTTTCAATCGGAAGCGTTTGTTTCTGTTGAATGACCTTCATTGTATGACATTTTTAGTCAAGTCGTTGTGTATAAATATATAACGTGATGATACGTCACCATCACCGTCGCCACCATGTTTGCGTGTGTGACGTAAAACGTGACGTGTGTGACGTGCGAGACGTTTTACGTGATGTGCGTGACGTTTACTCGACGTGCGTGACGTTTACGCGACGTTTACGTGACGTGCGAGACGTTTACGTGACGTGTGAGACGTTTTTCAACGTTTACGTCACGTTTACGTGTGTGTGTGTGTGTGTGTGTGTGACAAGCTTGAGGAGCAAGTTGTTGTGTATATAAATATATATAACGTGATGATATGTCATCAGTTCAAATGAGTCTTTACTTAGGTAAAGGTGTCTTAAATTCGCTCATAAACAATCTGCCCTTTGAGCTCCACATTCCGACCTACCAATACTGTGGTCCGGGCACAAAGCTACAAAACCGCTTAGCACGCGGTGATTCGGGCATTAATCCCTTAGACGCTGCCTGTAAGGAGCACGACATTGCATACGCTCAACACAAGTCCTTGAACGATCGACATAAGGCAGATCAAATACTCGAAAACAAAGCTTGGACACGTGTCAAATCAAAGGACGCAACGCTTGGAGAAAGAGCAGCTGCTTTGGCGGTGACCGGTGGCATGAAGATCAAACGTAAACTTGGAATGGGGGTTGGGCAGCAGAAGAAGAGTTCCTTTAGAAATCACGTAATCAGCAAGGTTAAAAAGGCTATGAAAAATAGTCCTTCCACAACTCTACAGAAGGCCGCCTCGCAAGCTTTGAGAGCCGCGAAAATCGCCGTAAGGAAAGCTGGCGGTAAAAAGCGAATTCGACTACCCAGGACGATACCTTTTGAAGGAAAATCTGGAGGATTTCTACCATTGATTCCTCTGTTTGCGGGCCTTTCGGCACTTGGAGCCCTTAGTGGTGGTGCAGCAGGAATAGCTAAAACCGTAATCGATGCTAAGAATGCGCAAAAGAAATTGGAAGAAGATCAACGTCACAATAAAGCTATGGAAGTTATTGGGGCAAAAGGATCCGGTCTGTATATGAAAAAGAACGCTCGCGGAGGCTTTGGATTGTACATGAAGAAACAAAAAAACTACCAATAAAGCTACCCAATAGACCGTTATATGATGTGGACCTTTTGCGATATGTCAAACGTTTAAAAATTCCTCATTTTAGAGGGGTGACTTGAAGCCACCGAAAGAACTCGTGAACTATGTGGGGAAGAATGTTCGGATCTATTACAACAACGACCAATATCAAAACTATCAACAAATCAACTGCGGACACCTCTGTCTACAATTCCTATATGATGGAGCAACATCGGGAGTTTAATGAAATGAGAGACATCATTAAACTCTTGATGAAGAACATTACCTACGAGGTTTGGCGAGAAATTCCCCAGAAATACCAACAAGAACTAACACAATTTTTACCATGTCAAAATTATGATTTTCATCGATGGAGTGATGTTTGCGGTAATGAGATACCAACATGTTTATTTTGTGGAATTACTTATAAATAAATTTATTTTTTTGAAGCAGTTTTTTTTTATTTAAGTACTACCTCCCATTGATATGCATTAGTCATGTCTTTGCTTTTGACGCTAACGAGTCACACTCACGTGTTTTCGTTCACGCCTCCGACCCCAATTGTGCTCGATTCTGAAAAAAGATATTTCCTAGCAGTACTTGGCTTCCACTCATACAACTCGATACCCAATATTGACGGTGAGAAATTTTTCTACTACGAAAACAACGATAGAGGAAAGTTGAGAGAAGTCGCGATTCCTACCGGTTGCTACGAAATAACTGACATTGAGAAGCTAATTCAAAATTCTATTGCTCCAAATACGGGTGATACACTATTTTCGTTGAAGCCAAACAACAACACCCTCAAGTGTGAAATATACAGCAAACGTCACGCAATTACTTTTGAGAATCACCCCAATAGTCTTGGGCAGATTTTGGGATTTTCCAACAAGGTACTGGCCCCCGGTGTTGTACACTCTTCAGATCTCCCCGTCAACATTATAAAAGTATCAAACATTCGCTTTGAGTCCAACATTACCGAAGGTGCCTTCTACGGAAACAGGCCTGTCCACACCATCTTTGAATTTCCGATTACAGTTGACGCCGGCTACGCAATTGTGGAAAGACCTAATAACCCAATATATCTACCTGTTACGAATACCGGGGAAATTAGCAACATCACAGTGCTGGCTGTAGACCAAAACTTTAAGCCCATAAATTTTCGAGGAGAACAAAGTGTCCTTCATCTAGAGTTAGTAAGACGATAATAAATGGGTTTGGTGATAGATTATAAGAACAACGCGGTCAGTTCAATAACACCATTCGCTGCTAGACCTCCTCCGAGTCAACGAGAGCTAACGCCTGCAAATAAATTGTTTCTTCAATCGCTTGGATTAACCATAAAAAAATATGGTAAATCGTCAAAACGTACAAATGGGGGACTACGGTAAACGTTCACGTACTGAAAGCATTGATCCGAGTTTTAACCTCTACCAACAACCCCGTTATGATGAGTCTATTAGAAGGATGGAATATCGAACGTGCTCACCGTTCATCAAATCCTTCAACAACAATGATGTGGTGGAATTTGTTGTCAATCAAGTGGATTCATTTTTTGCCATGAACGAGTCATTGCTCGAAATCAAGGGAAAATTGGAGGTAACAGGAGGAGGAGATGTTTCTCTGGTACCCAACTTTTGTGCCTTTCTCTTTGACTCATGCACGTACAGCGAGAGTGCAAGAGAGATTGAAACGGTTCGTGATCCTGGAGTAGTGAGCGCTGTACGAGCTCTTCTCAACTACAGCGCATTAGATACAAATCACATGGCTATCGCTGGTTGGAATGGTACTTCCAACCCTCCTATGGACGCTTCCACAAAATCGTTTAGTTTTTTGATGCCGCTCAAGCATATTTTCAACATATTCAACGATTACCCAATGATCACTTGTGGAAGGCAAACAATTCGATTGGTTCGCGCTCGTGATGATAGTGATTGTCTTATGATTAAAGAAAAAACTACTTCTACTGGTACAACAAACACTTCTGCAACAATTAAGATCGAAACCATTGATTTGAAAATCAAACATATATATCCCAATGATGAAATTAAAATAAAATTGATGGAGGCCATTAGAAGCGATACACCTATACTGATACCGTTCCGAAAATGGGAACTTAATGAGTTGCCTGCAGTTACGAGCGGTTCGCGAAGAGAAATTTGGGCTGTTAAAACTACTATGGCCGTTGAACGCCCAAGATTTGTTATTGTATGCTTCCAAACCAATAAACGAAACAATACTGCACAAGATCCAATGGCTTTCGACAATGTCAATGTAACCAACATTAGACTGTCACTGAACGGAGAGTATTGGCCTAACGAAAGAAACATGTTGGACTTTGTCAAAAACGACTACGCCATGGCTTACCATAATTATGCTGAATTTTACCCCAGCTATATGCATGGCTCAGCCGAAAAACATCCTATACTGACCTACAAGGAGTTCAAGAACAGAGCCCTATTTATCATAGATTGCTCAAAACAGGAAGAAACCATGAAGTCCTCCACTGTGGACGTGAGACTCGAGCTCGAAACGGATATTGGATTTCCAGCAGACAGCAAAGCCTACTGCATCATAATTCACGACTGTCTAATGGAGCACCGTCCACTAAGTGAAGTGGTTAAAAGTTTAAATTAAAAAATATAATTTGTTTATTTTTTTTTTTTTTTTATGTTAATAAATGAAATGAAATGAAAAATTTTTGAGTTTTAATAAAACACCTTTTGTATATTTTTAGTTGTTTATTGCAACATGACATGAGGATCGAATTTTTCTTTGAATACATTTATAAAGAAATTTTAGTAATAAAATACATATAGCAGATAATGAGATGCACGATATTGTAAATGTCTTGTTAATTTGACCATTTAATTGTCCATCCTTGGCGTCATCGGAACTGATGTTGGTTGTATTCGTCTTAAGGGGTAACATGTTTTTTTCGGTATTCTTATATTGTCCAAATTTAAATTTCCCAACTGTTTTATAACGTTTTCTTTGTCTTCGTACAGTTTAATATCTTTTCGAAGTTGCTTGAGTCTTTCTTCAAATTTAAGAACTTTTTCCCAAATATGTTTATCTTGACGCATGTCTTAAAGCACTAATCCCCCACGCGTTATTAATAAATATTATATAATAACCCCCTCTAGATATAGATCACGTGACATAATTATCCAATCATGATCAAGCAATTTTTTTCGTAAAATTAGCATCTACGTCGCTTATAGATAATGCCTGTTTTTTTCCGTGATTGAATTGGACCAATAACAAGGAAGTTAAGCGCTTTGTGCCCTTATGGCCACGTTCATTGCGCATGCTTTTCTTTAAATTTGACATCTACGCCACTTTTACATGATACCTATCGTTTTTGCGATTCAATTGGACCAATAATAACGAAGTTAAGCGCTTTGTGCCCTTATGGCAACCATCATTGCGCATGCTTTTCTTTAAATCTGACATCTACGTCACTTATAGATAATGCCTGTTTTTTCCGCAATTCGATTGGACCAATAATAACGAAGTTAAGCGCTAATGCCCTTACGGCAACGTTCATTGCGCATGCTTTTCTTTAAATTTGACATCTACGTCACTTATAGATAATGCCTGTTTTTTCCGCAATTCGATTGGAAGCGCTAATGCCCTTACGGCAACGTTCATTGCGCATGCTTTTCTTTAAATTTGACATCTACGTCACTTATAGATAATGCCTGTTTTTTCCGCTATTCAATTGGACCAATAACAAGGAAGTTAAGCGCTAATGCCCTTATGGCACTGTTCATTGCGCATTTTTTTTCATAAATTTGACATCTACGCCACTCATAGATAATGCCTGTTTTTTCCGCGATTCAATTGGACCAATAACAACGAAGTTAGGCACTAATGCCCTTTCGGTAACGTTCATTGCGCCATCTAGTAGTGGTGGCAGTTTCTGGAACTTTAACATAATTGGACTAAACATGGCCGCTCTCGAAATTTGAATTTACCGCGCACCAGCGACACCAGCGCCACCAGCGCCTCTGGTGGCAGTTTTTGTAATTCACGCAGAATCGGCCTAGCTCTACTACTGATGGCCTTCTATTTAAAATCAGAAAATCCTTGCCTATTAACTACTATCAAATCCTTCATTCCTACCTCAAAGATCGCTATTTCCTTGTTAAATACCTTGATGAACAAACACCACTGTTCAAAATAAACTCAGGAGTTCCTCAAGGCAGTGTTCTGGGGCCGTTACTTTACCTCATATTCACAGCCGATCTACCAACAAGCAATGATGTATTAGCAGCTACATTTGCAGACGACACCGCCATATTAGCATCAAACAAAGACCCTATAATAGCATCAAATACACTGCAGTCCCACCTCAATAAAATAGAAAAGTGGCTGAAGAAATGGCGCATTAAAGCGAATGAATCGAAATCTGTCCAGGTAACCTTCACCAATCGCAAAGACACATGCCCAGAAGTCATTCTAAACAACCAAGCTCTACCTCAAAGGGAAGATGTCAAGTATCTAGGTATGCCTAGACAAGCGCCTAACGTGGAGGAAACACATCTTCACCAAACGCAAGCAACTGGGCCACAAACTAAGAGATTTATACTGGTTGTTGGGTAGGAAATCTCAATTATCAGTAAAAAACAAGATACTGATCTATAAAGCAATCCTCAAACCCATATGGACCTATGGCGGCCCATTGTGGGGGTCAGCTGCCAACTCCAATATTGAAATTTTGGAGCTATTCCAATCAAAGGTGTTAAGAATTATGGTAGACGCTCCATGGTTTGTGCCAAATTTTGTTATAGCTCGTGACCTCCAAGTGGCATCGGTCAAAACGGAAATAAAAAACTTATCCATAAGTTATAAAAATAGATTAAGCCATCACCCCAATAGACTGGTATCTAACCTTATGGTACATACAGCAGTTCAGCGTAGACTTAAACGACATGTTCCATGCGACCTGGTTAATAGGTTTTAATGAATGTTAGTGCGATCCCAATAGACAAAATTTAATTAATCTAGTCATTAATTATAGCTGTAAGAGAAAGGAATCAATGGATTTCTTTTGAGCATGTCAATTGTATTGTTTATTACATAATTTGCCTATTATAATAATTATTATAGATTGTAAATAAATGGGAAATAAAAAAAAAAAAAAAAAAAAAATACATACACGTAAACGTCTCGCACGTCACGTTTTACGTCACGCACGTCACGTTTTACGTCACGCACGTCACGTTTTACGTCACGCACGTCACGTTTTACGTCACGCACGTCACGTTTTACGTCACGCACGTCACGTTTTACGTCACGCACGTCACGTTTTACGTCACGCACTTCACGTTTTACGTCACGCACGTCACGTTTTACGTACTCGCACGTCACGTTTTACGTCACGCACGTCACGTTTTACGTCACGTTTTACGTCACGCACGTCACGTTTTACGTCACGCACGTCACGTTTTACGTCACGCACGTCACGTTTTACGTCACGCACGTCACGTTTTACGTCACGCACGTCACGTTTTACGTCACGCACGTCACGTTTTACGTCACGCACGTCACGTTTTACGTCACGCACGTCACGTTTTACGTCACGCACGTCACGTTTTACGTCACGCACGTCACGTTTTACGTCACGTTTTTATATATTTATACACAACGACTTGACTAAAAATGCCATACAATGAAGGTCATTCGACAGAAACAAACGCTTCCGATTGAAAACTTGGACTATACCTCCAAGCATGAGAAAAGTAAACATGGCGAGTTATTACCAAACTCGTTTCGTGCAATCATATGTGGACCGAGTGGGTGTGGTAAAACAAACGTAATGCTGTCATTACTGTTCCATCCGAATGGCGCGAAATTTAAAAACGTTTACGTTTACTCCAAATCTTTGTATCAACCAAAATACGAGTTGCTTCAAGAGGTGCTAAATAAGACGAAAGGAGTAGGCTATTTCCCGTTCAAAGATAATGAGGAAATAATAAGTCCCGCTGAAGCTAAATCAAATTCCATATTCATATTTGACGATGTGGCTTGCGATGGGCAACAAAAAATTCGGGAATATTACTCAATGGGCCGTCATAAAGATATTGATTCTGCTTATCTATGCCAAACGTACTCAAAAATGAAAAACTAAATTTTGTATTTTAAAGTGTGTAAAAAATTCTTTATTAGAAGATATGTGTAGGAAGAAATATATAAATTTCTTTAGTCAAGAAAATGTCAAGCGCTTTCGGCAATGCAATGCCATCATCAGGACAAACTGAAAAGATTTTTTAAATTATTGGTAAAGAATAGTACATTAAGCGAATAAAAATACTTACAAAAAAGGCCAAAAAACTAGTAGAGGGTAGTAAAGTTGGTTATAAATATCTTTAAAGGACATTTACGCCGATACAAAACATCTTGATTAACTTATTTATAAAAAACGACATCAATATAGTAAAAAGTAACATTTTAACATTTTAAGATTTTGGTCATTGGGCCAAGCCTGTTAGTTGTCTTAATAAGACACAACAAGTGTTTTAAAAACATGAAAATACGTAGAATTAGAAAAGTTTAAAATAAAAACTTTTTTTCTCAAACCATGAAGTTTTTGACAAAGTTATAAACTAGAGTAAGGTTAATTTTGAGTGAGAAATTAACCTTACTCTAGTTTATAACTTTGTCAAAAACTTCATGGTTTGAGAAAAAAAGTTTTTATTTTAAACTTTTCTAATTCTACGTATTTTCATGTTTTTAAAACACTTGTTGTGTCTTATTAAGACAACTAACAGGCTTGGCCCAATGACCAAAATCTTAAAATGTTAAAATGTTACTTTTTACTATATTGATGTCGTTTTTTATAAATAAGTTAATCAAGATGTTTTGTATCGGCGTAAATGTCCTTTAAAGATATTTATAACCAACTTTACTACCCTCTACTAGTTTTTTGGCCTTTTTTGTAAGTATTTTTATTCGCTTAATGTACTATTCTTTACCAATAATTTAAAAAATCTTTTCAGTTTGTCCTGATGATGGCATTGCATTGCCGAAAGCGCTTGACATTTTCTTGACTAAAGAAATTTATATATTTCTTCCTACACATATCTTCTAATAAAGAATTTTTTACACACTTTAAAATACAAAATTTAGTTTTTCATTCTTCACATAGTGTGTACGCACCTCCACGTAACCTTTTGTTACTCTTCTATTTCATTGTACTCAAAAATACCCAAACAACTGATTCGAGACAATTGTAATTTAATTGTACTCTTCAAGCAGGATGAAGTAAACTTGAGGCACGTATTCGACGAGCACGTGTCACCTGACATGAGTTTTGACCGCTTTAAAAAACTCTGTTCTGAATGTTGGAGTGATCAATATGGTTCTATTGTTGTTGTAAAAGATTTTGCTCTCAACGACGGAAGGTATCGCAAAGGATTCGACTTGTATATAAAAATGTAATTCCATGTGGTGTATGATTAATATGCAGCAAGATGTTAAACCAGCAGGATGTTCGTAAACGTAAAGTTCTACAACTCTCACGTGATATACGTCGAAAATATCTAGCTCTCAAGTTGGGTAGATCTGAGCAGGATCGGACATTAAATACATTATTTAAACCACTGATAAAACCTCTAAAAGAAATTGTTACAACGTCTCATGAATCTGAGCAAGTTTTAAAAAATATAAAGAAAGAAGAAGAAGAATCCAAAGAGGAAGAACCCGAAGTAGAAGAACCATTAAAAACAGAGGATACAAGCCATCCCACTAATTTTATTCCGATGGAAGATGTAGCTCAGACTGGGGGTGATGATGATGATGATGATGATGATGATGATGATGATGAGAGTGTATATTCCAATGCTTCAGAGCCAACCCCAGAACATATTTCGGATGAGGCCTTCAGAGAGTATCTGGAGCAATATCCCGAAATATCACATAAGTATATGCTTGATTACTGGAATAAGAAGCCAAATATAGACCTAGTTTACGGTCCAGTTTACGATTTGACTCACTCTAAATAGCTTCTCGGAGGGAAAAATATCGATTTTGATCGGAATACTGGAGCTATTATAACGGAGGGTGAACATGTTAAAGGGACACCTGGTCTCTACCAACTGATATTTTATGATGAGCCTGAAGATTATACCGATGATGATAAATTGGCATACAAGACGATTTTAAATTTAACTAACGCTCACAGAAACACAGCTGGACGTCTAAAAGGTACATCGAGATCAAAATATCTATATATTATTAAACCTATGTTTCCTCCTCCTCCTCCATCGAGAAAGCCATCGAAATCGACTAGCAATAGAACAATCATTAAGGGTCTCGATAATTTATGGCAAATGGACTTGGCTGAAATGCGACCCTATGCACACCAAAATAAAGGTTACAAAATGATTATGGTTGTTATTGATTGTTTCTCAAAGTACGTGTGGACGGTGCCTCTAAAGACAAAGACTGGAGTTGAAATTACCAAAGCTTTCTCCAACATATTAAAACACAGCCGACGACGACGTCCTAAAAATCTTCAAACCGATCAAGGTACAGAATTTTTCAATGCAGATTTCCAAAAATTAATGACACAATGCAACATTAACAAATTTAGCAATTCGAGGGGCCTTTTTTTGAATAACTTTCAAACTTATCGTTTCCCCCTCATAGTGGGGGTATATAAATACAAGTGTGTGCGAACATACATTTTATTCAGTCGTGTGCACCTGCAATTTAATCAATCGACAACATGAGTAGTCAACATAGTGGTTATAGTGCTTGTGAAATTGTTTTTGAAAGTGGCTCGGCATCGTCATCGTCGTCGCCGTCGCCGTCGCCAACACCTTCTCCAGTGGTGACGCTTAATGATTGTGTTGAGGAAATAGACCAAGCTTTAATTTCATACGAGTATGCTGCTAAATTGGAGCGATACCATCTGCTGGAAACGAACTTTTCCCTGAGAAGTTATGCACTTTTGTGTGGAATAAGTCCAGTCAGAACCTTTAATCCCGCAATAACACTAACACCTTTACTTCGACCTGGAAGAATTTCGTTTGGTACATTTGAGTGGACTACTTTTATTGAATTGCTGCGTCAGAGATACGATGACTTTTTTCACGAGAATCTATCATCACCTCCTGACGAATACGATCCTGTAGTTTTCCCTTGTGGAGACTTTTGTAAAGTCACTCAATTAGTGTATGACGATACCAAGTTTCTACTTGTAAACAAACATGGAGTCGAGTTCTACCTGGACGAGAATGATGTTTCCGACATCCTTGAAGCAAATTGCAATTTGGTGAAGAACTACATTTCGTTGCTAGAAGACTTGGACTTTAATGCATTTTACTGTAATTTAATAGATTCTACACGAGCTTATTTGGCTATTAATTTCAATAGTATTTGTGACGTCACTAGTAGATTTAATACTTTAATTTTAATTTGTGCTGTTATGCCAAATTGTTTAGAAAAAAATGCTCTACAAGAGTACATGTATTACTATAAAGATGATGTTATTAATGATATATATAATCACTGTTTAAATTAAAAAAATGTATCAAGTTTTTTTTTAAATAAAACACTTTTATATATTTTATTTTTTATTACCCAAGCAAATAATACAGTAACTAAACATACATAAATAAAAAAACTACATATAATACGGTAAGCAAATATACATAACTAATACATTAGGCACATAGTTCAGTCTGAAAATCGCACTCGTTTATTTTTTTCATGTAACTCGTTATAACAATCATATTTTTCTTTCAATTCAAATAGTGTATGATCGAAAGAATTTTGACACCATGAAATTCTACTTTGGTACAATAAATGCAATTCAGGTGCTGAGTAGCTTTCATGATAGCTATCAGTGGAAAAAGTTATTTTGTTATTATAACGTTCTAACATTGCTTCTTGAATCCCATTAAAACAAATTTTACAAACAAAAAGATTCAAGTTTTCTATTTTGAAATATCGAAACCAAGCACAATAGTAATCATTTTCAGTAAATATTTCTAAATCGGGGCAAGCTAATAAAGCGTTGCGAAGTTCTATGCTCATATCGTTATACTCAAATTCTAATAACACGTCATCACTATCATAATCAGCCTCACATCTTAATTTTTTCCACTTGTATTTATTAAAATTTTGAATAACTTTCTCTGTTAAACTCCACGGTAGAGGTGATTGATAAATGAATCTAATGGTATTGGGAATATTTTCGCAAATTTTTTTTACACAAAGTTGGCTTAACGTTAACATATCTGAAAAAACAAAAAAGAAAAATTAACTTTTATATCCCCACGGAAGGGTGTCATGTGACTGGGGAAGTAATTGACGCTTATCATCATAGGGGCTAAGTCCAATTTTAGTCTGACTGATGCTATAAACATCGTGTAAATAAGACCGAATGGTATGCTGAGTAATATATTTTTTAGTATAATTTTGTAAACAATTTAGATAATCATCAAAAGTTATTTTATTTTTGACTACATTGAATTTAACCCCCTTTGATTTTTTCACAACTTTACCACCTTGAACTTTATAAGTGTACATTTTCGAGCGCAAGCCTACAAAATGTGTCATAATTTTACCATTACATTCATCCTTCATTAGGCCGGGTATTTTTTTGTTATCTAAAGGAATCGTATAGGCGTTATTGGAGGGGTAATCGCAAGTGTCAAATTTTTCTAAATGATCTCCAACAAGGCTTTTGTAAACGTCATCACAATTTAATTCATAAATAAAACTATCGGTATCCGTATACATTAATTTTAAATTTTCCACCCCCATAGTTGGTAACATGAAATTATAGTGAAAGTCATACATACAGGTTTTAGAAATGTCCAGGATAGCCATGCCGATATACAGGGGTTTGTTAAAGAGTAGTTCAGCTTTTTTTAATTCGATAGCCATAAGTTTGTCGTCAAAAACTCTTCGATTATGAAATCGGGGACTGGCTATCAAATTTTTTGCGCCATAACGACCCTCGTAAGAAGTAAGTAATTTCACTACCCTATGAAGCCTGATGTTTTCCATCGTCTTACCGAATACAGCATTATTAGCAAGTTTGAATTGGTTTTTTTTTAAATTACTTGTGGCCACAGTCCTTAAACGAGTATTCAGCTCAATATAGGACTTTAGCCAAGCCGATTGTTTAAATTTTAATATTTTGTGGATTTTGATTAATTTTAAGCCCTATTCGAGGGCTTGTTTTAAATTGCGATAATGCAGAGTGTATTCTTTTTTCGGGTAAAGGGTGGTCATTAATTTGGACAATTTGGAACCGGGAGGTTTGCGGTGTTCGGGACAAAATGGGAAATCCTTGTGTTCGTCACGTAAACTTTCGGGATACTCTAAATCTACTTGTAAAATATATCCGACGGGTGAATCGTCGGGAATCTGAGTAATGTCGATGTTTGTATTGGGCTCCCATTCAAACCCCCCATAGGGGAGGAACTGTGACATTGCCCACCCATATAAATTGTTTACGTCAAAGTACATAAGGTACTTGGACGGTTTAGAAGAATCATATTCAGGCATGTATTTATTGTTCGCTTCAGAATATCGATTTGAACAAACAGATATTCCTCCACGTATTGATGACTCGACAAACAACAACATGTCGACATCTTTTAAAATTTGTAATTTACATTTCATGTACTTGAGCATACAATCCCAAGTATATCCGGGCATAGTATAGTACCATGCCGGATCTAGTTGGTAAGTTTCCAGAGCAGTTGATCGAAAGTTTTCCATACGCTTATCAATACTATCAATGTCAACAGTTTGAACATTTCATTATTCAAGTTACCAAATTCCCTTTTTAATGTAACCAACTCCTCTATTTTTAGTGTAGACACCAACTCATCGAGACTGGTACCCAAAAATCTAAAGGAGTCTATATAGCGAAATTTAATTTTAGTTTTTGGTTCATACTGCGTAAAAGAAATGTATTTTTCCATGTTCACAGGTAGTACACTCAAAGGTCCACGTTTAGCAAGATCTCTTATTATAAAGTGGCTGTCGTATCCGCTAAGATTATGGAACACAATAGGCACTACAAATAGTTTTTTGAAGTTCAGATTGCACGATTGGTGTGCGAACCCTCTAAATAATCCCGTAAAATGATCGTGATCTTTAACGATGATGTCTTTTTCTTTAAACTTACTCTCGCAAATGTGACAGCAGACACCGTTTGCGATAGTAGGCATACGAATAGGAACAATATTTAATAATTTAGATTCAATAAATTTCGCGACTTCTAACATTTGATTCGCAAACCAGTCCATGCAATCTTCCTCTCTATAACTATTGTAGTATGAAATCTGATTATCGTAGCTGTATTTTAAGTAGAAGCCTGCACTAAATGTTTTATGATGTTGATACTTGGTAGTTGTATGGGATATCTTTTTAGTGCAAGCTTCTAAAATAGACTCGAAATCGGCATAAACGACAAAAGGACATTTCTGTTTGTATACATGATTTTTAAATTCGACGTTATCATATGGGGGGATAGAAATTTTGCAATCGTTACTAGTTATACATAAAATTTCGTGGTCCGTTAGTTTTTTTTCGTTTTGAAAATAATTCAAGCACCTGTCGCAAATAAATTTTTTATTTTCACTCTTGCTGAGTTGACTTGAAACTAGTCTAGACATATTTTTAATCCAACAATAATGATATTTAATGGTGGTAGTAGTGTCCTCGTTGTTGACGGGAGGAGCCTCGTAGTCGTTTAATTTTGGAAAATATTCATCTTGAATTAAAAGTAAATTTAAATGATGCGACAGTTTATTTTTAGTTAAACGTGCAGGTACCACTACGTAAAATGATCTTTTATTAGTTTGATTTAGTTCTAAAGCTTAAACGTTTACAGATATATCATTTAACTTTTCAAATTTTGATATTTGTGCTAATTTCATAGGCAATTCTAAACCGGTTGTATTCAAAACTGTACTATAATGAGGGTAATTATATATATATTGAGAGTTATTTTTAGCGGGAAACAAAAAACTCGTTACGGCCCAGTAAAAACAAGCCAGGCCCGCATTTTGGACGTTTATGCATGCCTTTTTCGTTAATATTTCTTTTGGCAGCTGAATGAAGGATGAACCGTTCCCAATTTCAAATTTGTTAATAGCTACTTCTAATAAATTTATTTTTGACAACGCCCACCCACGGTCTTTTTCTTGAAATTCCGAAAGTTTATTTAAAATAAAATCTACAATACTATTATACTCTTGCGCTAAATCCGTCCCCAAATCAACAACGAAATTTGGGGATCCAAAGTATTTAATGTCAATTACTTCCCCACCATCACTATTATTTTTTAAAAATCGCCACAAAATGTTACATTAACTTTTAGCGACGGTGTATCATTTTTTAAAATTTGTAAAATTTTAGATTTAAATAAATTAAAAGCTGCCTTCAAAAAATCTTTTATTTCTTTATGTTTTAAATTTACAATTACCCCCGTTCTTATTCTACTATTAAAAATCGCGTTTACGTCTTCCCATTTAACGCACGCTTTAGTACCGCCCCCCGTCTAATGCCCTCCCCTACTACTACATGAGAAGACGCCAATTTAATAATACACCGTAACCTTTTCAACTGCCCCATTTTGGCGTAAATTTTTCTTTTTTGTCATAGCGTGGAATTAAATTTTTTTACCGCTAAATTACATTTTCGTAGGTGAGTACTAATTAGTGCTAGCCATTTATTTTTATCTGAATATGTAGAAATATTGTGTTAAGTTTTAAGAATTTCTTCAATTTTTTGAAAAACGAGTGCGAAATTCATGATTTAACTCACCTTATTTTTTTCTATTCTGAATAAGGTCCTCGGAGCACAGCTCTTGGATATCTAGTGCAGGCCAATAAAAATTAAACTGAAGCCCCCTTTGTTTAGATCGTTGATGTGGTTCTTGTAAATTTCGGTAGACCTTTTGGGCAGAAAGGTGACGTTCTCCTCCAATTCCACTAGGATGGATTCCCCTCCAAATTTGGATTTGGCGAGTTGAACGTGATAAATTTTATTTGGGGTGTTGGGTTGCAGGTCCTTTAGCTTAATTATAGGTTTGTTTTCGGTATCTGTAGATGAGGTAAATTCATTTAATTTTTCGAGAAAACTCATCTAAAATAATAATAAAAAAATGGAATACTAGCATGAAAAAAACCCCCGAAAAAAACACTTACTTTAAAAGCTTAAAGATGAGGATATCAAAAAAAGTCTTAGATGGATTGAAGCTTAACAGCAAAAAAATGTAGATCACTGGTACAAATTACTGAAAAAATCAAAAATTTGTACTGTTAAAATTACAAAAAAAAGTTTTTTAAAAAATTAACTTATTTAACACTTTGAAGTTTAGATTTTGAAATGTACTACAAAAAATGTAGAGCACTGGTACAAAAAAAGTTTTAAAAAAATTAACATTAAATGTACTTACTTTTACGACTGAATTGTCGATTGATGTGCTTCGGCTTTTATAGCCCCCTCGAGAAAAACAACACATTATCTGTGGGAAGATAACTAAATTCGTTTCGTGGAAATGTGGTTTTATTTTTGCTCGTTATTAGTCCTTATCTAATTTTTATCCAGGAAGCTACATCCTGTGGGAACGGATGTAGATGTTTGTACTAGAATTTGTTTTCTGTAAATGTGGTTTAATTTTTACCCGTTACAGTCTTATCTAATTTTTATCGAGGAGGCTTCATGCGGTATAACCGTTAAAGTATGTTTTTAAAATTTTTTAGAAAATGTAGATTGCAGGGGCCGTATTTAAAAAATTTTTAGCTTGAAAAAAATTTTAAATTATTAAAAGTATATGTTTTTAAATTTTTTCAGAAAATGTAGATTGCAGGGTCGTATTTAAAAAATTTTTAGTTTGAAAAAAAGAATTTTAAAAAATCTTGTATTTGGAGTAATAGAATTTTGTGTGTGTGTTATTAAACACTTTGAAGTTTAGATTTTGAATTTACTTAACTTAAGCAGCTCAATTTTCGGAGGAATATTATAACACTATTGACAAAAATTATATCTTTTTTATTAATAAAATGCAAAATATTATATAAACACCCCCTCTAGATATAGATCACGTGACATAATTATCCAATCATGATCAAGCTATTTTTTTCTCTAAATTTGACATCTACGTCACTCATAGATAATGCCTGTTTTTTCCGCGATTCAATTGGACCAATAACAAGGAAGTTAAGCGCTTTGTGCCTTTATGGCAACGTTCATTGCGCATGCTTTTCTTTAAATTTCACATCTACTTCACTCATAGATAATGCCTGTTTTTTCCGCGATTCAATTGGACCAATAACAGCGAAGTTAAGCGCTTTGTGCCCTTATGGCAACCATCATTGCGCATGCTTTTCTTTAAATTTGACATCTACGCCACTCATAGATAATGCCTGTCTTTTCCGCGATTCAATTGGACCAATAACAACGAAGTTAAGCGCTTTGTGCCCTTATGGCAACGCTCATTACGCCATCGGGTGGTGGTGACAGTTTCTGGAACTTTGGCATATTGGACTAAAAATGGCCGCCGCCGCTCTCCAACGCCATCTAGTTACAGTTTCTGGAACTTTGACACCACCAACGCCATCTAGTGACAGTTTCTGGAAACTTTGGCATAATTGGACTAAAAAATGGCCGCTCTCGAAATTTGAATTTACCGCGCAACACGTCGGCGCGACACCAGTGCCTCTGGTGGCAGTTTCTGGAAATAACGCAGAACCGACTTTGCTTCACTACTGACGATGCCTCTAAAGACAAAGACTGGAGTTGAAATTACCAAAGCTTTCTCCAACATATTAAAACACAACCGACGACGACGGCATCCTACAAATCTTCAAACCGATCAAGGTACAGAGTTTTTCAATGCAGATTTCCAAAAATTAATGACACA